>OZ024832.1:9977726-10577726 GCA_964016985.1 Anodontia alba
CTAAGCAGACGATTCATACGAAATGTCAAATATTATATTTCACTAAACATCTTAAAAAAGAAACACACACACACACACACACACACACACACACACACACACAAATATACACATAAATTTTAGAGACGTCGTCTGTTACAAAATCGCGTAACGCTTGGTTTATATAAATGACTACTTTTTGCATCTATCAAATGTATTTTAGTAATTATTTTTGCAAAGTCATACTTCAGCAAAACCGCAATCACAAAGTAGGGTTTAATTCGAAGTAATCACAAATAGTATATTAGTATGATTTCGCACAAAAAAAGAGCCCTTATTTGATAAGCGACAACGAAGACTGAGATGAGCATGCGCATTAACGCATTCTAACCAGGACCTTCGATGCAAGCGCCGCAACGCTAGAAAATGTACTTTTTGACGTACGCCCAAAGAAAACTCAGATCAGTGCGCATTCGCGCAGTCTGATCTGAGTCTTCGTTGTCCGTTGCACCCTTCCTTGGCTATCCGAAATGCGCCAAATGAAGATTCTGATCAGACTGCGCGAATGCGCAGGCTGATCTGAATCTTCGGTGGGCGCACATGTCCGAAGGTACGTTTTCTGACGTTGTGGTTCAGAATTAAGAAAACAAAAACAAAAAAAAAACACAGAAAAGGTTCTGATCTTAATGCGAGGCTGCGCAGGAATATGGGCACTTTTTTTTACCTTGCGCTCCATTTATGCTTAGTGCTTGATATTTTGATGATTTATTCGATAATTAATACACATTAACCTTTTAAGGGCTAAACACAACTGCAGCAGATGACAAATTTATTTTATTTTCTTTATTTTTGAAGTTATTTATTTATTTATTTATTTTTCAGAGAAAACAATGCTTGACAGTCCATGTGATAATAAACATAAAATGCCAAGTATTATTTTCTATGAAAAATATTAAAAAAAAAAAAGAAAAGGAATAGAATGCCGTCTGCTTTTAAGTTTAAGCGATTGGAATCAACTGTTTTAAAAGGGGGGGCTATAAATATTCGTTTTGCTTCACTTCATTGCGCAGACTGTAGTACATGTATTAACTCGGCAACTTCAGCAGACGACCAATTGACGATATTTTTCTTCTTTTTTTTTTTCCAGAAACTAGGCATTGTCATTTTTATGCAAATTGTCTTCTATGGAGACAATTTGCATGAAATGTCAAAGCCCGTTTCCTAGAGGAAAATAAGGAAACTACATGTATATCAAAATGCCGTCTGCTGAATTCCTTACCCAGCATGCCAAGCGTTAATGAGTTAAAATGTACCATGTGACAAGCGCGCCCTTTGAAGACTCAGATCAGACTGCGTGATCCGCAGTCTGTTCGAGCCCTCTTTTCACAGTCGATATACCAGTATTCTATAGCGTTCGCGACATCTATAAGCGGGCAACGAAGACCCTGATCTGGTCAAATGCGCAGTCTGATCTGTGGCTTGTTTGGCATTAAAGCCGATTAGGGCATTTTCTCATGTTGTGCGTCGTATATAGTCGTTTCGGCTCATTTCATCAAAACAAAATATGTTTACATATACAGATGGCGTATCATAAGATTAAAATTATGAAAGAATTCATACTTTTTCGTGAATGACTTCATTGCTCTCAAGGGTTAGCGCAGATTATATTTTTATTTTTGTGGGATCATTGAGCCCATTCTGGTTGCTTTGAAAGTCGAATACGGCTTAAGCCGATGCTAGAGGGGAGGGGTTGGAGGTGGGTGGGATGGGGAGCGGCGTATACAGCCTCGCAAATTACATTGTTGCATATGAAGGAAACCGAGCCCCCGATTTCCGTACCATTGTTTGTTCTTTGTTTCCAAAGGCAACCTTTTAGATTTTTTATTCCTTTAAGGATCTATCTATACAAACATCTTTTGTCTTCTATACAGCTGGTGTTACTGCCGTTTGGCGGCCATAAAACGTCTCCCCGTACTTCACTATAGTGTAGTTTATATTCTCTGGTACTTTGTGATGCATCACGAAAACATACCTATATAATGTTTACCCACTTAAACACCATTTGTATATAATAAAACTAAGGTTTACAGGGGTATACATTATTTTTCTTATTTCTGCACAAAAGCATAGATTGTTTTGAGCAGAAATATGAAAAATATCAGAATTTTTTATCTGAAAATTTTCATTTTTTGGTGATGAAATTTTCAATATATTTGAATAGGTGTGTTTTCGTAATGCACTGAGCCCATTCCGGATTTTTTGAAACTTTATATGAGTGTCAGTGATGAGGCCTAATTGGCCAAAACTATCTATAGGTCGGCTCTGTTAAACCGTAAATTTCACACTTCGTAAATTTCACGCCGTGAAGAATTGGTACCAATTCCTCACAGCGCGTGAAGAATTGGTACCAATACGTCACGGATTTCATACCAATATTTCTCACGTGTGAGAGAAATACGCACGCAGTCAAATTTCATGCAGCAATCATGCATATCCTCACATCGATAAAATACCCCCCTCCGCCATCTCTCTCCCCCCCCCCCCCCCCTTTTTTTTGCTGCATTTTGCATTCGATTTTTCACACGCATACCATAATTTTATAAACGTGGAAGGAAATTCCAATGTTTTACTGTTGGAACTTCTGGGACAAGATAAGCGTGTTTGAAAAGACGTTCGGTATGTGTGGGTTTGACTCGGGATTCAAACTCGCGCATACTGGACGGGCTTCCAAACACGCGTATCTTTGAGATTGGTCATTAGGATTTTAGCTCACCTTAGCCGCAGGCTCACCAAGTGTAAAGTATACCAAGTGAATAGTAATAGTATATAAGTGTACACCAAGTGTATAGTACGAGTATACCCATGCTCCGGCATCCGTCGTCGTCCGTTCACATTCTTCAAACATCTTCTCCTCTGAAATCGATTGGCCAATCAAAGCCAAAATTTGTGTTGAGCCTCTATGGGTAGGGGATAGTTTGTTCGCGGCATCTGGGTCACATGACCAAGCTGGCTACCACGACCATATATGGTAAAACCATTAAAAATTCTTCTCTAGAACCAGTGGACTGATTTTCAAGAAACTTGGTATGTAGCATCTAGGACTCCAGCCCGTCATAATTTGTTCAAATGATGACCCTAGGTTTACCCTAACTTATTTCCAGACAAGGTCAAATTTTGTAACTTAGCCTTTTCTATAGGAAAAAGTGAAATAGTTAATTTTTCAGAAACTATTGCAGCCAGTGACCTGAAAGTTGGTAGATGCATCTACCAACTTTCAGGTCACTGGCTGCAATAGTTTCTAATTTAGATTTTTCATATGTATGGGGATTTGGTACCGATTACTCATATGTGTGAAGTATTGGTACCAATTCTTCTCATGTGTGAGGAATTGGTACCAATTGTTCACATGTAAGAGGAATTGGTACCAATTCTTCACATGTAAGAGGAATTGGTACCAATTGATCACATGTAAGAGGAATTGGTACCAATTGTTCACATGTAAGAGGAATTGGTACCAATTGTTCACATGTAAGAGGAATTGGTACCAATTGTTCACATGTGTGAGGAATTGGTACCAATTCTTCTCATGTGTGAGGAATTGGTACCAATTCTTCTCATGTGTGAGGAATTGGTACCAATTGTTCACATGTAAGAGGAATTGGTACCAATTGTTCACATGTAAGAGGAATTGGTACCAATTGTTCACATGTAAGAGGAATTGGTACCAATTGTTCACATGTAAGAGGAATTGGTACCAATTGTTCACATGTGTGAGGAATTGGTACCAATTGTTCACATGTAAGAGGAATTGGTACCAATTGTTCACATGTAAGAGGAATTGGTACCAATTCTTCACACTTGTAAGAGTAATTGGTACCAATTCTTCACACCCCGAAAAAACACAGTTCACAGGTGTGACGAATACTTACCAATTCTTTACACGTCAGAAATTATCAACGAATTCTTCATATGTTTGGGGAATTGGTACCAATTCTTCACACCTGAAAAAAAAAGTCGCACCTGTTCTTCACAGGTGTGACGAGTACTTACCAATTTTTCACACGTCAGAAATAATCAACATGAGAAATTTGAGCACAAATTTTTAGACCCCAAAATTTATCGAAATTGACCATACGTAAATTTCACATTTGGCAAATGTGACGTATTGGTACCAATTCTTCTTATGGGTGTGAAATTTCGAAATGAGAAATTTACGGTTCAACACGGCTCAAAAAAAAAAAAAAAAAAAACAACAACAAAAAACATTTCAGCTATTTTTAAGTTGTGCTAGTCTGTTCACTGCATGCACTTTAGGCTGGTCATTCGTTTTGGAATCTAAAATTCTTTCCTTGAGGCGATGAGCAGGTCGTTCTATGTTTACGTCACTTTCATTCATTGTTTAGACATTTTATCACCCCAATATTGACACCCCTTCATACTATGTATTATTCCGCCATAATTTAAGGTGAACAGATACACCTACAAAATTTACCGCTATTTTTCACAAGGGAGACAACTTTTGTGACCTCCTGTTTGCTTTCCTGCACACCAACCCCTTCTAAAAAGGGGTCTTCTCTTTCAGAAAAGAATGCTTTGCTTACAGAGTAGATCCCTATCCGGAATGGGACAAAACAAATTAGACAGAGTTGCCTCCCATGAAAGAGTAACCAGTCCCCTTAAAGGCTGAGCTACTCTAGCTGTGAGGTAAATCACAAGAGCTACTATTATATTGTCCGTAAAATTAATTAGAACAAGTGTTCTGATACTCTATAAGTTTCACGAAAATAATTTATTCTCTCACTGAGGTTCTGAAGAATTCTGAAGACTCACTGTGAAAGAAATATACATGCTTACCATAAAAATATATAAAAAATAAAATATACAAAAAAAAAACAACAACAACTTTTAATGTAATTAGATTATAATCACTATTTAATTGATAACAATTTTACCTCCCTTGACCTAACTTGGCCACGTAGCCTAGTTAGAAAACTACATACTTAAAAACAATATTTCCTCCTATAATCCTTTATTGCACAGCCCTCAGAAGCAATTTTACAGCAAATTAGGGACAGCTTAATTTCATTTGGAAATAGTATTTTCAGACAACAAAAAGTAAGGGCTCCGGTATCAACCTTTAAAACCTGTTGTTTTTTTTTGTGCAGTATGTTAATGAACACTTTTGAAGATACCCTTTAATTTACAGTTAAAGCATCAGTGTGAAAATCGTAACAAAGAATTACAAGAATTTATTGGCTTACATTTGCATTAGAACTTTACCACTCTCCGGGCTAATTCAGCAGACGAAAAATTGACGATATTTTTTTTTTCTTATTTTTCCCAGAAAATAGGCTTTGTGGAGACAATTTGCATGAAATGTCAAAGCCTACTTTCTGGAATAAATAAGAAAATATTTTAAAATGTTGTCTACTGATTTTTTTTACCTGACTGCTTGCATTTGCCTTCAATTACGGTGTGCACACTGCATCTTTCACGGAGAAGCGGTGTTTTATTAACAGATGAAAATTGGATATCTTCCGTTTTGCCTCCCAGGTTGTATTTAACCCTCAGCATGCTGGTAAAAACATCAGCAAACGATATTTTTTAAGTTTTCTTAATTGTTCCTAGAAAATAGACTTTGACATTTCAAGCAAACTGTGGTCTTACACGTCGAACGATATACACATTCAGATTTGGAAAGTGAAGTAAATGCTTATTTTATCTGTTCGATAAAGCAGCTAGGTGATAAAAGCAGTTTCCCAGCTAGCATTCTACATAAATCTATAGCGGGCCGTTATCGGCCCGTCAGGTGCCCTGACGGGCCGATAACGGCCCGCTATAGTTTTATGTAGAATGCTTACTGGGTTCCGATAAGGCAAACTGTACTCTCTGTAACAATTGTACGAGGGTAGTTCAATAAGTTCGTAGAACTCGGTATTTTTCTATACAATTCAAGATTTCTTTTTTCATTTATGTGCAGTGTAAACGTTTGTCAGTTGAATGATAACAGCCGTTCAGTCAACACGTACATTTTTTGCTCTTACTTTTTGTTTGAAAACCTGTACCCATAGGCAAAAATGGAAAGTCAGAATATTGAGTTCAGAGCAGTCATAAAGTTCCTCACTAAGGAGGGTGCAAAGGCCAAAGAAATCCATCGGCGCATGGCTGATGTGTATGGTGATAGTAGCCCAAAGTATTCCACAGTGGCAAAGTGGTCAGCAGAATTTAAACGTGGGCGAGACTCCTTAGAAGATGACCCAAGGCCAGGTCGCCCTGCTGATGTCATCAGCCAGGAGATGATCGACCGTGTTGAGAGACTGCGCTAAACAATCGCCGAATCAAAGTTGCCAAACTTGCTTCAGAATGTGGTATTTCTAATGGAAGTGTTTACACTATAATCCATGAACATTTAGGTATGTCAAAATTATCTGCCTGAAACCTGAACATGCAAGATCGTCAGCAAAGGATAGAGTCAAGTCAAGAACTTCTGGAAGTGTACAATGCCAATCCAGAAGTCTTTCACACTCGTCTTGTAACAGGAGATGAAACTTGACTTCACCACTGGGACCCAAATACTAAAAAAGAGTCCATGCAATGGAAGCGCCCTGGCCCACCCCCACCTAAGAAATTTCGTACCCAACCATCAGCCAGCAAGGTAATGGCCACGGTGTTTTGGGACTTCAAAGGGATTATATTGATAGATTACAAGCCTGCTGGTACTTCAGTTACAGGAGAATACTATGCCAATGTCATTAAACAATTAAGGGTTGCTATTAAAGGAAAACGAAGGGGAAAGCTAGCTGCTGGTGTCCTTCTTTTGCATGATAATGCCCCTGTGCACAAGTCCAGAGTTGCACAAGCGGCTATTCGTGAGTGCAGTCACCCGCCATACAGTCCAGACCTGGCCCCAAGTGATTATTATCTGTTTCGAAATTTGAAGTTCCACTTGCGTGGAACGAGATTTCGGGAGCATGATGAGCTCAAGGCTGCTACAGAGGCTTGGTTTGAGGACCAAATAGACGACTTTTATTTCAAAGGCATAGACTGCTTAAAAGAAAAATGGGTCAAATGCATTGAAGTAACGGGGGATTATATTGAAAAATAATGTTGAAACCATCTTCCAATCTGTGAGTTAAACGAACTTATTGAACTCCCCTCGTAGCATTCTACAGCTGTGTTTAGGCACAGTTACATAGGGGTGAATTTTGGGAGTTAATGGAGTGGGTGTGGAGGTTTCGGTGAGTAAGAGTGGACACTGATGTGGGTGAAAAAGATTTAGGTACCAGACAAGATTTTATCTATCTTATATTTGCTGTGTACTCATCACGAAAACATGCCTATATAATTTTGACCCCCTTAAACCCCACTTTTATGTGGTAAAACTGGGGTTTACAGGGGTATACACTATTTTTCATATTTCTGCTCAAAACATAGATTGTGAGTACTCGTTAGAACCGCCTCGCCGAGGCGATTCTAACGAGTACCCACAATCTATGTTTTGAGCAGAAATATGAAAAATATAAGGATTTTTGAACTGAAAATTTTTCATATTTTGGTGGTAAAATTTTCAGTATATTTGAATAGGCGTGATTTCGTAATGTCAGATTAAAGTCGACGTGATGAAATTACAAGAGACGGAGTGCAATTAAATTTGCAAGCCTAATTCCTGTTTTTGTATATATAAACACAAAATACAATGGGTAGCGTGATAACCCCATTACGAAAACACACCTATTCAAATATACTGAAACTTTTACCACCAAAAAATGAAAATTTTCAGATAAAAATTCTGATATTTTTCCTATTTCTGCTCAAAACATAGATTGTGGGTACGAGTACCCACATTCTATGTTACGAGCAAAAATAAGGAAAAAATAATGTATACCCCTGTAAACCCCAGTTTTACTATATAAAAGTGGGGGTTAAGGGGGTCAAAATTATAATGGCGTGTTTTCGTGATGCTAGGTACTGGGACAACCATGATAGAGCAGACAAAGATCAGACGCCGCGTTAATACTATTTGCCACATATCAAGTAACATTTTGAGACATCAGCAGGTGGTAGAATATCCTCTTTTTTCAAGTTTATGACCAGTATAGTAATAAGTTTATATAGGTGTCCCTGGCCCGTACGCAGGTTTTTTTCTTTTTTTTCTTTTTTTTTTTTTTTTTTTGGCAAATTACTTCAAAATCATGCAGATTTTTTTTTACCCCAAACTCACTTTACACCCCTAATTTTGGCCCCCAAATCGGCATTTTCTTAGAATTAGCACCCCCTTTTCAGAATAGCTAAAATTTCGCAACTCCCCATTTCAAAAGTCTGCGTACGGACCTATGTGCCAAGTCACACCAATGGGATTTTTCATTCTAATACGCATGTCATACGTGTTCACAAATTTTCTGTTTTCTTATGTTCCTGACCGGATTTGCTTAGTAGAAACGTATTTTCTAGTTTCCATTGTACATTGTATTTATCAATCCTCAAACACGAGGAGAGAAAAATGAGAATTTTAAGTCAGTCTGTACGTTGTATTTATTGTCTATGCATACGTTTTTTTTTTTGTTTTTTTTTTCTATATTCCGGTTCATTTGTGCTTATGCCCGTGTTTGTTTGTTTGGCTGTGTTTCTGCTGAAAGGTTTTATAATTGTGTCATTATTAAGAGCACGTTCTGTTTTAAAACATGTCATTTGAAAGCAGAGTCAGATAAAATCTAGACCTTGGAAATAAAGAAAAAAAAAAAATAACAGAATGAAACTAGAGTCCCTGTTTTATTGAGACTCTTCATATGACAGCAGACAGCAATGTAGTTTGTAGGGTCGCGTACGCCGCACATATGACCGACCCACACCCTCAGCACTGGCTTAAGCCAAGATAACGAAATGTGCTGCTTGTTTTTAAAATAATACTACTACTAATAATAATAGCAACAAATTTCACATGTATCGTTTGCTCATTTCATTTACTGAGTGGTAAAGGGTGGAATAAATAATTCGGCGAGGTTAGGTGTGATTTTGTTACATTCCATTAAACCCTTATTATGAAGCTGTTTACTTACGGCCTTATGTACGTAGCAAATCTCACAGCACCCTTCACTCAAGATGAGACGCGCCCTGTGAAAACGTGCGTTCTAGACATATGCAGACAGCGAAGGCCCTAATCAGACTGCGCATGTGCGCAGTCTGATCAGGGACTTCGCTTCCTGCTTAAAGAATCATAGGATGCAGTAGAATGTTAAAGAGATAGATGTCTGGCAGAAGTGGTATTGATGGCGAGATTGATGGTAGATCCGGGCATTTTCTGTTCGCTTATGAACCGAAGGCACCTTTTCTCATGAAGAGGCACAAATGAAAAAAGCTCTATATGTACATGGCAAAAGGTACATTGTTCTGTGTACATTTCTCAGTTTTGACTGATGCGGTCCACTCCGTAATATGGGCCACAAAGTGAGAAAACGTACCTTTGAACGCATGCGCCAAGCGAAGACTCAGATCAGCCTGCGCGGATGCGCAGGCTGATCTGAGTCTTCGCTGGGTGCTCTATGCATAGCTAAGAGTCCGCTGTTTCTTCAGGCGGACAGCGAAGACTGATCAGACTGCGCGGATGCGCAGGCTGATCTGAGTTTTTGCTGGACGCACATGTTTGAAGGTACGTTTTCTCGCTGTTCCACTCATATAATGAAAATAGACAGACAGGTAGATGGATGTATTGTAAAAGTACAAAATGCTATTTAGAATTATTTCAACCATGTCAAAACAGAAATTTACACAAGATTTAGTAAAATACCACGCAGCAGGTAAATCAAAAACACTTCAGTGAAGTTTATCAAACATCATGGTTTAATGTGTATTCGCTGTTCTCTGTTTTCGTGTTTTTAAGAGAAAGAGTTTCGTGTACGACAAAGATCAACATCCAGTGACAGGGCGAAACCACCCATGGACTTATAAACATTTCGTCAACCATGGACATGTGAACTTTTCAAAATATTGCCCCATGTAGAAATCTGGAAAAATTAGCTCTATTAGTAAAGGTAAGATAATCTGATTCTAACACGTGAATAAAAAAAATAGCTTCAAATGTTTTTCATAACCAAACAAATAAGCATTGGGCAGATTTCTTTTCCAGTGACTTTGCTATATAAGCCTTGTGTAATTTTTCACATGTAACGAAACAATTTTGCATTATTTAATATATGCGTTTTATCCTATCATACGAAATGAAATGAAAAACAAAAAAACAACAAAAAAAAAAAAAAAAAAAAAACGGGCTGGGTGGCCTGTTGGTAAGTGCTCTCGCCTTGCAAGCGGAAGGTCGTTGGTTCGCCTCCCGCTCGGTCGAGAAAACTTTCGGATATTAGCACACATAGCTCATATTCGATTTGCCCTGGGTTGAGTATAAAATGGACAGGGAGTGGCTTTGTGACAGACAGCGACACCGTGTATGTGTGATCCATGTAAGCAAAGCTGTACAAACGCACATACTTAACCCTTGTCCTGCTGAACCCAGATATACCCTACCTTTGCAAACAGTGTAGATCCAGATCAGTTGGCTTCTTCAGAAGCCAACTGATCTGGATCAGTTGGCTTCTTCAGAAGCCAACTGATCTGGATCTACACTGTTTGCCATTAAGTATGTGAATTTATAGCATTACTCCAGATCAAGTAATCGGATTGGTTGAAAATTAAAAGTGGGCGTGGCATCTTAATTTATTCAGCAGGGCAAGGGTTAACACATTCGCAACTGCCTCCGTGTGCCTCGGGTACTTGTTAGCGTTAAAAATCTGCACAACAAACAAGAATGAAATGAAATTAATGTTCTATTCAATTTCTTGACGATTCCTTCTTGAGCCGTGGATTTGTTAAGAACGTGCGTAAATCTGGCATATGTTTTACTATTTCTCCATAAAAACATATGTTGTGGTATTAGAAACAAAAAAAAACTGAGGCATTTCTAATGATTACCCTCAATATATGTTTTCGTGGAGAAATAAGAAAAATATACATGTATCTATATTTTTGGCTACACAATGCCTTATCTTCAGCTATGTTACCCTCAATAACCCATTGTAGATTGAATGAACACTCCCGCATTATATATTGGAAGATTCAAAATTCGGTTTTAGGTGTGTCAGGCTATGTCGTTTAGAAATTCATAGAGAAATATGGTTGAACTATTTGCAGACAGTGGGGATCCTGATCAGACGCCGCATTCTGCGGCGTCTGATCTGGGTCTGCACTGTTTGCCATTTCACCTTTTAGAGGTCTCCAGACTACAATGGGATAAACAGACAAAATTGTCTGACTCAACTTCAGTCCCAGATCAGACTGCCCCGCAAGTTGTCTTTCAGTCAGATTTTTCCCCATTTATCCATGAAAACCATTACGAAAACATGCCTATTCGAATATGCTGAAAATTTTACCACCAAAAAATGAAAATTTTTAGATAAAAAATTCTGATATTATTCATACTTCTGCTCAAAACATAGATTGTGGGTACTCTTAGAACCGCCTCACCGAGGCGGTTCTAACGAGTACCCACAATCTATGTTTTTGAGCAGAAATAAAAAAAAAATAAGGTATACCCCTGTAAACCCCAGTTTTACTATATAAAAGTGGGGTTTAATGGGGTCAAACTTACATAGGTATGTTTTCGTGATGATATGGGTACTTAGTAGTAGCCCCTCCGCGAAGCGCTTCTAATTAGAACCCACAATGTATGTTTTTATGGAGAAAATTATCCTAGAATTATCGTCAAGTATCCATCTGCTCATTTGGATTCGGGAAAAAAGCTATGGATTAATGATTCGGCTTGAAAATATTAGTAATTATTTGATAAATTATGATAATCTAAGAAGCGTTGATTTTTCGAAAGATGTTACTACTTTTTAGACTATTATATAAATGCCCAATATACCTCAAAAATAGACACTTTATTATACAAGAAACGTTTAATAAATTGATATATGGTATTAATAAATTAATAAAATGTGGCACCTGACTGCCTGTAAAATTTCAGACTGGATCAAAAATGAAATGAAATATTCATCACGAAAACATGCCTATATAATTTTGACCCCATTAAACCCCATTTTTATATAGTAAAACTGGGGTTTACAGGGGTATACATTATTTTTCTTACATCTGCTCAAAACATAGATTGTGGGTACTCGTTAGAACCGCCTCGCCGATTATTATGGTTTCACGTTGGTCGTCCGTGAGTCCGTCCGTCAGTCTATGTTTTGAGTAGAAATAAAAAAGAAATAAAATATTAGAGTTTTTTATCTGAAAATTTTCAGGGTTTTTTAAGTGAAATTTTCTATATATTTGAATAGGCGTGTTTTCGTAATGAATAATTTAGAGATACGATGCATATCATTTCATTTTGTATCCAGTTCAAAAACGAGAGACTAACTGAAATTTTACAGACTGTCAGGTGCTACCATATATCAATGTATTAATCCTATCTTGGATAAAAAAAAAAGTCTATTTTGTGGAATATGGAGCCTTTAGTGTATAGCATGCTGGGTAAAAATTCAGCAGAAAACAGATTTCTATTTAATGCAAATTCTATTTACTGCAAACAGATAAGAGCCAGATCAGACGACGCAAATAACAGTGTAAACGCAGATCAGACGCCGCAAATGCGATTTGCGGCGTCTGATCTGTGTTTACATTGTTTGAAAGATCTTCGTCTACACTGTTTTCCAAGATATTTATTTTTCGGGACGATAAAATTTGCGGCGTCTGATCTGGATATACAATGTTTGCGAAGGCCCCCTTTCTATGTGACGCAAGCCATCAATGTGTTAATAATGTGCGTAATGAGATATTCTGTGCATCAATTTAATTATCTTTTCACACGAAATTAACATTTACCAGTCTCTGGGATAATTCAGCAGACGACAAATTGATGACATTTTTCTTATTTTGTCCAGAAAGCAGGATTTGATGATATTTCATGCAAAATGTCTCCATTGGAGACAATTTGCATGAAATGTCAAAACATGTTTTCCGATAGTCTCCAATGGAGATAATTTACATAAATGTCAAAACCTGTTTGCTGGGACAAGTAAGAAAAAAAAACATTAAATTATCGTCTACTTAAAATTTTACCCAGCATGCTAAGCGTTGATTCAGAATCCAAAAAAAAAAAAATGTGGGACTGAGGTATTGTTTACTGTCATAAGAAATGAAATCGGTATAAATTAGAGAAAACACGTTTTTTTTTGTTTTTTTTTTGTTTTTTTTTTTTGTTCTTTTTTTCTATTATCATGTTTTTTTGCGTAATGCCTCGTAACTGTAGATGTTTTTTAGCGACCCATTGTATCATTTAGAATATGAAATTTCACTGAACTGTTGTTTTGAAGCTGTTGCTAACCCCAAATGTCCCACACAGTGAAATACCAGCATATAGGTCGTTTTCATTTTCATTTTTTTTTTCATCTTCTGTTGTCAAGACATGCTATTTGTGACACTGTGAAACATTTTTTATTTAGATGCAATTATAAGTAAGCAGCAAAATTATGACTACGGAATTGGATAGGAAGAAAGTCCACCGTTTTAACAAATGTTTTAAGAGCAAAGACAAATAAAGGCTTGAAATTTCAGTCGTCATCACGAAACCATACCTATATAATTTTGACCCCCTTAAACTCCACTTTTATATAGTAAAACTGGGGTTTACAAGGGTATACATTATTTTTCTTATTTCTGCTCAAAAACATAGATTGTGGGTACTCGTTAGAACCGCCTCGCGGAGGCGGTTCTAACGAGTACCCAAAATCTATATTTTGAGCAGAAATATACAAAATATGAGAGTTTATTTTTTATCTGAAAACTTTCAGTTTTTTGGTGGTGAAATTTTCAGTATATTTGAATAGGTGTGTTTTCGTAATGTAATTAAGACTCCCAAAGTGCAGATTATATTTTTGTTTCCTTTGGGATCTTTGAACCCATTCTGGTTACGTTGAAAATCGAATACCACTTAAACCGTTGCTAGGGGTGTATGCAGCCTTGTATAATACATATGAAGAGACTTAATAAAACCGAGTCTTCGGTTTTTTTTGTGTGTTCTTTGTTTACAAAGGCAATCTTTTAGATTTTTATTCCACACCGGTTCTACTCTGTGTCTACGAACAGATTTCTAACTTCATGGCTTCCTGCTTCCAAATTCAGCATTCCTGACTTCCAACTTCTTGCTTCATTTCTTACTTTTAATTTCTTATTTCTAACTTACTGCTTGTTACTTCCTACTACTAACTTCCGATTTTTCACCTCTAACTTCCCGACTTTTTACTTTTAGCGTTCGAGTCATTGAAGTTTGACTACTTTCTGATCAAAAACCAGGAGCGGATCCAGGGTTATTTAATAAGGGGTTCAAAATTTCAGATAGTGTTTGAATTGACCCAGTTTCCTTGAGTGTTACAACAGAAAGGTATGAGCAAACAATATGGACCCAGATCAGACGCCGCAGAACGCGGCATCTGATCAGAGTCTATATTGTTTGGCACTCATTCAGCAATTTTAGACATGTTCTTAGTAAAATGATCTTGTTGACATCTTAGAATTATAAAGTGAATTTAAGAGTAAATGGAGCAAATATGTATTAGGGTAACTACGATATAAAAAATATCAAAGTCAAAATTTCTGAAAATGAAATTTTGAGTCAAACGGGGGCTCGACCGAACACCCGAACCCCCTCTGGTTCCGCCCCTGAAAATAGAATGTCGCCCAAACTGGTGCTAGGATGCGTGAACGGTGTTGCAAACTACATAAATAAACTGTTTATGAACATAATCAAAAAATAAATTCTAAACGAATGACCCTTGCAGGGGCGGATCCAGGATGATTTCTTGAGGGGGTTGAAGGGGGGGGGGGGAGGGGTGGGGGTGGCGGGGTTTGATTTGATCAATTTACCGTACATTACATATTCGGAAAGACAGGCCTAAGCAAACAGTGTAGCCAGATCAGACGCCACAGAACGCGGCGTCTGTCAGGGTCTACACTGTTTGCCACTCATCTAGCAATTTTACACACATTCATACCTTGTAAAATTGATTATTTTGTGTAAGTACACTATCCTAAATTTATTAAATTTATCCAAACTTCCCATAAAACTGAAATTTTTAGACAAAGGTGGGTCGGCTGAACCCTACGAATCCCCTCTAAATCCGGCCCGGGCCTTGAAAGCAAGGAGAACACTCATAAAACTGAAAAGATCTAAGTGTCAAGGTTTCTGGACCAGACTAACAAGCTAGGCCAATCATCAGTAACCCTAATATAAATTTTCAAATATCCCAGAGTGGGCTCAGTCCTCATGAACCCAGCTAACATTCTACATAAATCTACAGCGGGCCGCTATCGGCCCGTCAGGGTAGCTGACGGGCCGATAGCGGCCCGCTGTAGATTTATGTAGAATGCTTACTGGGAAGGACAGAAAAATATACCAGGAAACCGAATTTGGTGTTTTATCATATTTTAATGTGTTCATTACTTTCAAAAGATCCATTTTCCTCAGAATTTACTTACTTCTAAGGACACCACTATACGAGATGTAACCAGAACAATGTAAGCTATCGGACACCCACGTTTGTTTCAACCAAGGTGGAGAGGTCAAATATATAGATCTTTTGTTCTAACGAATGTCGTGACAATATCTGGATCTAGTATGTCGCTAGGGGCGCTATAATTCAAATATGGTTTTAACAACAACTAAAGTGCTAATGGAAAGTTACCTCGTGTAATGCACGGCAACCGGTGTTTAATATTGTGACCTTTCAGCAATGACAACCCATTTTTGTTTTTAGTCTGTATACCCCGAAAATGGTAATTGGCAAATAGTGGAGACCCTGATCAGACGCCGCATGCGGCGTCTGATCAGGGTCTCCACTGTTTGCAAATAATCTAGCCATTTTTTTCTCTAGGAATATCAAAATCACATAGCCTGATATACCTAAAATTGAAATTCGGCTCTTCCAGTATATAGTGTGTGGGGAGTTTATTCAATCTAAAGTGGGTTAAAATGCAAAAAAAAAAAAAAAAAAAAAAACACTGTCTGGATGTCAAGACTTCCATACCACAGCATATTATTGATAGAAACGAAAGGAAGCTGCAAATATATACGAACCGCAATGCCAGGAAACGCAGCTTTGCACATGTGCGCCCAGTGAAGATTCAGATCAGCCTGCGCATTCACACAGTCCGATCAGAATCATCACTGGGCACATTTTGGGTAGCCATGGATGCAAAGTTTCTTCATGCGAACAACGAAGACTCTGATCAGACTGCGCGGATGCGCAGGCTGATTTGAATCTTCGTTGGACACATGTACGAAGATGCGTTTTCTGACGTTTGTCCAGGGTTTTAAAATGTCTTCGATTCTAGCACAGTTAATATCAGGATATTAAAATGTCTCGATTCACCACAATTGCTGTCAGGAGGGTAAAATACTTCGATTCTATACCACAGTTAACCCATTTATGCCGAATGGACCCTGCTACCACAACGCTATGGACAGGTCCTTTTCCAATAGAAGGGGTCTGATTGGTTTTTAGTATTAGATATGTTTTATAGAAACTCCTGTGTTTAGTGCAAACAGTGTAGACCCTGGTCAGACGCCGCGTTCTGCGGCGTCTGACCTGGGTCTACACTGTTTGCCAATGTCCCTTTTATGGTACGCTAGGCATAAATGGGCAAAACATGAGAATGCTAAATTGTCTCGATTCAGCCACAGATCCTAACTACAGTTTCTATTTAGAAAATACCCCTTTACAGAAGGGGATTGGTGTGCAGGAGAACGCTGAGTTTCTCGATTATTAGAAATCCTAAACTTTAGGGTGAAAACTAGTAGTCATTTGAGCCGCAATGTAAGAAAGCGTACCTTCTGACATGTGCGCCCAACGAAGACTCAGATCAGCCTGCGCATCCGCGCAGTCTTATCAGAGTCTTCGTTGTCCGTACGAAGAAAATAACATACATGTATTTGGATTTGGGTATCCAATATGCGCCAAGAGAAGATTCACACCAGACTGCGCGAATGCGCAGGCTGACCTGGATCTTTGCTGGTCGCAAGGGTCCGAAGGTACGTTTTCTGTCGATGCGACTTATTTGATTAAGAGAAGAAATCAGTCTCAGGTAACAAAAACAAAAGACCAATTAAAATGCCATTTGTTTTCATGTTTCGTTAAACACAGACGGTCGATGGGGCTTATTGCACGTTTTAAATTTTAATTTCTTTTAAATCATTGATTCCGTAAAACTATATGTTTAAATAGCACAACTTAGTTTAACATTGTATTTAGAAAGGAATGGAAGGTGAAGGTGAAAATAAAATGTATCGCGTGTTTGTTTATTAGGAAATAAAACAACGTAAACAGTGCACGTACACTGTTATTAACGTGTCGCACATTGATATTAACGCAGTCCTGCTTGTCCTTCCGATGGGCGGTTGGGTGAGACAAAGGTGTCGTGTATCTTGCGTCAATGGGGCGTCCAACTGATATTGGCTTACAATTGGGCAAGGCCTGCTATCCTTGCAACAGGTAAGGGTAGAGGGGGAATGTTTTGATTTCTTCTGTTTCTTCACTTTCATTCATTTTCCTCTTTCTCCCTTACCCCCCCCCCCCCCCCCCCCCTCTTTCATCATCTCTACTATCTCTTCTATCTCTCTTCTCCCTTTCTCTGGGAGACGACACAAAATTACTCACAATCGTTGAAGTGTCGTTAAACCCCTACACAATCAAAATCAGTGGTCCTTCTGAAGAAGCGAACTGATCTGGATCTGCACTGTTTGTCATTCAATACGTGAATTAATATCAACAACCTGCATCAAGTAACCTGATTGGCTGAAAATGAGATGGCGTCATACTAATTAATTCAGCATGGCAAGGGTTAATGCAGTATATCATAAAGAAAAGTCATCAGTCTATCTTCATAGTCTGCCTACAGTCAAACCTCAGTAGTTCGAACACCGATGGCTCGTTTATCATGGCTGATTCGAACTTTTTTGAAATTCCTCCGATAGCTCAAAAAATAAATATTTAGGGACATTTTCTTATTTCATCCTGAAGTTGTATATTGTGTGTACTCATTAGAATCACCTCAGTTAATATACCATTATTGTGTACAAAATCGAAAATATTTCCCTAAATCATTGCTATTTGCTTCCTGACCTGGCAACATGATAAACCCTCAGTAGCTCATGTGAAGTAGTCAGTGGAAGATTGTCTACGCCCATTCACGTTAATCTGTCATTTGACTAGTCTATGACCTTTGATAAAGTGCTTCCGGAGCAGTGACAAACTCTAAGATTGTCTACGCCCATGTGCGTAGACAATAATGCGTGTCCAATAGTCTGTCAAGTTATCCGCAGTTGGTCTGTAATTTGTTCATTTCGGGGTCGGTTAACAAAAAAAGCACAAATGTCTTACCGTCATTCTTGCATTGTTTGTATCGATGACCTTGTCAAATTATATAGGTCAACTAAAGGTCATCTGTTTGAAAATAAAAGTGACATGTCTTCGAACACTTCTGGTACTTAAAGCAGAACTGCAGCAGACGACACTTTGAAATGTATGTTTTTTTTTGTTTTCTTTTTTCAGTTTTCAAAAAAAAAAAAAGTATTGACATTTCAAGTGAATCGTCTGCCAAGCAGACGATTCACATGAAATATCAAGACTTATTTTTTCTGAAAATAAAAATGTCTTCGGCTACAAATTTGATGGAAAATCAACCAAATACATTTAGGTCGCTTTACCAATGGTTTGCATCCCTTCTGAAAAGGGGTTTGTCCTTAAAAGAAATAATTTGCTGTCACTGAATTTGCTCCCAATTTTAGTAGATTATTTTAGAAGTGGGACTGGCGTGCAAGAATGCAAACAGGAAGTCACAAAGATTGCATCTTTTGTAAAAATGACGGAAAATGTACCAAGCGTATCCAGCCTCTTGAACTAGTGATGCTTAACCCTTAAACTGCCAATCACAACTATTGTCGTCTGCTTTGTCATCTGCTTGTGATTTTAAAAGTCATTTCTGCAAACAGTGTGGATCCTGATCAGACTGCTCCTTTAGGAGCAGTCTGATCAGGGTCCACACTGTTTGCCTGTATGCAAAAATAGGTTTGAAAAGTCTGCAAGAATATTCAGCAGACGACATAAACAGACGACATTTTCAGATGCAGTTTTTCTTGGCGCTTTAAGGGTTAAAAGACAATGGTCTTTAGACCCCTTAGCGGCTTCTACTCCTCCCGTCAGATTTGCCTGTTTGATTATACATGTATATTGCATGGCATCTACAGATACACAATGGCTGCTTCACTCAGGCGAGCGAGTCGTGGCCATGGGGTCTCTTGTTACAGTTAGCCTTTTGTGACGTTATAACCATCTTTTTCTGAAAGCAACTTCGCATCATGAGGTTCCGGGTTCGAATCCCGCCGGAGCCGGATTCAGTTTATGATTGTATAGAACAGTCGACTCTCGTTATCTCGAATTCCAAGTTACTCTCTGAAATACTTCGAGATATCCGTACTTCGACATATCAGATTTGCAGAATTGAGTCAAAATTATTTGAACAACCACATTTAACAAATATATATGAAATTGGACTCTTGAAGTTAGAGATATATTTATTATATTTATATATATATTTTTTATACATTTAATGTTAAATTTAAAAAAAATATTGTGGAAAAGAGGAGAAATTTTTTTACCTGTTGTTAGATTTTATGTTTTACCAGATTTTCACTTCGAGATAAGCGGTTATTCGAGATAAGCGAGGTCGAGATAGCGAGAGTCAGCTGTACTTCAGTGCCCAGATCGTTTTATTATCACCTCTTTATCGTTTTTGTATGACTTAAAAATAATGTTGAAAGAGAAGTAAATATCAAATCATCATCTTAAGTAATCTGTTCCCAAGGGTTCTATAAACCAGGCTCGCACTCGCGAGTCTAAAGCTCATTCATCTAATGTAACAGTTAAAAATATCTTCAAACACGAAATATGAACAATATACCTTATCAATAAAATATTTTATTCATTGTTTTTCTTCGTAAAACCTCAATGTGGTATTATATTTGTAGGAAGAACAAAAAATCTATGCGGTTAAGAACTTCTGCTTCTCCGTATGTCATCCATATGTCTCATTCAGGGAGCCCAGTCGAGCCAATATAACCTTCAGCATGCAAGATGGTCTGGCCTATTATACCTTAACATTTAAAATAATCAAAACTGAAAACTGAAGCACACGATATTTTGATATATTAAAAAAAATATAAAAAATCTCTCTCTCTCTCTTTCTCTCTCTCTCTCTCTCTCTCTCTCTCTCTCTCTTTCTCTCTCTCTCTCTCTCTCTCTCTCTCTCTCTCTCTCTCTCTCTCTCTCTCTCTCTCTCTCTCTCTCTCTCTCTCTCTCTATCTATCTATTAGAGAGAGCTTAACTTTTCATTCGAATCGTCTGTCTAAATGGCAGACTATTCACATGAAATTTCAAACAATATTTCCTCTGGAAAATAATAATATTAAGACTGTCGTCTGCTACAAGTTTACTAGGCACTTTAAGATTTAAGTGCTAATTGCTTTTTAAAGAAAATAAGACGTAGTATTTCATGTAGGCTGACGATTCACATAAATAATTAACATTATTTTCTCTGAAAAATAATAAATAGATTGTTGTCTGCTACAACTTTGCCAGCTATAAAAATGAAATTTTAGTCAAAGAGGGTTCTGAAACCCACGAACTTCCTCTGGGCCCGCTCCTGGATTGCAATAGGCGTCCTTCGTTACAGCCTCGCTAGTATCGAGATCTATACTTCGCAACCGTCCTTGTATCCGAATTATCATTATTCATCATCTCACTGTATCACGACAGAATTTTTCCTGGGCGCCTGTGTGACTTTGTTCGGAGTTTTTCCCACCTGTGTGACTTGGATGAGGTGACACGAAATGCCCGTGTAATGGTGCGTAAAAACACCACAATGTACTCAAAGACACCCGTTGACAACCTACAATGCCACCGACTTCATTCCGATTATTCATGTTAAATAGAGATAGATTGCATGGGATGTACATTTGGTTTAGGTCTTCGAAATCTCATAACATGTAATTGCATTTAACAACGCCAAAAGATGACTTTGTAAGCCCTTTTTAGATGTAAAAAGCAATCGTGGTAATTACACTAAGAGTATTTTATTGCCTGGAGAGGCAGTAACTAATCTTTGAGAAATATTCAGCTAGGATCAAGGCCATCTGTTGGACCTCCCTGATAATTATCAGAATGAAAGGGCAAATCAATCCAAATGCAAATCATGCAATTTGTTCCTAAATGTATGTGACAGTATAACAATGATGGAAAGACGCAGAAATTTGTTCAACCACGCTCTGTATCTTTGGACTTCTATTGAGGACAACTGTGTTGAAAAACACCAACTGCCCAAAGGTGAACCGCACTATGAGAAAATACGAGCCGAAATGCGAGAAAACGTACCTTCTGGCATGCGCGCCCAACAGACGCAAGTTAGTCTGCGTATCCGCGCAGTCTGTTCAGAGTCTTCATTGTCCGCATGATGGAGAAAAAGTCTCATCCTTGGCTATCCAAAATGCACCCAGTGAAGATTCAATCAGACTGCGCGAATGTGCAGTCTGATCTGAATCTTCGCTGGGCGCACATGTCCTACGGTAAGTTTTCTGAAGTTGCGGGTCGTTTGTCGGGACATGTTTAAGCAGTGAAGGCCCTGTTTAGCATGGGTATACATATTTGATGATAATTCTAGGATGTTTTCTTATTTCTCCGTAAAAACCCATTGTTGTTGGTACTCATTCGAAGCGGCTCGGCGATTGGTACTCATTAGAAGCGCCTCTCACAGAGATGAGAATCAACAACATATGTGCTTTTATGGAGAACTGGAGAAAATTATCCTAGAATTATCATTAAATACTTCTCCTTAACGACTCCTCTAGCTGGCATCTCTCTTATCGAGCCCTCATCACATATTAAGGAAACTTGGTGTTAGAGAAACTAGCTGTTGTTTTGAGCCTTGTACAATTTTCGCTGATATCAATCTCTGCTTCCTCGGGGTTATTCGTCATCACTTCGGTCTTTTGCGGACCAACATCCATTGTATAGCCTTTGGTATTTTTAGCATCTGTGTTCCTGTGTTCATTGCTCTCAAAGGCCGTTCCTTTTAGAATCTCTATATCTTCACTACAGTTTTGTCTGTGTGGCTGCCGTAAAACACCCCCGTACTTCACCTTTTGTAAGTGCCCGTGTAGCTGCCGTAAAACGCCTCCGTACTTCACTTCTCGTACTTTGTGTAGTTTATACAATCTGGTCCTTTATGATTATTCAGCCCATTCTAGGATTTGTGTTTGAAAATTCACATGAGGATCACTGATGAGGCCTCAATGGCCAAAACTGAACTCTACGAAATGATTGTGAAATTTGGCCTTGATTTGTTGACAAATTTCCCATGGATTCCGATTTAGAAAAAAAGCTGAAAATTGCCAGCTAACGATATATAAACAGAAAAGGGAAAATACTAAATTTTATGATTAAATAAAGCAGTGGCCATTCCCAGCCTCAGAGATGTCAATTAGAATCTCATCTCAAGGTTTCTTAATTTGCATTCAAATATTGACCATCAATCACTTTTGGCATTACCCTAAGTATTCGGACAGACGGACCTGAGCAAACAGTGTAGACCCTGATCAGACGCCGCATTCTGCGGCGTCTGATCAGAGTCTACGCTGTTTGCCACTCATCCAGCAGTTTTTGACATATCGATTGGTAGTTAAATGGATTTGTTAAAATTTTAGGACAAGTATGTTAAGAAGTTAAGATGTCACAATATTTAGGGTTTATATGGTATAATGACCTGTTGAACCTGCATATCATTGTAATAGAAAGCAATATCCGCTTACAGATGACAAGTGTTCAGGACAGTGGCTAGATGTTTCAAGACTATAATACAATCTTCAATGGCTCAAACATCTTTTGGACATGGGACTTTGTTCTGGACATGGGTAGTTTGAGCCATTTAGGGTTAATTATCTGATCAGTTTTTGCCAAGGATCCAAAGCGCCCTCAAGCGGACAGCGAAGACTCTTATCAGCAATGACTCTTATCTGAGCTTTCGCTAGGCACACACGCAATCTTGTAGGAAATACTGTGCCACAGTCAGTTGCTTTTAAAATTTTGTTACAGTACCTAATTTTTGTAAACTATGATTGGTTTAAACATATTTTATTTCATAAAGTCGTGATACAATTTTGCTTATAAATGCACCATTTTTCAAACAGAGTTTACAAATAGGGATTCGGAAATAAGTCAACAAACTTATTTAAATCCGTCTCCCTTACAATATAAGTTGCAATAATTATAAAGTGGTGAACATATAAGGCTTATGGTCAGGTATACAAACTGCTTAGATACTATACAAATGTGCACCTGAATAATTGCTGATGCGTAACATTTATCCAGACAAAACATGTAAACAAATGTAGCAATATAACAACATGACGTAGACAAAACAATAGCATGTGGACAATTAACATGAGAGAGAGAGAGAGAGAGAGAGAGAGCGGGAGAGAGTGAGAGAGTGATGCTCCTTAATCTGATGTAAAACGCTTGCTTTCAGATATATATTGCTGAACTGTAAGAAATATTAACTTATTCTGATGAAAGTCTAATCTGTCATTTCCGTACAATAAGACATTTAGGTTCGGATTGCAGAATGATGAAAGTGTATTTATCATAGCAGTTCTTTCTTGAGTAAATCTTGGACACTCTAGTAGAAAATTATGATTCTGAATCAGACTATATTGTTGCTTGTGGGTCGGCTCTCTGCTGGAAAGCGGTTATATGTAGTGTTGCCAGAAGAGGCGAAGGTAGTCAAGGGGTTAAATAAAAAAAAAAATTTAGTTGTACATATGTAATTGCAGCAGATCGTATTTAAGTGAATGAATACGCTTTCGGGGGAGGGCGATTCCATCAAAATTGGTTTGTCTCCCTTCTGAAAAGGGGTCTACTCTAAAAGGAAAGAATTTGCTCCTTTTGGGAGCAAATTCTTTCCTTTTAGAGTAGACCCTTTTTCCGTTGGGAGCAAATTCGTTGCTTTTAGACTAGGCCCTTTTCAACTAGACTTTTGTGCAAGAGGTAAACAGGAACTCACAAAAGTTCTCACCATTGTAAAATACAGCGGAAAATTTATCATACAGTCCACTTAATGTAAACAGGAGTTTCATATTTCCATATTAGCATAACCAATTACAAGCTATTGATAAAACTAATTCCACATGAAGAAAAGTCACTCCTTACGAAACTTGGACACTGCCCTAAGCTGATTCATCATCGCCGTCTTATTGTTAGTCTCTTCGCCAATCGCTAATCCGATTTGAGCGTGCGTAGAAAAAACTAGTCACTCTACCCGCATCGCCCTCTTCTCTTGACTCCGCTCTGAAGTCTCCAACACTACCCACTCTGTAGGAATGAACCTATGCAACGGGTGATACAACGCAAAATGAAATAATGCAATATTTTTTGTCATTTTGAACTTTTTATTTCAATTTGCATTGGCTTTGTCGATGCGAAATGAAATAAAATATAGTTTTTATTTCATTTTGTGTCGATACAATGAGGTTTTATCAAAATGAAAAAACAAAAAAACAAAAAACAAAAAAAAACATTTCATTTTGCAATGATAGGTGGCATACTTAATTTTATTTCATTTTGCATCGACAGTATGAGGTCTGTTCTAAATGAAAAATTGTATTTTGCTTTGAAAGATGGAACATCTTTTCAATCATCACGGAAACATCTCCTTTCAAAAGTAACCCCAAATTTGCACCTAACATATATTAAAATGGGGGAAACCTGGCATTGGTATTAAAATGTAAAAAATGATTTATTTCTCCATAAAACCATATGTTGTGGGTACTTATTAGCAAATATCCTATACGTATCTGCTTCCTTATAAGACGCGTAGATGGACAGACAGTCCTACCCACGGACAGGCCCAAACCAATATGCCCCCTTAATTTCTGTCTGCACTACACGATCTTGTAATGGGCCTTAATGCACAGATGAGGGAAAAACATCAGGCTTAACACCAAAATACCTTAAAAGATGTTCAGTTTTAATCCTACTGACATTATCCAATATTGCTTCCTAAGCCTTTAGGTTCCTTTCGATGACAGCAATGTTCTTCTAACATTATTTTTTTATTACATTTTTATTTCATTTCGCATCTACTATGTCAACGCAAAATGAAATAAAAAATCAAAATGAAAAAATTATTTCATTATTTCATTTTGCTTTGTATCAAACGGGACACCTATCCCGGCTGTCGCGGTCCAGTGTTGATGATGACGTCATCTCCAATACACTGCCACCAAATGTAGCGTTTGCCACGAAGTCAAACATCACGGTCACCCATCCACATGATCCAGGTACTAACCGCATGTACTTTGTTTGACTACAAATTGATGATTGTTTTTTCTTATTTTCCCCAGAAAACGGGATCGAAGTTTCATGCTAACTGTTGGAGACAGTTTGCATGAAACGTCAAAGCCTGCATTCTGGGAAAAAAAAAAAGAAACATTTCAGTATGACGTCTGCTGTAAATTTTACCCAGAGTGTTAAGCGTTAAAAAAAAGTAAATTTCAGAATTTCAGTTCTGCCATAGAATTAACTTTTTTTCTCTATTCACAGTATCTCAAATTTCTCATTCAAATTGTGACAGTGTATCAGATAACATGTGCTACCAGTGCCCGTACACCTTGCGTTGTCACCGTGAAAATAAATTATCTATTATAATGTAAAAACTGCATATTCACATAGAGAAAGAATAATTATACTACTCATCTCAGCCGACTGCGGTAAATACCAACCCTTTAAGCGGTAATTACAACTGCAGCAGACGACATTTTGATGTTTGTTGTATTTTACAGAGTAAATAAGACTATACATTTCATTTGTGTTCTGCCTTGATTCACATGAAATGCAAAGTCTTATTTTTCCCGAAATAGAATGTCTTGCACTACAATTTTACTTAATGCTTTAAAGGTTAAAAAGCAAGTGTGACGGATCACTTGAAAGTGAACCTATCGGCGAACAGCGACGGCCTGGATCAGCCTGCGCGGACGCGCAGGCTGGTCCGGGCCGTCGCTGTTCACATACGCTATATCAAGGCTCAACCGGCTCTGAAAGCTGTAGGATGAAGTTCCTGACCAACTCCACACGTGCTTAGACTGATCTGCATCTACGCTGTTGGCCTCTGACGTTTCAGACAGTTTGCTGTGGACCTGCCTCATACCTTTGTAACGCTCTACTAATGACCGTGAGAATATATTCTTCTATGTTGTCATCTTTTATCCTGAAGCTGAAAATTATGTAACAATATTTCAAAAGATATTAGAAATTTAATTTCAAGATCTGATAACTTGTAGGTATGCGTAAGTAGACAACGTAAATTTCAGAGAAGACGAGTATTTTCGGGGACTAACCTTGGCCAGGAAAAATGTGGTTAGGTAAACTGACATGCTCGACATGACCTTAACAATGTTGAGTGGGCCAAAGACGATATTTTCGACCAACCCTGCATGTGGTTTGTTGCCATAACATAGAAAGCTAGGTTTCCATATACATGTATATAGCTTATCGATCCTCAGCTGGGCAAGGGAGATAGAAAAAGATAGCGTAATAGTTAGCACGTCCGCTTTCTAATGTCGGGTTCAATCCCCGAGGCAGACATACATTTTATCATTTTTTTCGTCTTTTTTTTTTTATTATTGTTTTTATTTTTTTTATTTTTTTTTTTACTACTTTTTTCAAGATTGTTAATCATATTATCCGTCATAATCGATAGTTTTTATTTCATCCCAACGTTTGGCCATAATCTGGACTGAATCGTGCCTTACCACTTGCTTACATAAAAAAAATCACAGCTCTTTTCAAGGAAAAACGGGGTCTGTTACTTTCGGCAGCTGTCCTTTTAAAAGAGACATACTGTTATTTATTTTCTGTATTAGTGTAGTCTCGTATAAATGTAAATTCTAATGAGTACCAAAATTTACATACACCGCAGGGTTTTCCCAGTATTTGTTTCTGGTAACAGTTCTTAGGCAGTTCTCTTGTACAATTCTTATTTGTTTGTACGTCAGCTGACAGTAAAAATATCCGCAGATTCTGTAAGCGTAGAGCGAAGGCTCTGATCGGACTGGCCTGTTATAAGCTTTCACTGTACGGAAACATTACGAAAGCACGCCTATTCAAATATATTGAAAATTTCACCACCAAAAACTGAAAGTTTTCAGACAAAAATTCTGACATTTTTTTCATATTTCTGCTCAAAACATAGATTGTTGGTACTCGTTAGAACCGCCTCGGCGAGGCGGTTCTAACGAGTACCCACATCTTTGTTTTTGAGCAGAAATATGAAAAATAATGTATACCCCTGTAAATCTCAGTTTTACTATATAAAAGTGAGGTTTAGGGAGTCAAAATTATATAGGTATGTTTTCGTGTATGCCTCGAAGGCATTTTCTTATGACGTGGCTCCCGTGTAACAGAACCACATTTTGTTTGAACCCAATCAATAACTGTTAAAACTGTTTACTTTACGCTTAGCACGCTGGATAAACATTTGACAGACATTTTAGTTATTTTTTTTTTCTTTTCTTATTTTTCCCAGAAAATGGGCTTTGACACTTTATGCAAATTGACTCCCCAGAAGCCCGGAGACAATTTGCATGAAAACACATCTAAGCCTATTTTCTGGGATATATAAGAAAAATATCATCAATTTTGTCGTCTGTTGAATTTGCCCATAAAATGGTAAAGGTGAAGACATCTTCTTTGATACTTGATCATAACAAGAAGCATACATTCTTTAATAGAATTTAAACATTTTTATCACTACTTCAAAAGGACCACACAAAGTTGAAGGATACCGTTATATATGATTATAACTAAGTATATATCTTTCAAGGCGAATAACCATAACAAACAAAAATATCATAATGTTTTCCTGTCTTTGATTTTTTTTTCTTTCATGCAGGGAAAGTCAGTGCTGGCTGGAGAATTTTGACTATTTTCTTTGAAAAATAGGAACATATCATAAATGATTTTATGCTTTCATATTTAAAGCAACCATCCAAAATATACATGTTTGCTGATACGGATTGCAAAATTTCTTAAATTATACAGTTCGATCTATTCTGGCATCAAACCAGACAAAAAACAAACAAACAAAAAAAAAAAAAAAACGTTTAGAAACAGGCAAAAAATGGATCTATTTATGTAACCCATCCGGTTTCTGTAAATTTTAGCAGTTCTTGATACCTTCGGACATATTTATTTACTTTCATCTTTTTAGAACGTGCAAAGGGTATTATCGACTAGAAAATAACATGGTTAATAGACAAACCCTGAAAACAGTGGTCACATTACTCTTTACCTTATACTCCTCTTCAACAAGTCCATTTTACTAACTGTGAATGTGTGTAAAATTGCTGAGTGAGTGGCAAACCGTGTAGACCATGATCAGACGCCGCGTTCTGCGGCGTCTGATCTGGGTCTATACTGTTTGCATAGGCCTGTCGAACCATGCAGAAATTCTCCTGGATCCGTCCCTGACTACTTTAGAAGTAAGAAGTCGGAAGTTAGAAATATGAAGTGTGATATGCCAAGAAGCCAAAATCTCACTTCGACATGTTTTAAAACTCTTTCAGGCTCAAACAAATTCAGACTTATCATTATTCTAACTAGCCTATAGTTCTGTTTTTTTTTTCTTCTTATTGAAACGCATCTTGCCATAATAACCAAGAGTAATGGGCCGGTTAATTCTGCTTCCCTCTTTAATTGCACGGTGGTGAGTCAGGCGTCAGACTGAAGGATAGCTCCTTTCTCAGCCTGATTCTGAAGGTTGGCACCTGGCTCTTGTTGGCCGTAGTCGAGGCCATCGTGGTGCAACTTGTGGGTTCCTTTTGGCATATTTATTTAAAAATAAACCAGTCGTGTCCTGCTCAAGGGCTGTGTTTAGTAAATTAGAACACTCGCGAACGTTTTTCTCGAACTATTTGCATCTTCATTGTAAACCCCGTCCCAATATGTGACCTCAAATTGGAGAGCCGCCGTTATTCTCGCTGACGAGATTTAAAGTTAGAAGGAATAAATCAGATCAATAATTAGTAAATTTATATAAGATCGAATGAATATAAACGCAATAAACATGTTCATATGTTTTATTACGAACCCGCAAACATATTTATTCACATACGCCGCCATTTTGGTGGATATTCGCTTCCGTCTGCCGAAAACGGAAAGTACCGATAGTTTGCGAATGTCCCCGAACGCTTTGCTTTCTCTGAAAGAAAACAACGTTAGTGTTGTTTTTCTCTGTAAAGAACAGCTAACAAATTATTTTGCAATCCTACAGACATAAAACTGGAATATTATATCTTTGTTTAGAGTGGTAGTTAAGGGAATGGATACGATTTCAGGGGAGGTAACTCTGTCCAACTTATCCCCTTCTAAAAAGTGGTCTTCAGTAAAAGGAAAGAATTTGCTCTCCTTGGGAGCAAATGTTCACTACCAGGAATTATCGTACTACAGGAACTGTCACTCAGGTTATCGATATTCCAATTTAGATCGGTTTCGATTAATTCCCTTTGACTGGAGGCCCGTAAGCGTCGTCTTACCTGTGTAGCTAGTGTGTAATCAACCCAGTGTCACACACCTACAGTACTACTACAATTCAGATTAAATCATGTGTGGATGCATTGCTCTTGGACCCAATATACACTGGAATAGGTCCGAGTTAGAATTAATGAATGAATGAATGAATGAATGAATGTCAGCAGATTATTCAGTATGATTTTCAAAAGAATATCAATTGTTTAACCTAAGAATTGATTAATAATGATAATAACAAAATATTAATTAATTGATTAAAATAAATTATTATTTCTATTATTATTATTATTATTATTTCATTATTTCAAATTGAATAAAAAGTGTTGTATTTAGTTATAGATAATTCAATATGATTTTTAAACGAATTTAAATAGTTTAACCTAAGAAAACAAAAGCAATTAATAAATTAAAAAAAGTGTTATATTTAATGAATGGTAATTCAGTAAGATTTTAAAATGAAGAACAATAGTTAATCTAAGAGAACAAATGAGTTGATTAATTAAGGTTGTATTTAATTACTGATGATAGTTTGGTACAATTTTTGAAAGAAAAACGATCATTTCACCTGGAGAAAACAAATGGGAAAATTTAATTGAATATAAGTAATTTGAAAAAAAAAATGAATGAATGAATAAAACAAAATTACTTTATGATAACCTTAAACTAAAGAAAGAAAGAAGCCTGTGGATAATGAATACGGGAGAAAGACCTATGTCATCCACTTAACATCATAGGACAGTCTGCGTACCTCCGTTATTAAGTTATGCTAAGACATTTGTTGTTACAATACGAAAGAAAAAAAGAAAGAAAGAAAGAAAAAAGCATATGGATAATGAGTACAGGGGAAAGGCCTATGTCATCCACTTCTTAACCTCAAAGGGCAGTCTCCATACCTCCGTTTTTAAGTTAGGTTATCCTAAGACATTTGTTAGTACAGTAATTAAAGCTACCTACTCTTTAAGGTGATCTAGGTAACCTATTTCACATCAGTACTATCACCACAGATTAAAGAAACCTATTAATCAGAATGCAATCAAGTGTGTTTAATCAATGCTCACCAGACACCATGATATGCGGCGTCTGATCTGGGTCTAAAGTTCTTATCTATTTGTCAATATCCCTTTTTTAGCATAAATGAGTAATATCAAATATTACTGTGTTTTAAGCAACCTTCAAGTATGTACCCTTTGTGGACCAAGACCCCATTGCGCTTTCTGAGCAAGGTTATGCTCTTTGTTTAATGTGTGTTACAGATCTGATTGTTAAGATCAGTATGTGCAGATGCTTATGCTAAACAATCCTACTGGCCATTCTGTGCCTGAGCATAGTAGTAGTATTAGGGTACATACATGATTAGAAAAAAAAAAACAAAAAAACACGCAAATTTAGAGGTTTAAATTATTGGTAATTTGATAATTTAGTAGTTTGAAACCAGTCTGCAAAGCTCACACAGACCATCAGCTGGACAGAGGTGTACAAACAGGACATTTCTTTCAAGACAGGTACATAAATAGCTTTGGGCTATTTGTTCACAGCATAAAGACAATTAGCTATTTCATAAACATAGGACCCATTGGTGGCGCGAATTAGCATAGTACTTATCAGTTAGCACTTTGGGTAAAAGTTTTGCAGAAATATAAATATGGGACAATTTTCTCCAGTTCTCCATTAAAACATATGTTGTAGGTATTAATTTGATGCACCTCGGTGAAGCAAAAACATGTTATGAGTACTCATTTGAAGAACCTTGGTGAGGCTCATCTAATGAGTACCCACAACATATGTTTTTTATGGAGGAAAAATACAATCACCAAATACTTATCCTGAACAATTTTCCTCTGTATGTTTTATTTTCAAAACAGGATTTGACATTTCATGAAAATTGTCTCCAATGAAGACTATTTGCATGAAGTGTCAAATCCTATTTTCTGGATAAACTTAAGACAATAACCACTTTATCGCATGCTAAATTAGCCCAGAAAGTGATAAACGTTTAGGGATCAAATATCACCCCCACCCCAAAAAAGGAAATGGTTTGACATTTCTTGCAAAGCATCTCCATTGCAAACAATTTGCATGAAATGTCAAATCCTATTTTCTGGGGAAAATTCAACAAATATCACCAGTTTTTTGCTGCTGAAGTAGCCCAGAGAGTGGAAAAGGTTAAGGGTTAAAATTTTTACCCCTCCCCCACCCCCACAAAAAAGAAAACAACAAAAAATAAAGTTTGACAGTCCATACAAACTGTCTCTATTGGAGACAAACTGTCTCTATTGGAGACAATTCGCATGACATGTCAAAGCCTAATTTCTGGGAAAAATAAGAATATCATCATCACTTTTCCCTTGATGCATGAACGTTGTTTAACAATCATTTAAACTTAAGAAAAAAAAATAGACAAACTGTCAAAAAACTTTCATAAAAATTAATGTAGAATAAGCTATTTCTAGTTAAATCTTATCATCTTAAGAATCGCAGGACCACGTGACCTGTCCCAGATAAAGGGCAGTTGTGTCAGATTATGAAAAAAGGGAAACTATGTATTATGCAAACACTAAAGATCCAGATCTGTCTGCGCATCTGCACACTCTAATCAGGATTTTAAATCTTAATCAATATATTCTACAGTAATTAGTGTTTATTGAGTTACACGGTAAAAGATGGTGCTTTGTTTGCCCATATTCCTTGATCATAGTTATAATGGTCCTTTTCAAATGTTGATGTTCATTTGATATTTTGACTACTTTGTTTTTATTGCATGAGGTATAGATTAAGCTATTATTACATTGTCCAGTGGCCTGAGGCTTCTAGTTCCCACGGGATAATAATAATAATGGTAGACAAATGGAACCAGAAAATAAACAACGTGCTGTTATTTAACTTGTATTTATATATGTTTGAACAATTTTTTTAATGCTAATATAAATGAAAGTAAAATGTTTTGTTGATCGTTTCAAGAACTTTGAGATGTCTTCAAGTAACATAAGAAACAATTATGATTGAATCTTTTTCAAAAAAAAAAAAAAAAAAAAAATGGGCCTTATGAATTATGCGATCAATGTAGACCCGATTAGTCTGTGTGTCCGCTGAAATACATTGATCAGTCTATACTGCATGTTGAATACAGCTTGCACAATCTATCAAAGAAAAATGTATGCACATGCTGATCTGGAACTACAATGGTTGCTGCTTTTATTTGGAGAGACTCGTGTTATTTTTGTGTTGGGTAATTAGCAAATATGGATAAAATGTCGTTTTCCTTGGATTATGACTGTTACTACTATCCTAGATTTTTAGACAGAGAGGTCTGTGCCAACGGTGTAGACCCAGATCAAATGTCACATTACGCATTGTGTGTTCAGGATCTACACTATTTTACACTTACCCAGCAATGTTTAGACAAATCAGCTGGTTCTGTAATGGCATTGTTAAAAAGATAGGGCAAGTGTTGTAAAGAGTAGAACTTGATCGAATCATCTGGTATCCCAGGTTTGTTTTTGAAACAATTGTCTTTAGAGTAATGTTTGAAAAGATGTGTACTGAACAATTTTTTGAATCTGACTGAGAAAGTGGTTTATAGTATTTAACCTCGGGATTCTGATAAACACACCATAAGAAAAGGCAGTGACCCTGATCAGACATTACATCACAGAGTATCTTAACAAAGGTCTACACTGTTTGCCACTCAGATAGCAGGTATAAGCTGTGTCAATAGGTAGCCAAACGGACTTGATCAAATTTCAGTATGATAGTAATTTAATGTGTCTAATAGGGTTTATACGGTAATTACCAATATTTTACCCCTAAATACACATGTACGATAGTATAAACTGTCCATGTGGCTATTTTACAAATAAAACATTTCGAATATGACCAGCTTAATAATATTTATTCTTCGGAATTGTGATGTACAACATACTAATAATAATAGTAGTAGTAAATACTACTACTACTACTAATAATAATAATAATATCATTAGTATCATTATGTTTTAATTTCCTAGATAACCATTTTATGAAACAAAATTTCTGAAAATAATATCAATTATCATTTTGTTTTAATGTATTTTGTTTTAAATATTATATTTTTTTTTTATTAAATATACATATTTAACACCGCATGTTGAATAGAGCTTGCACATTCTATCAGAGAAAAAAATGTATGCACATGCTGATCTGGAACTACAATGGTTGCACGTCATATTTAATGCTGCTTTTATTTGGAGAGACTCTTGTTATTCACAGATTTAGAGAACGTTTGAGAGAGAGAGAGAGACTCAATCTCATTCATTTAGTCCTTATTTGTGTACAGGAATCTAAAATGAGCAAATCGTGTCAATTAAAGTGCTAGTTTATGCAAAAAGATCAAATATTGGATTTGATTCTGTTTGTGCAATTAAAATTGCGCATAAGCATGTATGTCAATTATGTAAAAAGTGATTTCGTTGTTTTCTTTTGTCAAGATAAGGACATAATTGGCATTCATTAGCAGTAATTGTTATTAAGAAAACATCGCAAGAGTGGCCGCGCATTTAGGTATTTTTCTTGTATCCCGACAAAGCATTTTTTTTTTCATCATTAAACAAACAAAAAAACAACAACAAAAAAACAAGTAATTAAGCAGTTTGTAGTTTTCCTATGGTCAAAAGTTATTATATCAAATTTTCATTAAAGCTTCAATAAATTGCCGAATAAAAACATAATTCGACATAAACAAAAATTAAATAAATAAGTTTATATTATCATAAATATATATCTTTGTTTTCCTTTTTGAAGCTAAATAATCTTTATAATACTATCAATGGATACCAATTCTTTTTTCTTTTCCAATTCTTACAACCTCTTTTGCAATTCATGCTAGTATCATGTGTACACAAGACCTGCGTCTGTGTAATCATTACACATTTTCTCTCCGTATTTTTAAAATATAGCTATATTCTGCAACCTGTGGGCCATTTTTAATAAAATAATTTATTCAATATTTTATTACATAACTATAGATATTAAATAGATCTATCGAATGAGAGGTTATAATGAACGGAGAAATTTTAAAAAATATGACTTTTGGGCGATTGAATCAAGGCAATTTTTCATTTTTGTTGTAAAATACAAAGACTTAATAAGGAAAAACCCTTGTAGCATTCATTACAATCTGGGCCATTTTAAAATTTATCTTATTTCAACAAATTTGGTATCAAATTGAAGCAGATACATTTTCCCATCTATTGCGAGGTTATAATAATATCTTGTATTATTGAAAATAAATGATTTTATTAGTTAAATGATGGGCTCCTATATAATTCTATACATTTCCACACTAGTACCTGTCTGAGAACTAGCGACATGCTGTGACGTCACAGAAGGGACCGATTGGTGCGGATTAGTACCTGTAGTACGAGAATTCCTGCATATGTTCCTTTTAGAGTAGACCTCTTTTCAGAAGGGGGTTGGTGTGTAGGAATACAAATAGAGAGTCACAAAAGTTATCTCCCTTGTATAAAATGGCGGAAAATGTACCAAGTGTGTCAAGTTCTATTTAATTGTTGCTTTCATTTTACATTCTTCTGACAATGATACGGACATTTGAACATAATTATTAAGTTTCCTTTCATGTCAAAATTAATCCCTTTATAAATACAGTAACAAAGCAATGGAAATCTTATACTTTTTAATTTGATAACCTCTTTGTCTGTAGGGTCCAGAGGTGACATTTTTTAATACACAAAAGCGGCGTCATACTTAATTTAGAGGCTTTTTTTTTTTCAAGTAAATTTAGGCTTTACAGCCTCTCTAAAATCCCTAATGGCTTGTTGTTTTTTTTTTTTTTTTAGTCTTTTAAAAAGCCTTAAAACGTTCAAAGTAGACCAGTTTTCTAAAGAAGCCCTAATTCATAAACATACATCTTTTCCCTATTTTGCTATCATTACACGCTAAAAATTGAAAAACAAAAATACTTTCGCTTCTGGTGCATTGAGGCGGGGTCGCGTTGGGTCGTGTCGTGTTGGGTCGGGGGAGTCTCCAGCTCCCTGCCCCATTATCAATTTGCAGTATTCCGGCTTTCAACTATATGTATTGGCATCAGTGAAAACTTGTGTTGGGCAGTTATACTCAGTTTGCGAGTATTCTTATGGAGGTGCATTACGAAAACACGCCTATTTAAATACATAGAAATATCTCCTCCAAAAATTTTAAATTTTCAGATAAAAAACTATTTTATTTTTTATATTTCTGCTCAAAACATAGATTGTGGGTACTCGTTAGAACCGCCTCGGCGAGGCGGTTCTAACGAGTACCCACAATCCATGTTTTCAGCAGAAATAAGAAAAATAACTTATACCCCTGCAAACCCCAGTTTTACTATATAAAAGTGGGGTTTAAGGGGGTCAATATTATATGGGCATGTTTTCGTGATGGTTTGAAAAGGTATCTACACTATGCAGATATACTAGGTTTTTTTTTTTTTTTTAAACAAAATTTCACTAAAAATCCTAATTGCAGCCCTAAAATTTGGTGCAAATAGCCCTTTTTATGAGTCAGATTTTAACCCTATTTTTTGCCAAACACTGCTGGAAAGCATGTGGCTTTAATCCGGTTATTTCCTGTATATCTTAACCCTTGTCCTGCTGAATAAATTAAGATGTCACGCCTACTTCTGATTTTCAGCCAATCAGATTACTTGATCAAGATTGTTGATATAAATTCATATACTTAATGGCAAACAGTGCAGATCCAGATCAGTTGGCTTCTTCAGAAGCCAACTGATCTGGATCTACACAGTTTGCAAAGGCAGCGTATATCCGGGTTCAGCAGGACAAGTGTTAAGATTTGTTTTCATTGTTTTGAGCGAACTCTGAACATAGTTTACACAAGTGTAATTCCAACTCAGCAGGCTTTGTGCAATTTTATTGGTCGAATGCAATGTTAAAATGGAATTTTTACTTCAATAAATCCACTGAGTAGGGATCTTGGAACTATTTTCTTCTGAAATGAGGTATTTTACCCATATTGTCCACGTATGTATGGTCTAGTAGGAATTATAAGGAATGGATTTTATTTTTGTGAATTTTATCCAAGTTTAAGCGCTGCAGAATCACTTACAATTTAACATAAAACCCTTCGGGCTTCATTCACTTTGCTTGGGCTTCATTCACTTTGTAATTGATAAGCCGGCATTTACACATCGATAATAATAATAAAAAAATGAAATTCATTCCTATGTTAGATTTATATACTCTGCACACATATTGGTGGAGTATTATGTTTTCCTGCTGGATGTCCGTGTGTCCGTACTCATAACTGGGTATTTTGGGTACTAAAATTTACTCTGAGGTTTCTTTAATTTGAATGGTTAGCCACATAGCAGACTTTTATGTGGCAAGGCATTTGCAATTTCCTTTAAGGCATTTGTACTGATTAACCACACAAGTATCCATTAGTGAGACCGTACATCCGTCCGTTTTTGTTTTGTTTTTTTGTGCAATAACTTGTTCTATTTCTCCGCTTCCGTTGAAGTTTTATTGTCCATGGGCATAGACAATCTTGCAGTTCGCCATTGCTCCGGAAGCATTTCATAAAAGGCCTTGGACTGGTCCAGTGCTATCTCCATGGACTGCTCTACGAAAAATAATACTTATAACTAAGTATTAGCTTTCGCAAAATAAAAGCTTGGTCTACGCTTAGCACACATTGTGTGCTAAGCGTAGACCAAGCTTTTTTGTGAAAGCTAATACTTGTATGAGTAATGGTACTTGGATAGCCTCTTATGGATTGTTGATGAACAAATTTTCATAATTATTGACTGAATTATTATAACCCTAGATGAATATTAAATTACTGAAATTTCCGTTTCTGGCGGAATGTTGAAAAAAAAACAAAAAAAAACAAAAAACAGCCTTCAAGAAACGAAAAAGGGAATTTGTCCAGGAAAGCAGGGTAAAAAAAAAATAAAAAAAAATAAAAAAGAATAATGGATAAAAAATATAAAAAAAAATGTCAAACTTTTAAACAAAGAGACTAATGAGCAAAATTTTTATTGATTAGAGAAATTCAGACCTTCCATCCAGATATTCATTATTCCATGTTTTATCACAGAAACCATGTCTAGAAAAGATACAAAATACCACTAATCTTCAAGTATTTGGGCCCGCTGCGTGACAAAACGTGCCTTCTGACATGTGCGCCGCACGAAGACTCAAATCAGTCTGCGTATTTGCGCAGTCCGATCAGAGTCTTCCTTATCTGCATGAAGAAACCTTGCATCCTTGGCTATCCAAAATGCGCCCAGTGAAGATTCTGATCAGACTGCGCGAATGCGCAGGCTGATCTGAATCTTCGCTGGGCGCACATGTCCGGTGGTACGTTTCCTGCCGTTGCGGATCCTTTGTCTGTATCTGCTGCACTTTGTGGACTTCTTAAACTGTGTTTATTATTCAAAGCTCGAAAAATATGTGTCATTTTGTGGACAACTTCATTTTTCGACCTTAAAGAAATGAAGCATTATTGGGCAGCTTAAGATTAAGGAAAATTGATGTCCTTTCAGGGGAAGACAACTGTCAGTTGTTTTCTGCCTCCCTTCTGAAAAGGGGTCTACTCTAAAAGTTAAAAGGAAAGAATTTGCTCCCAAGCCTCTGATAAGGGGTCTACTCTAAAAGGAATTAATTCGCTACCAAACCTCTGATAAGGGGTCTACTATAAAAGGAAAGAATTTGCTCCCAAACCTCTGATAAGGGGTCTACTCTAAAAGGAAAGAATTTGCTCCCAAACCTCTGATAAGGGGTCTACTCTAAAAGGAAATAATTTGCTCCCAAACCTCTGATAAGGGGTCTACGCTAAAAGTAAAGAATTTGCTCCCAAACCTCTGATAAGGGGTCTACTCCAAAACGAAATAATTTTGCTCCAAAGCCTCTGATAAGGGGTCTACTCTAAAAGTAAAGAATTTGCTCCCAAACCTCTGATAAGGGGTCTACTCTAAAAGGAAAGAAGTCGCTCCCAAACCTCTGATAAGGGGTCTACTCTAAAAGGAAAGAATTTGCTCCCAAACCTCTGATAAGGGGTCTACTCTAAAAGGAAATAATTCGCTCCCAAACCTCTGATAAGGGGTCTACTCTAAAAGGAAACAATTCGCTCCCAAACCTCTGATAAGGGGTCTACTCTAAAAAGAAAGAATCTGCTCCCAAACCTCTAATAAGGGGTCTACTTAAAAGGAAAGAATTTGCTCCCAAACCTCTGATAAGAGGTCTACTCTAAAAGGAAAGAATTTGCTCCCAAACCTCTGATAAGGAGTCTACTCTAAAAGGAAAGAATTTGCTCCCAAACCTCTGATAAGGGGTCTACTCTAAAAGGAAAGAATTTGCTCCCAAACCTCTGATAAGGGGTCTACTCTAAAAGGAAAGAATTTGCTTCCAAACCTCTGATAAGGGGTCTACTCTAAAAGGAAAGAATTTGCTCCCAAATCTATGATAAGGGGTCTACCCTAAAAGGAAAGAATTTGCCCCCAAGCCTCTGATAAGGGGCTCCTCTAAAAGGAAAGAATCTGCTCCAAAAGGAAAGAATTTGCTCTCTAGCCTCTGACAAGGTGTCTACTTTACTTTTAGAGTAGACCCCTTTTCAGAAGGGAACTGGTGTGCAGAAAAGCAATCAGGAGGTCACAGGAGTTGTCTCCTTTGTGACAGTTGACAGCAAATGTACTCCCTTAAAATGGAACTCATTGCGAACACAAGCTTATTCTAATATACTGAAAAATTTACCACAAAAAATTGAAAAATTTTAGATAAAAATTCTGATATTTTTTTTTATATTTCTGCTCAAAGCATAGATTGCGGGTACTCGTTAGAACCGCCTCGCCAAGGCGGTTCTAACGGGTACCCACAATCTATGTTTTTAGCAAAAGAACGAAAAATAATGTATACCCCTGTAAACCCCAGTTTTACTATATAAAAGTGGGGTTTAAGGGGGTCAAAATTATATAGGTTTGTTTTCGTGATGTAAACACGCAGTCAGTATATAATATGGTACTTGATGAGGCCTGGTTGGCCGAAACGTGCTAGTTTGGCCCAGAAAACTTTATAATTCAGCTGTTTCAGTTTTGTGAGTGTGTTCATTGCTCTCAAGGGTAATGTCTTTTATAATCAATTTACGCGACCAGCACAGATTTGGATCAGCCTGTGAGGAGGCCATTTCGCCATGCATTCAGATCAGCTTGCCACTCGATGCTATGATGTTTAGACCGTCGCTGTACGCCATCGTATTTTATAGTAGTCTGTGATTTTTCCGCGGGAGCGAAGGGGAGGCTGGACGGGAGTGAAGGTCTTAAGAAGATGAGGTATTTTGATCCTAGGCTCTGACTTGAGATAACATTAATGGCATATTTTGTCACATTTTTTTTTCTTTTGTCACGGTAACGCCTGTTTCGTCTTTATTCTCTTCTGTATTCCTTCTTTGTACTCAACCCTTGATCTTGTGTGCTTGTTTGTTTTGATATTTTACAGCCCAGTCAACCCAATGGGGCCAGGCCGAGCGCGGTCAGTTTACCTAACCACACTTTTAATGGACAGGCTTAGTCCTCTAAGCAGTTTACCAGCATTGTGCACATTCTTATGCAAGAAACTGACAACTGACTGCCCTTCTTGAATCAGCGAAAGGGAGCTCTTGCTCAGCTATACGGTTTATTTATACTATAAGAAAAATACCACTTTGTTTTTGAAAACTGAATTACTTTATTGTGACCTGAACATGTGTATCATATGTTTTGAAAGACTCGAAACTGTATAGTTTACGTCTGAATAAAATTTCTGTTCTGTTCTGTTCTTTTTTCAGAATAGTATCATTTTTCTTTTGCTCGTTTGAGCGTTAATAAGTCGTTTACCTTATCAACGAGATCTGCAAAATGGCTGACTTGAAAAAAGTGCCGCAACTTGAGAAAATGTACCTTCTGACATGTGCGTCCAACGAAGACTCAAATCAGCCTGCGCATCTGCGCAGTCTGATCAGAGTCTTCGTTGTCCGCATGAAGAAACCTTGCATCCTTGGCTATCCAAAAAGCGCCCAGTGAAGATTCTGATCAGACTGCGCGAATGCGCAGGCTGATCTGACTCTTCGCTGGGCGCACATATACGAAAGTACGTTTCCCGACGTTTCGGTTCATTTTATCTCTATGTCGCGTTGCTTAATCACAGGAAATGTGATACAGATGGCGTGGGTACCTTGTCATTGAAATGGTAAGATTGACAAAACATTAATGGAGTTTTTGAACAATATTCTCTTAGATTATGAAGATGGAGAAGTGTAACTTGTTGCTTAAATAATGACCTATTGACCTGTCGCGTTACAAGAGAAAACTACCCTTATTCAGTATGCATGCCAGTAGGGATTATTATTTAACGCAAATCCAGGAAAACTCTAGAAAAATTCTTCCCAGCGTCGCTTCCAAAATGGGAACTGCTCTTAAAGGTAAGAATTTGCTCCCAGGGGGAGCAAATTCTTTCCTTTAAGCGCAGTCCCTGTGATAATAGAGAATTTTTTTAATGTGATCTGTCTTTATTGCAAATATGTTTCTTTAAATACGCACATGCGTACTGTGCGTAATACTGTGCGTAATGAGCGCTACACCTGTACGTACAGCAAATCAAGAATGAGATATGAAACAATCTAGACAGTATTTGTTCATCGCTAAGTGGTTTCATTGAAGTCTATAATTGTGACCATCCAGACCAGATATTGTGGATGCAGATGTGACCGGGTGGCCGAGTGGTTAGCGATTCCGTCGTCGAATCACAAGGTCCCGGTTTCGAATCCTGCTGGAGAGGCAATTCAGCACATGACTTTACGGCGCTTCGTTGCACAGAGTCTTTCATTCTCATCCTTCCATCGTCTCAATATGATTTTTTGTACGTGATGCAAGGAAGTTTCTTTCTTTCTTCCTTCGTTTCTATCTTTTTCTTCTTTCTTTCTTACTTTCGTTCTTCTATCTTTCTTTCTGTCTTTCTTTCTTTCTGCTTGGTATTGGATATTGTACATTGTACAAAATACATTTGGATTGAAATAAATGGCTGGCTAACATTAAACAAATTGCTGATTAGAATCGGGTAAATGAACGCGTTAATGTACTGGGTAGCTAAACTAAAATATGTGGGAGGTTTGATCATGTGTGACAAACAATTTTTGTTTCATTGCAAGCTCGGAGAAGTGTGAATTTTATTAATCATTTCATTCCGAAGTTTCTGATGAGGACATTTCCATCTTTGAATTTAGACAGAGCCATCCTTACAAATGGGGATCAGTCAAAAAGGAAAACCAGAGTAGCAAACTGGATCCTGATGAGATGGCTCATTATGAGCCATCTCATCTGGCTCTGCACTGTTTGCAAAAGTATATGATTTGGTCTTCAAGGCCGAGTCCTTCGTAGTCGCAAACTTTCGGGACAACTCGTGACTTTCCGTAAAAGTTCGGTGATTGATTCTGGAAATAGCGATAGTGCCTATCCTTTCGTTTCAGTCAACTCGATTAGAAGGAAACAAGATATATTTGCAAAAAAAAAAAAAAAAACAAAAAAAAAAAAAACAAAAAAAAAACTGAATTTGATCGATACCCTTTCAGGGGAGGCAAAACTGATTTTCTTATTTTCTTCTGAAAAGGGAGCTACTCTTAAAGGAAAGAATTTGCAAGGGACTTGGTGCGCAGGATTGCAAACAAGAAGTTATAAAAAAGTTATCACCCTTGTATAAAACGGAGGTAAATCTACCAGCTCAATTATTTCTTATGTGAAAAACATACCTTATGATTAAATGCGTCCAGCATAGACACAGATCAGCCTGTTCATCCGCATCGCAGTTGTTGTTAAGATGTTATAATCGAGAGGTATACCTTATGTTAGAGAGTTAACGGTTACTGTTAGATACCTGTGGGTGTGGCAGGCGGTCAGATGGAGGCGTCACTATGGATTCGTCCATTATTCAGTCTGGCTCTTCATATATCCATAAAAACTGTAAAAAGTGCATTAAACCCAAATCCCTCCTTTACCTTAGACTCTAAAGCAAAAACGATAAAAAAAAAAAAAAAATTATAAATAGTAAACATTACGAAAACATGACTATTTAAATATACTGAAGAGTTCACCTCCATAAACGGAAAATTTTCAGATAAAAAGTCTGATATTTTTCACTCTTCTGCTCAAAGCACAGATTGTGGGTACTCGTTAGAACCGCCTCGACGAGGCGGTTCTAACGAGTACCCACAATCTATGTTTTTGGGCAGAAATAAGAAAAATAATGTATACCCCTGTAAACCCCAGTTTCACGATATAAAAGTGGGGTTTAAGGGGGTCAGAATTATATAGGTATGTTTTTGTGATAGAAGGTGTCCAAGAAGAGCCATGGTAACAGAACGCAGCCTACCAATGACACCAAGCGAGAGAGTAAACAAACAAAGACAGACACGAAGAGGAAGAGTACACAAACAAAGACAGACAGTACGCACGCCATAAACCACACGCACGCCATTAACCATTGTCTGAACAATGCGTAATAACGAACATACTTTCATTCCCCCAGGACCAATTTCTAGGTGCATTTCATAACAGTTAGACCTTTAGCATTTGTATAAATTGTAGTAGGTGCACCTTAAGAAATAAGATTGAACACAATTGCAATAATTTATCTTTATGTATCGTAATGCATCATAATTATTTTGTTTATACATTTACTGACTGCAACATACCCGATTTTCTATTACGTAAAACCGATTCAAAGTTCTGGTTCTATGTTTATTAACGATAAGCATCCTCAGCAGACGACATTTTGAAATATTTTTTCTTCTTTTTCCAAGAAAATAGGATTCGACATTTGATTGGAAATGCCAAAATCCTATTTGCTTGGAATTATACGAAAAGTATTTCAAAATGTCGTCATTATGGCTGAAGTTTCCCCTTGCCTTATCGCTTACGTGTGCGGACGGCATAGGTTCTGGCGAGACTGCGCGGATGCGCAGGCTCGCCTGGACCTTGGCTTTTCGCACATGATATAATGGCCTTTTTCCCATGGAAAGGCTCAACTGTTATACGGACTTAACAAGTCTACACCGTAGTTATTCTAAAAGTAACAAGTCCATTTATTGCCCTGTTACAGTGTCTGAAACTGCTGGACTAGTGGCAAACCGTGTAGATTCAGATCAGACGAAGCGTATTGAGACGTCTGATATGAGTGTACACTGTTTGCTCAGGCGTCTCTGTCTCAATACTTCGGGAAAATGCGGTATCTAAGATATTAGCTATTATACCGACATAAAAACAACTACTCGATCAGTGACAAGCAGTGTAGGCTCAGACCAGACGCCGCGTCCTGAGGTTTATGATCTGGGTCTGCACTGTTTGCTCAGGCCTGTCTGACCCAATACTTAGAGTAATTGTGGTATCTGAAACACTACCTATTATACAGACAGCAGAAAAACTCTGTACCGTAGTTATCCTAAAAAATGCTGGGTCGTTTGTTAACAGTGTATACCCAGATCAGACGCCGCATTACGCGGCGTTTGATCTGGTTTTGCACTGTTTGCTCAGGCCTATCTGGCCCAGTAGAGTCCCAGTAAGCATTTCTACATAAATCTATAGGGAGCTGTTATCGGCCCGTCAGGGTAGCTGACGGGCCGATAACGGCCCGATATAGATTTATAAAGAATGCTAGCTGTGAGTAAATGCAGTGTCCTAAACATTATACCTATTATAGAGGCATAAAAACCGTAACCGTAGTTATGTATTTTCAGGGGCGATAACTCCGCAAAATTGATTAGTCACCTTCTGAAAAGGGGTCTACTGTAAAAAGGAAAGAATTTGCTCATACAGTAGATCCATTTGCAGAAGGGACTTGGCGTGCAGTGGAACAAATAGGACGTCACAAAGATTGTCACCCTTGGCGGAAATGGCGAAAATTCTATCAGATGTATCCAGTCCCCTTAATGCCATAATAAATTCGTCCGGCTTCCAAAACGGAAGAGTCCACTAGGTATAAACGGGTGAACCCTTCCATACCTTAAGTTCTGAAGTGGATACTAAAATCTTTGAATTTGGACACGTCCACTGATGCAAATTGTGGTTTCAATCAAACAAAAAAAAAAAAAAAAAAAAAAAAATGACAAACAGTGTGGATCCTTATGAGCCGGCTCATCTGGATCTACACTGTTTGCACAGATAACTGTTTTTTTTTTTCTACTAGGAGGAGAGGGTTAAATAAGCAGCATCGATCTCCATCGCTTGCAGAAATATTGAACTGTTAAACTAGCTTATCAAAAATTTATGTTTTGATTTGAATTTGTCATCCTTAAAATAAGGTTGTCTTCGAAGGCGCTAAAAACTCTATCTTTTTCCAGAAATGTTGAATTGTTTAACTGTCTTATCAAAAATGTATGTTTTGATTTATTTCAAAATACAACGATTTTGTCATCCTTAAGGTTGTCGTAGAAGGCGCTAAGAGTGTAAGAACATCGTTTTCCTGAAATATTGAACTGTTTAACTATCTTATCAAAAATTCATGTTTTGATTTCAAAACACACCGAATTTGTCATCCTTAGGCTGTCGTCTAAGACGCTAAGACTGTAAGGCATTGATTTTCTTGAAAACTTATCAATGTTTAAGATCTAATCATATGTATTTATTTATAATTAAGTTACACGTGACAATACGAAGCTTGCTTGATAAATGACCCGCACCCTGCAAAAACGTGTCTCCGGGCATATGCGGACAGCGAAGGCCCAGATCAGCCTGCGCATCCGCACAGTCTGATCAGGGCCTTCGCTGCTGCTAACAGAATCATTGGCTGCTACAGAATGTAACGTTATGAATGGTGAGCAAAGGTCAATATGATAGTTGGCGCATGCGCCGGAAGATCTGAATCTGCACATGTTGCGCATGTTCGAAGGCACATTTTCGCTTGAAGCGACCTGATTGATAAATGAAAACTAGACAACACTTTCAATGGCAAAGGTTTGTAGACTAAACACGAGACCAAATCGTTGGAACAGAATAGAACAGAACTTTATTCATAGAACAAAATTCTCAGGCTTCAAGCGGTAGCATGAGAGAACATACAACTAAGCATAACATATGTTTTGTGACGTAAAAACATACATCGTCAATTCTTATTGAATTTTTAATATCATGCAAGTACTTGCAGCATACCAATTAGACATGATCCTTTTTATGCCCCGCCACAAAAAGTGTCGAGGGTATTATGATATACCCTCCGAAAGTTTAAGTGTCCGTCCGTCCGTCATCGCTACCATTATTCGTGTCCGCTCCATAACTCTAATTACCTTAAGATATTTTCACGAAAGTACACATAAATATAAAACACTATGAGACGACGTGCAAAACACATGAACTATAACACTGCTTTGCCTACTTTTGGAGTTATTGCCCTTTGAATAATGAACATAGCCATTTTTACAATGAACTCATGTCCGCTCTGTAAGTTGAAAACCATTTGAGAGATTATCATTAAATTTCTCACAAATGTAAAACACCATGAGAAAACGTGCTGAACACAAAACCGTAACTCTGGTTAATCTACTTTTGGAGTTGCGGCCCTTTGAACATAGTAGATATTAAAATAGCCAAGAAAGAAAGAAACATTCTCGTTGATCATTTTAATCAAAATTAACACATGTACATGCACCAATGTTGATGATATGCAGAGAAAAACTAATGCACCTTCCCTTTGATTTTACTTTTGACAGAGTAATGGCACTTGCTTGGTGTAAGCGCAGTGCGGGGCATTGTGCAGTGTTTGCAGCGCTTTTATTTTACATATAAGATTGAGTGAACAAAACAGGAAACTATAGTGATAATCTTACAAGACAAAAGTGACCCATACCCAGCTAACATTCTTTATAAATCTATAGCGGGCCGTTATCGGCTCGTCAGCTACCCTGACGGGCCGATAACGGACCGCTATAGATTTATGTAGGATGCTTACATGGATAAGAGTTGAGTTTTCTGGACACCTATGAGTATGTTTGGTACCAACAGTTCGCATGAGGTACTCGCTGTGAGTAACGATCATCCTTAGTAATGAATAAGAATTCACATTCATTATTTTCATAAATAGTCGATATAGGTAATTTTTTTGTCCGCTGTTAATACCAGAAACCGGACGCGTGTATACTTTGTTAAAGCGCCGTTCAATAGCAAGAACCTATGAAATATAATAAATCATTCGGCTCTGTTCAAAAAACATTTTTCAGTCATGTAACAACGATCAGGCTTGAGTCTGCAAGCACAATGCGCCTATGGTGAGACTAAAATGAAACATGTCAAATGCATATTAAAATGGATCTTTGGAGCAAGTGCGTGCTGCCGTCGCTGTTCTTGGGAATATTTTGCCGTAATGATTTTGTAAGCTGATAACCAGGGCCTTGATCAGACATCAACTTATGTACATGCTGCAAAGAGCTATTTTCTCGTGGGCAGGTTCTTGTATTCGGAGCAATCACCCTCCAACGGGGATTAACGTATTTGCCCTAGTTATTCGGATAGACAGGCCTGGACAAACCGTGTATACCCGGATCAGACGCCACAAATGTGGCGTATACACTGTTTGCCTCTCTTCCAGCAGTTTTTACACACGATAACGGGTAGTGAAATGGACTTGTTCAAAATTTAAAAGTAAAATGATAAGGTCCCTGAAAATCTAGCGAAAATAGGGTACATGTAGGCGAAGTTAACCTTTACCACTCTCTGTGCTAATTCAGCAGACAAAAAATTGATATTTTTCCTTTTTCCTTTTTCCCTGAAAACAGGCTTTGAAATTTCATGCAAATTGTCTCCACTGAAATATCAAAACTTTTTTTTTTGTGCGGGGGGGGGGGGGGGGGGGGGCACAAAATTTTACCCAGAGTACTAAGCGTTAAATCTGTAACTTGCTACTTTCAAATGTGAAATGAATCTAAATTTGTGTGTAGTGGGGAAGGCGCGGGGGTTGGAGTAGGAACGGGGTGGTGGGAAATGGGGGTGGGGATGAAGGAAGTAAGTTTAATGGAGGCACCCGGAGATTTCGCGGCCATTTTTTTCCACAAAGGATAACTTTTATGACTTCCTGTTTGCTTTCCTGCACACTCTATAAGAAAAGAATTTTTAATTTTCATGAACAGAGGCGTCGCCCTTGAAACTGTATCCATTTCTTCTATGCAGACTGACATTCGCTTTCATTTCACAGGATGAACTTCTTTTAGCTTCATTTATCCACAATTTATGAATTAAATACGATTATAATAATTTAGTTTTACCTGTCATAAATATCCTGCGATAAAACATTTTCTCACTGTTCAGAACCCACAATAAGACTTGTGCGACCAGCGAAGACCAGCGAAGACTCGGATCAGCCTGCGCGTCCGCGCAGTCTGATCAGAGTCTTCCCTGATTGCATGGGCATTCTACAGCCTCAAGGCTATATCCAAAGAGGGATAAACGCAAATCCTTGCCATACTGGGTGGATGTACAGGCTGATCTGAGTCTTTGCTTGTCAACGTTCTAGTATTATATGAATTAGCCAGACCCCATAGCGCAGTCAGCAGTTGGTAGTCTGACTACATATCCAGGGGTCGCAAATTAGAATCCCAACTCGAACACATAGCCTCCTGGAGATTGATCATAAAATCATTTCTACGGTCATTGCCCACCCCTCCCATCACCCTCACCCCACACCCTACACATACTTCTGCTGAGTCAAGAATAGCAGTTGTTGGTTACTGACGAAAGTATGTTAACAAGAACTGGTTAACAACAGAGGACTTAGCCAGCCCATGAAAACGGGTGGTTAGGTTAATTGACCAGCTCATAGACTTGGCCGTAAAACACCAACTTAAACAACCAATGAACAATAAAGCTTACCATACTCAGCAGGCGCCATTTTGAAATATTTTTTTCTCATTTTTTCCCAGAAAATATGCTTTGGCACTTCATACAAATTGTCTCCCGTGTTTGAATGCAGTTATGAGGTTGTGTCCCAGTCCTGAGTTCAGCCAGGAATTCAAAGTTTGAATGTAGAGCTCCGAATTCTCTTTTAAGCTCTGAATTCATCTCTGAATTCGAAGAGCACGAGCAGAAACTTGAAATTGTCTCCCAGCCCTGAATTCAGCTATGAATTTAAAGTTCCAAGCGGACACATAACGCTTATACAACTGATGCGATGTTGTCTCGGCGTTGCCTTCCCGTTACTGTGCTTTCGACATCTTTCAGAAAGTCATTCTTTGCTTGCCGCTTTACCAGAAGAAGTAAATTTGCAAACTCTTGCCATGATTTAATGCAAAACCATTTGTCGTAACTACCTTTGCACAAAAAATGAAATTCTAGTCATTGTTTTTTAAAACATCAAGTATTTTCACTGTTCCATATAGTAAAAATAAAATATAAATTATGCTGAAATCTGTAGGATAGGTAACTTGGAGGCAGATTTTCAACAAGTTCCGCTTGTGCAATTTTTCTGAAATTTTCACAATAATGTTGTGAAACATCAGTAATTCAAATCAAGCAAAGAAAAGTAAAAGATATTTTCGTAGACAAAAATTCAAAGAAATCTCTTTACTATAGAAATTGATTGTCAGACCAATCGTAGCCGTAAATTTAATTTTAGGGCACATATTTGAGAACAAAACGCAGACACAGGGAAGGAAAATGGGCTCTGATAAGATATGGTCAATCAGGCAAAATAGTTTAATTTAAAATAAAACGCCAAGCAAAGCACGTTTTTTTTTCTCTCTCGAGTGATATCGAAAGGACAGTTGATTTGAATGTAGAACTCTGAATTCACCTCCCAGTTTTCTGAATTGGAACAGTGCTAATTCAGAACTCTGTATACACATTGGTCCAATTCATAACTAAATTCAGAACCGATGAGTAAATTCAGAGCTCTATATAGTAAAACGTCAATGACTCGAACACCAAGGCTGGTATACCGAGGCTGGTCCGAACTCATTTTGAGTCCCTAGGAAGCCCTGTCTCCATTGGAGAATTTGCTTGGCATGTCAAATCCTGTTTTCTGGAAAACAAAAAAGAAAAATATCGCCAACTTGTCGTTTGCTGAATCAGCCCAAAGAGGAGTAATGGTTAATGTTTTTGCTCGCTGAGACGACACAGAATTGTTGCAACAGTTTGGAAATTATGTGGCTAGATTTATGCTGTCTCCAGGGGAGAGTCTAGCAAATGTCGGGCATACTGGAAAAGCAGGGATGGGTTCATTGCGTGGCCCGATGGGATGGACCCATGGGCTGGACACATGGGCTTGGGATCAAAAGACCTAAATACGCCAGGGCCTCTAAAATACCGGATAATATTTATCTACAAACAGAATAAAGACAACTGATCAGTCCTGAACTTTAGTATTGCTGATAAAGAAGTCCCATGAAACAGGAAGGCAAGATGGTTACCTTGCAAAGAAAACAAACATCACAGGTCAGATACTGGGCTGACCTAAAATGTAAACAGGTTTTTGGAGGAAAGGTTCACCTGTAATAACTTGAGCCTATGAGCCTAGCCCATAGCTCCAGCCCATCAGCCCAGCCATGAGCCCAGCCCATCGGTCCACTCATGAACCATCCCAGTTTATCCAGTAAGCCAAAAAGTCGGCGGTTGCCACGTCTTCATAATTAACTTGATTAAATAAGCTGAAATCAAGATTTCTAGAACAAATTAGGACTTGTTGCGCGCATGACAAACATAACAAGATTTATTTGATCTCCCAGCGGAGGTGCAAAAATCGTCTGAACGTGAACGTTAGCACTTTGCTTAAACTTTTACAACTCTCTTGGATTATTCAGCAGACGAGAAAATCATGATGTTTTTTTCTCATTTTTCCCAGAAAATAGGCTTTGATATTCATGCAAACTGTCTTTTAAGGAGGCAATTTGCATAAAATACCAAAGCCTATTTTCTGGGAAAAATAATACAATAAATAGAAATGTCGTCTGCTGAAATTTTACCCAGCATACTAAGGGTTAATAGCTAGCAAGCTGCAGTGAAATATTATTGTTTTTTCTCAGAAACTAGCTATAAACTAATTGGTCTAATTCAACAGAAGACAAACTGATGGTAATTATCTTACTTTTCTTAGAAAATATGCTTTGGCATTTCATGCAATTGTCTTCAAGCTAAAATCTATTTCCTGGGAAAATAAGAAAAATATATCAAGATGTCGTCTGCTGAAAATTTGCTACCGGAACTAGTGTTATAAACGTATTGTAATGATACTGGAAGCTACCGCACCTTCGGACATGTGACCAGAGAATCTACGCTGGCTGATCCAAGTCAGGGGTATGCTAGGGTCAATATTAGTAGGCCAAATTCATTCCAAGTCATTACCTTTGTCCATTTTTAACTAAATAAATGTCTCTGACCGAATCGTCCTTGTTTTCCCTGTATTATATAGTGAAAATACCATAGGTAACATAGATCTAGATGAGAAGGATTTCCAAATTTTTTTTCTTTCTTATTTCTCGACAAAAGCTAATGTTGTGCGCACTCATCAGAAGCGCCACTGCAAGGCACTTCTAATGCGTACCAACATAATATAATCTTTAGGAGAATTAAGAAAAAACTAGATGATCCCTAAAAGGACGAAAGCCCCCGCTACTGCCAGTTTGGCTTTATGGCAAACATTCTAAGTAAATTAAGCCTTCTGTAACTCTAGCAATAAATATTTGATCAGAGTTCCGTGTCCTCTATGCAAATTTCCTGCACATATTTTTTCTTTGCTGCAAGTTTCAAATCATTATCTTGAAAACTGTGGAAGTTGCATAGACACAAACCCTACTATGCCATGTGTTTAAGACAAGCTTTCTAAGTAAAACCAGGGAATGCAACTCTAGCACCTAGAATTTTGATCAGAGTTCTGTGATCTTTATGCACATATGCAGCCTATATCAATACGAAAACAGGCCTATTCAAATATACAGAAAATTTCACCTTGAAAAACTGAAAATTTTCAGATAAAAAAATCTGAAATTTTTCATATTTCTGCACAAAACATAGATTGTGGGTACTCGTTAGAACCGCCTCCCCGAGGCGGTTCTAACGAGTACCCACAATCTATGTTTTGAGCAGAAATATGAAAAATAATGTATACCCCTGTAAACCCCCAGTTTTACTATATAAAAGTGGGGTTTAAGGGGGTCAAAATTATATAGGCGTGTTTTCGTGATGCTTACTGTGCTGCAAGTTTCAAATAATTATCTTGAAAACTGTAGAAGTTGAGGAGACATGAACCCACTATGCCATGTGTACGAGACAAATTTTCTTAGTAAATCATAGGTAAGTAACTCTACCAATAATAATTCGACCAGAGTTTTGTGACCCTTGTGCTCAGTCTACGTATATATTTACTATGGTGCAAGTCAAACCATTACCTTGAAAACTGTAGGAGGAGTGGCGGAGACACAAACAGTACTATAAATTGTGGCGGACGGACGGACGCAGGGAGATTCTACCGAATGAGTACTTTTGTGGTTATCCAGAGTAATTTTGATACGTATGTGACTATTTTATAGCCCTACAAGTCGATTTTAGATTTAAATGTATCTACGGAATAAATTTAAATACATTGAAACTGTATGTCAAATAAATATAGCCACCTAAGTACTCATTTGTGTATATACGGACGGACGGACACACGAACGTCTGACTGAGGGCAAACTATATGTCCTCCACTTCATGGCGGGGGCATAAAATAGTTTAGAAGAATCCTGTTTATTTGATTTTAGGTTTTAGGGCCCAATAAACACATAAGGGTCATGTCGAGAGCAGTCTGTTAACCGACTCACACATTTTTCCTTGGAAGGCCTAGTCCTCTATAAAGTGGTTAACCAGTACTTTGCGCACATACTTCCGCCAGTATCTTAAAACTGCCTTTCTTGAATCAGCGGAATGGGGTGGAGGGGAGGGGGGTGGGGGGTTGGGGAGGGTGAATGACCGTAGAAATGATTTCATGACTAATCTCCACGAATGTCATCACGAAAACATGCCTGTATAATGTTAACCCCTTTAAACCCCATTTTTATATAGTAAAACTGGGGTTTACAGGGGTATACATTATTTTTCTTATTTCTGCTCAAAAACATAGATTGTGGGTACCCGTTAGAACTGCCTCGCCGAGGCGGTTCTAACGAGTACCACATTCTATGCTTTGAGCAGAAATATGAAAAATATCGGAATTTTTATCTGAAAACTTTCATTTTTTGCTGTTAAAATTTACGGTATATTTGAATAGGGTTTTTTTTACGTAATGTTATGTGGCCGAGCTTGGATTCGAACTTGCGATCCCAGGTTCTACAGACAGCCGCGCTACCGACTGTGTTTTTTGGGCCCGAAATAATGTTTAGGAAAACTAACAACTATTTACCACAAGCATTGGGACAGACAGACCTGAGCACACAGTGTAGATCCTGATCAGACGCCGCAGAACGCGGCGTCTGATCAGCGTCTACACTGTTTGCCCCTCATCGACTTATTAACAGGCAGTAACAGCTAGGGTTTAAATTTTAGGAGCAGTATGGTATAATGTAAGGCGTTGATGCGTCCCAATATTTACTGTCCTTTCGACATCACTCGAAAAGATTTTTTTTTTTTTTTTGCTTGGTGTTTTATTCTAAATGAAAATGTTTTGTTCTGATTTACCATATCTTATCAGAAACCATTTGTCTTTTCTGTTTCTGCCTTTTGTTCTCGACTATTTACTCAAAAATTAAACTTACGTCCAAAAATTGGTCTGACCAATGCGATTTTTATGGTAAAGTGATTTTTTTTTTTATTTTCTTTGCTGACTCTGTATTATTGATGTTTCAAAATAATATTGTGAAAATTCCAGAAAAAAAATGAATAAGCGGAATGGAAAATCTATCCCATAGATTTCTGCATAATTTGCATTCATTTTTCTATAGGAACATTTGAAAAAAGTTTATTTTTTAAACACCGATGACAGAATACAATACTGGTTAATCGCTTAGAGGACTAAGTCTGCCCAGTAAACGTGTGGTTAGGTAAACTGGACACCGTGTCCTGTGAAGACTCTGACCAGACTGCGCGGATGCGCAGGCTGATCTGAGTCTTCGACGGGCACGCATGCAATCTTGTAAAAAAATGCTGGGGCCCGACTCAATGTCACTATTTTAATCTTGTCAGTATTGTTTATTGTTTATTTTTTTTTCGATTACAGGTTGTCAACAAAATACCAGTAGAAGCGCTACAGTGAAATACTCGGTCAAATACTCCATCGACGATCATTAAACGCACTGTTTGACATCGTGCGGTGTTAACAGAAAAGATCTTTCACTGGAACCTAGTTATTTATTGGAATCTATTTAGAAGTGCTGCTTTAGAACTGTTGCTGAAGTAATCTGATTTAAACAGTATTGAGAACAGCCTTTGTTGTGGGTAGAAAAATCTTTATTTAACAGGATACATGTTTTGATTGATTTCTGGAGTTAATAATCGCTCGCTTGAGGATTTAACCAAACAGTTAGACTGTCGAGGTAGGAATATTTCTTATAATACTGTAATAGCTTAAAGATTGATTGGCAACTGGGGTACAGAGGAATTGTTAAGGAGGAGTATTTGGTGATAATTATGGGATACTTTTTCTTATTTACCCATAAAAACATATTTTGTGGGTACTCATTAGAAGCGCCTTGACAAGGCGCTCCTAATGAGTACCCACAACATATGTTTTTATGGAGACCTGTAGAAAATTATCCCATAATTATCACTGAATACTCCTCCTTAACAATTCCTCTGTGGGGTACTTTAAATTTAACAACAAATCGCAGCCGCTTGACTTTTGTTCCAACTTGAGCTTACCCCTGCAAACTATGTGTATGCAAGGGGGCGGGGTGTATACTGTTTTTACGTTGTCCGACCGTAGTTCCGTCCGTCCGTTATGTTTTGGACCTTGCTGGAGTTAATAATAAGCTCTGCTTATTGATAATTTCTTAGTTAGCCAGATTATTTTTTTGACAATTATATCATCTATAAATTAATTAGAATAAGTGCTCTGATACTCAAAGTTTCATGCAAAAAAAAAAAAAAAAAAAAAAAAAAAATGCGCTCTCAGTGAGGGTCTGAAGAAGCTGCATACTCGTTTATATAGAGATATACACGTTTATGATAATGTGTAAATATACAATATAACATAGACTATTTAGAGCTTTTTGATACTAATAACAATTTATTGATAACATTGCTGTCTTCATTGACTGAACTTGGCTACGTAGCCTAAATAGTAAACTGACATTACAGACATTTTTTTTTTCTTTTTTGATAGTAATTACAATTTATTGATAGCATTGCTGTCTTCATTGACTGAACTTGGCTACGTAGCCTAGATAGCAAACTAACAATTTAGACAAAATTTTCTCTTAGAATACTTTTATTAGCCAGTCCTGATATAGTAGCGTTTTAAGCAAACTTAGGGCAGCTACATTTTATCATTTTGGAGTAGTACTTTCAGACGATAAGAAGTAAGATTGTAGACCTATCCGTTACGAAAACACGCCTATTCAAATATATACACAATTTCACCACCAAAGACTGAAAAATCTTCAGATAAAAAACTCTGATATTTTTTTTATATTTCTGCTCAAAACATAGATTGTGGGTACACGTTAGAACCGCCTCGCTGAGGCGGTTCTAACGAGTACCCACATTCTATGTTTTTGAGCAGAAATAAGAAAAATAATGTATACCCCTGTAAACCCCAGTTTTACTATATAAAAGTGGGTTTTAAGGGAGTAAAAATTTAGGCATGTTTTCGTGATGAAACGATAGCCCAGATATCAACCTTTAATGCTTATCATTCTGAGTAAAATTTTCAGCAGACAACATTGTTAAATATTTTTCTTATTGTTCACAGAAAAACATGCCATGCAAATTTGCATGAAATGTCAAATAAGGGTTTTTTGCGAAAATAAGACAAATATCATGAATTTGTCTTCTGCTAAATGAGCACAGAGAGTGGTAACGGTTAAGTTAAGTAAGTATGATATCTTACACGTGAAATGAGCAGTCATTCACCAGCCAAGGCCGGCTGAAGAAGCTCTGTGTTTTTCTTCATTGCTCACAATAATCCTAGGTAATGGGATAGACATGCCTGTACAAAGGGTGTAGACCCAGATCTGATGCTGCCGAAAGCGGCTACTGATCAAGGTTTTGTCATAGACTGGCTCCGGTCCCCAGTGACTAAATATTTGTGCTTATAATCCTGGTTGATACAATCAATAAGATAAAAACCAATATTATGTGACAATGGAGGCCGGGTAGCTTAGTCGGTAGAGCATCGGAATGGTAAACCGAGCGTTCCAAATTCGAGCCCCAATACGGCTATACATTTTTACCCTGTAACATTTGATTGCCAGTGTGGCTCCAGCACCGCCTCTGTTAGCATGAAAGAGTATGCAAATGTCTCTCAGCCGGCCTTGAGAAGACAGAGATTCAGGATGAATCTCTTTTAATTCAAGTTTATCGAGAGAAGAAAACGAAATGATATTTGATGCTGTGCACAAATATATTATTCAAACGAAAAGGTTCGATGTGTATTACGAATAACTGTCATTGTGTTGTCAATTAACACGACTTATAAATCGGGACATCGGCATCGAGTCGGAATAGCATCTGGGAATCTTTGGGAAACCTTGTTTGATTTTATTTTATTTTTTTTCTCTCTCTCTTTCAGATGTATCTTTGATAAAACTTCTGTATGCATTTTGCTAATTTCAACGATAGTAGCCTTTATTTTCTACACTAGTTTGTTTTGTATAAATTTTTGTGCTAGGAGAAGATTTCACATAATGATAATAATAATAATAATAATAATAATAATAATAATAATAATAATAATCGACCTTATTTATAGAGGGTAACACATTTAGTAATCTAGTACTAATCTTCCATGTGGCCCTCTTTTTTCCTGGGTAGAAACCAGTACTAAGCAATGTGGATTAAGTCTCTTGCTCAAGGAAACAACACTTGCTGTTAGTAGGGATCGAACCCGGTACCTATCGATCTCGAGTCCGACGCTTTACCACTGCACCACAGCGCTCCACATAAGCTATAATTAGCTTGTTACCTGATCCTTTATGTACATTTTTATTCAATAAACTATTGTTTAAACCAATCTCAATTAAGCAGGGGAAAATTTGACAATGGCGGCCGGAAAGCTCAGTCAGTAGGGCATCGGAAGGGTAATCCGATGGTACCGGGTTCGAGCCCCTGTATAGGTGTACATTTTTCTCGACCTTTGACAATAATATCTTAATTATATGTGAAGGCTGGTCACTAGGGATGACCAAAAATCAGTTTAAGTGCGAATCTTAACCTTTTAACCATTAAAACGCTTACCAAAATTGTAGGGGACGACATTCAGTTATTTGTTATTACAGACAACCCTCTTTATACCGACACTCGACACAACGAAACTCGTTATAATGACAAATTGACTGTCACGAAACTTTCACTTAAGAGGTAACAATTTGTCACAAATTAAGCAAGAATATTGTATGTGATACTTTACAGAAACATAGTATTTGGATATTTGTTAGAATCGCCTCAGCGAGGCGATTCTAACAAATATCCAAATCATATGTACTATGAGAAAATTAGAACAAATCATGGTCTTTCTTACATATTCTGTCCATTAAAGATTCTGTACAACAGCAAATTCATTATAATGTCAACATCTTTGCGAACAAATGCTGTCGTTGTAACGAGGGTTCACTGTATTATTATTCAGAGAATAAGGCAGTGCTTCATCATGATTGTGGCATTTCCTGGTTATCTTCACTAATATTTTGGCATTTCTAGGCAGAGTATTTCCTTTGAAATGTAAAGCTTTATTTTATCTGATTTGGACATGCGCAGTTGGCCTTGAGTGTATGTAAATGCCAACTGCGCATGTCTGGACCAGATTTTGCAAGTCTGGTCGAGGCATGCGCAGTTCGTCATGAGAGAACCCCTCAGAATATATGCGAACAGAGTAAATGCTCTGCGCATCCCTGGACCAGATTACGCATGCGCAGTCTGGTCTAATGCGCAGTTCGCATATGTCTAAGACAGGTGTTTCTCATGGCATAATTAATATATAACACAATACTTAATACCCTACAAAGTAAATTATGTTGAAAGCCACAGGGGAAATGAATTGATCTAAAATCTTGATACATTCTGTCTTCTTACCCTTGCCACTGTGTCAGTGTTTAGTCATTTTAAGTTTTAATTGAATGTCAACCTGACAGGTTAACTGAGGTCAGTTATAGACCGCAGGGATCTTCCAATTCAATTGTTCCGATCTTTTCAGTCGTTTGACAGTTTGACCCAAGCAATTGTCATCCTATGTATCGTAAATTATCAATACATTCTTCTACATATAGTTCGCGTTTAGGTCACGGACTGCTAAAATATAGCTGCATGTTAAATTGTTTCATTTTTTTTTATTTTTTTTTGTCTGTTTCTATACATTTTAACCAATTCTTGCATCAAAGAAAGCAAACAGCTTGCTTTGATGCCAGAATTGGTCAAAATGTATAAGTCAGAAAATGTATATTTTGGGCGGTTGCTTTGAATATGAAAATAGAAAGTCAACCGGGGTACAAATTACCCTTGCACCGTCCGTGACTCTTCTGCAGCCTCGCAAACTACAGTGTTGGATATGAAGAGACTCAATTAAACCGAATCTCCGATTTTTGTGATTTGATGTGTTCTCTGTTTCCAAAGGTAATCTTTTTTGACTTTTTTTCCCTACAAGATCTATGTCAGTGTCTTCCAAGAGGCGGAAGCTGACTACATGACATATAACCTACCATTCTGTTTCCTGTTTCGAAAATTTTTCAGGGACTGTTGTCCGGCAAGTACCGAGTATTGACCATTTGAACTTAAAACAAAAAAGGTCATGGGCTGTAGAACATTCACAAAAAATGTATAAAATATATGTGGAAAATCAATGCTAGTCGGTAGCCTTTACAAAAAATTTACAGAAAATTTCACCTCCGAAAAGGGAAAATTTTCAGAAAAATAACTGATATTTTTCATATTTCTGCTCAAAAACATATATTGTGGGTAATCGTTAGAACCGCCTCGCTGAGGCGGTTCTAACGAGTACCCACAATCTATTTAAGCAGAAATAAGAAAAATAACGTACATGTATATTCCTGTAAAGCCCAGTTTTACTGTATAAATTGGGGGTTTAAGGGGGTAAAAATTATATAGGCATGTTTTTTTGTGAAGTGTGTTTCTATTTTTCTTAGGGGAATTCGATACACTTGGTAGGGTTTCGCCATTTCCGCCAAGGGAGTCAATTTCTGTAACTTCCTGTTTGCTTTACTGCACACCAGACCGATTCAGAAAAGGACCTTCTTTCTTCTTAATGGAAGAATTTGTTCCCTCTATTTTGAGAGTTATCACACATGTACGTGCATCAGTTCTACTGAAGTTTTGTGTAAGTTTTGCAGGCTCTGTTGATAATACATGGAAGCTAAACCCTTATAGAAGGATTACTTAGCTATAAGTAGTGCATTATCTCGATAGGCTACTGTGACCTAGGCTACTGTGACCTTGACCTATACATCACGTTTGAGTTGACTGACTTCACAATTTTGTCCTCTGCTGTGGATTTCATCATAATCATATAGCTATGAATATAGAATGATTAAAATGTGCAGTTAAATCCGAAGAGCAAACGTTCAGAGATCATTCGATATCGGCTGATGCTTAAGGATGTCTTCGAATGTTACAGTTACATCGGATGTTACTTTTGATGACGTCATAGGGCAATGACGTAGCGCACCAAAATTGTCATGCACTTGTGCAGGCTCTGAATTTTAGACAGTCCCCAAAGTAGTGAGAGCGCTGATGGCGACGGTTGCTTGAAATTCTATAGGCCTCTAAAACTTAATTGAATTTACGCTGAAATTTGTCTTTTTCAGTACCCGATTTTCAGCCCAATTTTCGGTTCCTATCGGTGGAAAAGCCTCTTTTAAGTTAGAACACTGCTCAGGTTACACTTTTTAGGGGAGACCGGGGCTAGTTGGTCCGCGGGGCAAGTTGGTCCTAGTGCAATTTCTCCAAACTGAGAAAGGTTATAACGAAAGTATATGACTCAGTGGAATGCTTGATCATGCCACACTAACTGAAGAGAAAATGATGGCGATTAGTGAACGCGTATAAATTATCGAGAATAAAAACTGATTTTGTACCACTAAAGTTACTTTCTTACACCTGCATTCATATGCTTTTGCATATGTTGTGTATCAAATAACATGCAAATGTTATACATTTCCTGAAAGCTCATCACCTATGATAATCAACTGAGCGTATTTGCTGTTTCTTAATGGCGTTTCGGTCATGAGTGAAAATCTACAGTGTGTTATGGTCAGGGAAAGTTGGTCCATTTGCGACGGGGTAAGTTAGTCCGTCGAAAAAACGGCTAGATTTATCAGAACCTGGCATTTTCTGAACGACAAACATGAGAAAATTATTAAACTAGTTAAGCAGAGCGAGAACGATACCAGCAAATGAATAGTGGCCTCAGCATTTTAAACAAAATACAATCTTTGGACCAACTAGCCCCGGTCTCCTCTACATTAAACCCTGTTACATTTGTAATGAGTCTTTCAATCAAAATCGACGGTTTTCAAGTAAAAAAAAATTAAATTTGCACATTCGGCCGATGATCTGAGGACTACTGGGTATAACGTTACCAGCCGGCAGTGTACCGAATTGTGACTGGAGCCACAGAAATCCCAACAGTCCTCAGATCTTTGGCCAAAAATGGCATCTATCGACCCATTAATAATTATCGAATTTTTGTTGAAGCCTTTTTTGTAACCGAGGTATTAACAGTGAAAAACATTTGTGTACACACTTTTAAACTAGTTTCAGGTTATTTATTGATGTTCAGTACGTTTGTTTGAGGATCAAATTAATTTTTATTCCAACTTATCCCGTCGGTCCAACTTGCCCCCCTGTTCGGACCAACATACCCCGATAATGGGGTAAGTTGGTCCAGTTTACCTCGTCTCGAAAAACGCATCTAATTATCAGAATCTGCCCTTTTCCGAACGTTAAACTAAAGAATAAGCTTAAAAAAAGTGTACTTGTTGCGTAATGCAAAATTAATACCAGCAAATGAATATTTATCTTGGCGGCATTTGAAAGGTGCAATTTTCGGACCAACTAGCCCCGGTCTCCCCTACCCAATGCTGACGATTTGGTGCGTTTTACTTGATAATTAATATTCGTGCGTTGATATTGTACTCAATATGGTTTAAAATTTTTTATTAGATCTACCTTAAAACTGATATTTTCTTTGGTTTTATTTTTATTCGCATTTTATAAGCACCAGTGTATAAGGCTGATACGTTCAAATGCAGAACTAGGTGTTATCTGCGTTAGCAGGAAACTATTTTGTAAGGTAGGCCTAATTATAAGGGAGGCCCTCCCGGGCGGGAGGGAGAAGGGAGAGGGTAATCCTATTCCCCAAAGTTGCCTTTGTTCCCCTGTTCCCTTCAGTTTTAGACTTCTGTTCCCTTGAAATAAATGTCCTTATTCCACTGTTCCCCAAAACCCCTGGGAGGGCCTCATTAGGCTGGTAATAGCAGGAGAACGGATTGTCAAAATGTGGTATGTTAAATTGGTGGCGGTTTGGCAACCGCCCCCAAAATGCCTATTTTGAAGCTGCAAACAATTGCAAATGACGCAAAACATTATAGCTATAATAAACGACGGTATGTGCACTGTCATGTTGGTGTCTCTAAACTTTCAACCGTCGTTCAGAGACATCAGTTCCACGGACAATTTGAAGATCTGCGGCTAGTTATCTTTTGCATGCCTTGAACAAATACAAATACGGTGTCTCCCAAAGAAGACTCTTTGACAAAAGTGCTTAACAGCGTGTGAACATTACCAAACCATTCATAAGCGGGTTATATCAGGTTTTAGTTTGATACATGGTTCGGGTAACGCATTGCCTACAAATGTATAAGAACCGCAACGTCAGAAAACGTACTTGGGACATTTGCGCCCAGCGAAGATTCAGATTAGCCTGCGCATGCGCGCAGGCTGATCAGAATCTTCACTGAGCGCATTTGGATAGCCAAGGATGCAAAGTTTCTTCATGTGAACAATGAAGAATCTGATCAGACTGCGCGGATGTGCAGGCTGATTTGAGTCTTCATTGGACGCACATGTATCAAGGTACGTTTCCTCACGTTGCGGTTCATAAACCGCCAATTAAGTTTGGATATCTACTATCACTAAGGATTCGCCAATTACAGTGGAACGTTGACTTGCGTCTCAAAATTCATTATATTTCATGACTATGCGAAACGGAGACGAAACAAATGACAGTAAAATATATATTTGTTAGATGACAGAGAGAGAGAGAGAGAGAGAGAGAGAGAGAGAGAGAGAGAGGGGGGGGGGGGGGAGAGACTAACAATACAAAATGTGTCGCGATATGTGTACAATATATGTGCCTTCTGGCATATGCGAATGCAACCTAGAGTTTATAAAAAAAAGTAGGTCACAGTGATCTGTGGACATCACAATAACTTTGGCTCATGTGGTGAACTTAAGGGAAATGGTTACACTTTCAAGGGATAACTCTTATCATAATTATTTTGGCTCCCTTCTGAAAAAGGGTCTATTCTAAAAGGAAAGAATTTGCTGCATGACAGCAAATTCTTTCCTTTTAGAATAGTCCTTTGCGGAGTGGCTTCTTGTGCAGGAAATCAAACAGTAAGTCATAAGATTGTCTCCCGCTTACTTCTGATGCAGCTCAACGTTATACCATAATGCGTTCAATTCGCGTACGGTCTTCTGTCGCATCAGGAAATATATTACAGTAATACACAAATAATCACATCACAAACTGACTGCAATGAAACAAGCCGGTCCCGATCGCTCAGTTGAAGGCGCGTCCGACTGGTGATCAGGAGGTTGCGGGTTCAACCACGCGTGTCGGGTCTTTCGTGGAGATCGATCATGAAATATTTTCTTCGGTCATTCTCTCCCTTCCGCTGATTTAAGAAGGGCGGTTGTCAATTTCTGGCGAAAGAATGTGCACAATAATGGTTAACCGCTTAGAGGACTAAGCCTGCCCAGTAAAAGTGTGGTTAGGTAGACTGACCGTGCTCGACACGATCCCATTGGGTTAAATGGGCCGTTAAACCTCAACACAAACAAACAAAAGTAATGAAACAAAGCAGATGGCTATCTTAAACCAGAACATAAGAAGTCATAAGTTGACCTTGGCGAGGCGGTTCTAACGAGTACCCACAACGTATGTTTTAGCAAAATAAGAAAAATAATATATAACCCTGTAAACCCCAGTTTTACTATATATAAAAATGGGATTTAAGGGGGTCAAAATTATGTAGGCATATTTTCGTGATGAGTAATTTTCGGTCGAAAAAAAAAAAAAAAAAAAAAAGAAAGAAAGAATGTGCCTTTTCTGAAGCTATGTACCCAGCTAGCATTCTTTATAAATCTATAGCGGGCTGTTATCGGCCCATCAGGGTGGCCCGCTATAGATTTATAAAGAATGCTAGCTGGGTATACAGTTTCATTTCCTTTGATTTCTGAGCTGAAAGAGTTGTAATACATTTTAAAACAGCAGCGATATTTTTCCAGTTTGATTAAAAACATTTACAGATGTTCTGTTTGCTCATCTAACGGGTTTTAATTGGTTGGAATTCTCATGGGTAAAAGAGTTTGTGTTTTAACAATAGTAAAATTGCCTCCCCGTCTTTCAGAAACAGAGACAACTTTCACAAAAACTCAATTATTCTCGAAATATTGACGTTTTCAATATCGTTTTATTTCGCGGGGACATTTCACTGTTCTCTTAAATTTAATTCTGGACAATTATTGCAGTTAAGTGCCTTACCAGATTACAGTCGCTGTTGAAAACTCATTGTGAAGGAGAACCAGAGGGCGCCACGAGAAAAGATGTCTTCGTTGACTGCTACGCTGTGCGCATGCTCGATATCTGAAAGATATCGAGCATGCGCACAGCATAGCAGTCAAATGTCTTCGTAGCATGTTTGAGCCGCAACGTGACAAAATGAACCGCAATATAACAAAATGTAATGCATAGCATGCGCATTAAGGAACACAGATAAAATGCGTATTCGCAGGGTCTGATCAATATTTGCCGGGCTTTCTGTTAATAGTCAAAGAGCCTGTCTCCTTCAGGTGGACAGCAACAGATTTGATCAAACAACGCAGATGCACAGGCTGTTCAATGTCTTCGCTGGGTGCAAATGCCGTAAGGTTTATTTTTCTGACTTTGCGGGGCATTTGGTCTAGACGGTGCGAAAAATTATCTTCAGACACTAAGGGAGTTGGAATAATAGATATCAAGGGGAGAACCTACGTCATAGAAAACAGTGAAAAAGACTATAGATTTTTGTGAAAAGGGCCTGTTCAAATCAATTAGTCGTTTTTATTAATTTTTTCGTTGTTTTGATGAAAAATAAAATAAGCTCAGAGTATGTACCAAGAGTGAGTTCCAGTGGGCACACAACGTTAAAATGACGTCGTATCAACGTCGATACGACGTGATCACGTCGCATCGACGTTGATATGACGTCATTTTGATATTATGTGCCTGCTGGGTTAAAGTACTTATATTTGCAGATTTTATGTACTAATGTATTGTCATCGTTGAGAACACTCAAGCTCAATATTTTGATAACCTAATAAGAAAATTGTACACGTGTGTTCTCAACAATGGCAATACAGTTACGCATCAAGTTTGCCATCATAAATGTTGCGTTTCTTGCTTTAAACTCTGAGCCGATACTGGTTTTTCCAGAATAACGAAGTAGAAATCGACAGCAAATTACCGATTTGAAAGGGTACTTTTCACTAAACATAGTCTTTTTTCATTCTGTCCTGTGACGTAGGTTCTTCCCCTTGGATATTACAGGGAGATGGTCTTCCCATATCACCCCCTCTCTCTCTCTCTCTCTCTCTCTCTCTCTCTCTCTCTCTCTCTCTCTCTCTCTCTCTCTCTCTCATTACTGACTAACTGTTGAAAATTTATGTATGTTGAACATTGTACTCATGAGTCGCTATCAGTCAGTATGAATAAATTTTGTTCTGTTCTATTCCATTCTGTAAGCCATTTGGCCTCTGGTATTCTGGACAGAAAAATAAGAAAGTATTTCATCGTCTGCTGATTTTTCTGATATTGTCTAAGGAAATATGCTTTGATATTTTAATGCAATTTGTCTTTAGGAGGCAATTTACATGAAATAAAGCTTATTTTCTGAAAAAAAAAACAACAACAAAAAACATAGTTTAAAATGTCGTCTGCTGATTTTTTTCAAAGCATGCTATGCTTTGAATGTAAGATATTGATTAAATTTTCGCTAACCAGACGAACAGTGTGAACATTTGGAAACTCTTTGCCTTTTTCCTGATTGAACAATTTTAGTCTATTAACTAAATTGAAATAATTTTCAGCCTTTATAGCTTACTGTGCAACTCCCAGAAAATTAGCATCTAAACATGTCATAGCAACTGCAAATTAAAGTTCTTAAATTTTACCACTCTCAGGGCTAATTCAGCAGACGACAAATTGGTGATATTTTTCTTATTTTTTTTTCCAAGAAAGGATTTGACATTTCATGCAAATTGTTACCATTGGAGACAATTTGCTTGAAATGCCAAACTTGTTTTCTGGGAAAGTAAGAAAAATATTTCAAATGTCATCTGCTGATAATTTTATTAAGCGTGCTAAGCGTTAAAGGAAAACGCAATGTTGTTGAAGAATGTATTTGAAATGAAAGATTTTAACAAAACGTGCATTTTGATCTAAATTTGATCAAAGACTTTTGCATGTTTCAAAACCGCTTTCAATTGCGTCGCCATTTTGACTGACTGACAGATCAGAATTTTAACGCTACCAGGCAACTGAGTCACATAGAGGCAGCGCCTAATCGTCTCCATTTTGAATATTTGAGGAGATTATAAACATTTCAAAATATTAAATAAAATCTTCTTTCTGATAGAAATTAATGCGGTTTTCAAGCAAAATTCATAAAAGAGATGAAGATGTATATATACAAATACAAAAGTTGCATAGTGTTGCAGATCTCGTTTATGTAAATTTGCATATTTAATAAAGTCTCATTTAATATTCAAAATGGTGGGCCCAAAAAAGCAATTTTGATATCTTCAAATCTTGTTTACTCCGCTTTTGATGGAATTTGCATCGAAATGCACGTTTTTTTTTTTTTTTTTTTTTTTGTTTTTTTTTTTGTCGACTGATTACAGTTGAGCCATAGTGTACATGCTAAAAAATCCTTTTGGTTGTTGTCCACGTGATTTCATTGACCAATGAATCCAGGTAACAGTTGTTGATAGCCGCGCTATTCTTGTCCCTGTGACGTCAGTAGTATAGGGCGGCAGAGTATCTGTAAAACCTGGACTGGTCTTAGTGCTTGGACATTAGAACCAGTGCAGACCCAGATCAGACGCCAAAAAAAAAAACGCGACGTTTCATCAGGGTCTGCACTGTTTGCTTAAATCATAGGAAGTTAAGCATTACGAAAATAAGCTTATTCAAATATATTGAAAATTTTACAACCACAAAAGGAAAAATTCCAGAAAAAAATTCTTATATTTTTCATATTTCTTCTCAAAACATAGATTGTGGGCACTCATTAGAACCGCCTCGGCGAGGCGGTTCTAACAAGTACCCACAATCTATATTTTAAGCAAATTAAGAAAAATAATGTATACCCCTGTAAACCGCAGTTTTATTATATAAAAGTGGGGTTTAAGGGGGTCAAAATTATATAGGCTTGTTTTCGTGATGGATTAAATGTAACAATCTTAAGTCCCTGTTCAGGACAATTTTTACAGCCTCTACTTAGAGGCAATCGACCCTCCAGTGCTGTCATTGCTTTGATTTCTTTCTTTTTTTTTTGTATTTTAGAAACAATCTTCGCCAACACTGCTTGTCCCTTTAATTTCAGTACATGTAACTGACAACAGTGTTTTGTCTCCCTTTTGAAAAGGGTACTACCCTCTACTCTCTAAGGAAAGAATTTGCTGTCATTGGGAACAAACCATCTTTACTTTTTAGAGTTGATCCCCTTTCAAAAGGGATTTGGTGTGCTAGGAAGCAAATAAATGTCACAAAAATTTTCTCCCTTGTACAAACAGGCCGTAAAATTGACAAAGTCCATCAGTCTCCATTAGGTGCATAAAACACTGTGTTGTTATAATGTAAACTGAAGAAACGTAGAACTTTCTACCGGCACACAAAAAGGACCTTATGCTTTCCGGTTTTTGCTTCTTCAAATGCGCATGCGCAGTATCCTAATTGGGCTTTAAACATGCGATTTTGTCTAAAGCTTCCTCAATGTCTCTACTACATGTCTGCGAACAGCAAAGGCTCTGGCGAGACTGCGCATATGTGCAGGCTCGCCCGAGCCTTTCCTGGTCGCCTATATGATAAGTACCTTTTCTTGTGTGCTGGCTCAGTTTGTGTTGATGTCAATGCAAAAAGTAGAAATGTTTTACATTTTGTTTTAGCGTCAACGCAAAATGTAAATTTCTCCATTTCTACATTTCGCATTACAACACTGCGCTGAAAAAACAGCAGCTTGCCTTCTCTTTCAAATCTCTGTATGTCTAATCCAATGACGGTTGAAGAAAACCTATCAAAGTTTATTGACGTCCATTTAACCCTGTCACCCTCGAATTTCTGACATGGACTCCTGCATCTCTGAATTACGACACATTCATATTTGCAAATAGGGTTTTCAGTCAAAAATCAGTAACAAAATGACAAAAAGTGTACGTCCTGATTCGAAGGCTCTTTACGAGGCGTCTCATCTGGATCTGCACTGTTTGCAATGGTATCTGTATCAGTATGTAGTATGTATTAGTATGTAGGGATGAAAGGGTATTCAATAGAAGTGCTGTTATTTGGAGAAAAAAAAATCAAACTCAATAGGCATGCAATAATATAGCGTAATCTGATTGGCGGAGAGCAATTTGAAAATGAAATTCATACCTCGACAAATCCTAAGAGCAGGAATCTCGCACCTAGTTCTTTCGCGCAAATTTCTAAAAATGAGCTATTTTACCCTTATTTTCGACTTAAATGTGATCTATATATATGACCTTGTTGGAATTATATAAAAAAAAAAATGAATTTTATTTTTAAAGATTTTATCGATATGTAAACGATTGAAAATGAATCGCCAGCGTTTGTGCATTGATAAAAGGGCTTAACCCATTTATGCAGAGTGGATTCTTCTACCTTTACTCTTTGGACCGGTCAATTTCCAGTAAAATGTGTGTCTGGTTAGGTTTTTTATTATTACTATGGTTTACATAAATTCCTGTACTTTCTAAAAACAGTGTCAACCCTGATCAGACGCCGCGTTCTGTGGCATCTGATCTGGGTCTACACTGTTTGCCAATGTCCCTTTTATGGGACGGCAGGCATAAATGGGTTAATGTCAAGTTTGTAAGTGATTCGCAGGCGTTCACACATCAATAAAATCCACAAACACGAAATTCGTCCCTCCCCTCATCCCCACTTTCTCTCTCTCTCTCTCTCTCTCTCTCTCTCTCTCTCTCTCTCTCTCTCTCTCTCTCTCTCTCTCTCTCTCTCTCTCTGTCTCTCTCTCTCTCTCTCTCTCTCTCTCTCTCTCTCTCTCTCCTAATTTTTCAGTTACATAACACACAGCATAAAATGAGCCAGTGCATGACAAAACCTACAAAATGGCATGTTCGCCCAGGGAAGACTCTTTCCAGCCAGGGCTATCGCCCAGTCTGATCAGTCTTCGCTGTCCGCATGAAAAAGGCGCGGTTCCTTAACTACCCATTGAGCGTACAGCGAAGACTCTGATCAGACTGGGCGGATGCCCAGGCTGATCTGAGTCTTCGCTGGGCGCACATACCATTTTGTTGGTTTTGTCTTGCGCTGGCTCAAATAATTCCCGAAAGGCGACACAAAAAATCGGAAACGTAAAAACACGAAACATGGACAGTAAGTAACGAAACGTCCGTAGAGAACCGCAACGGACGGACCGCCTTGGAATGGTGGCTTGTCACATCAACTGGAAGGTTTAAAAGAGATGCAGTTTCGGGGGAAGTAATTCTGTCTTTATTGATTTTGCTTCCTTTCTGACAAGAGATCTACACTAAAAGTTAAGAAATGCTTTCCGTTTAAAGTAAACCCCTTTTCAACAGTAGATAGGCGTGTAGAAAAACAAACAGGAAATCGCAAAAGTTGTCTCTCTTTGTCAAAATATGGCGGAAAATATCTGGAATCACAGCATTACCGTTGTTTCTGTTCGCGTTCGATCCACACAGAGCATCCCACAGCAGATGACAAATTGATGATGATGATGATGATGATGGTGATGATATATATCATCATTTTGTTGGTTTATATATATTTAGAAAGGAGACAATTTTCATGATTAAAAATCTATTTTCTGGGAAAGTAAGAAAACAAATATTTCAAGTCCAAATTCAAATTCAATTTCTTTATGACATACCGCTAACAACATGTAGAGCATTTATCAAACGTTTCAAAACTGTCGTCAGCTGAATTTTTTACCTAGCATGTTTTGAAGATAATTAGTCAATTATCGTGTCACTTTAAGACGAGACAATTTGATTTGAAAGACCAATTATACCTTTCCTTATAAGCGTATTTATCTCCGTCTGATTCATGTTCCTGCTTATTTAATTATTAAACCTTAAAGCGTTAGGCAAACTCGTAGCAGACGACATTCTAAAATTGTTTTTACTTTTTTTTCAGAGAAATAAAACTTGGCATTTCTTGTGAATCGTCTGTTGGGCAGACGATTCACATGACATGGTCAAATTTTATTTTCTCTAAAAGATAAAAAAAAGATATATATATATATATATATATATATATATATATATATATATATATATATATATATATATATATATATATATATATATATATATATATATATATATATATTCAAAGTTGTCGTCTGCTGTAGTTGTGATTAGCCTTTTAATCAAGAGGTAATGTCATTTTTCTTCGGTAGGTCAGGGAATTGTCATGATAAAATAATTTTTTATTAGTTATGTTTTGCAAACCAATCCTTACCCCCTCCCTGCCCTACCACTAGAGAAGGAGATTTCTGGCGAAAGAATGTGTACAATACTGGTTAATCGCTTAGAGGACTAAGCCTGCCCAGTAAATGTGTAGTTAGGTGAACTGACCGCGCTCGACATGACCCTATTGGGTTGACTGGGCCGTAAAACCTCAACACAAAGAAAGCAGACGATATTCTATCTTTTTTTAAAAGTATTTTTTGGTGAAAATAAGACTGAGCATTTCATGTGAATCATTTGCTAGACAGACGATTCACATGAAATGCGAAGCCTTATTTTTTATCTAAAATGTGTACAAGGTAAACAAAAATAAATAAATAAATAAATAAATAAAATAGGGGTATTTGGTTCGGTTGAGGTATGATTGCATTTAATTACATTGCATTTTAAAAGAATAAAAATCAAAATGCCGTCTGCTGCAGTTGTGATTAGCACGTTTAGGGTTTAAGTTTTAAAGTCAATATTTGATATTTGAAAATTATTAGACGTGATTTGTTTACATTTATAACGGGAATTGTGTGAATTGCAGTTGTCTCTGATATCAAAGAGGGATAAAAACTTTAAGAGGTTTTTAAACACTTTCAGGAGCGGCAACTCTGAAAAAATTACTTGCCTCCCTTCTGAAAAGGGATGTACTCAAAAATGAAAGAATTATCTCCCCTTTGCAGCAAATTCTTTTCTTAATGGGCAGGCCCTTTTCAGGAGAGACTGACCAAGTTATAAGCAAACAGGAAGTCACAAAAATTGTCTCTCTTGGCAGAAGTGGCGAAAAAATTATCAAGTGAGTCCATTCATCTTGACAAGATATATGTGTCTGTTGACTTTACGGTTTTGTCTATGACCTTGATAGGAACCGCAACGTCAGGAGACGTACTTAAGACATGTGCGTCCAGTGAAGATTCAGATCAGCCTGCGCATTCGCGCAGTCTGATCAGAATCTTCACTGGCCGCATTTTGGATCGTCAAGGATACAAAGTTTCTTCATGTGGACAACGAAGACTCTGATCAGACTGCGCGGATGCGCAGGCTGATCTGAGTCTTCGTTGGCCGCCGGGCGCATCTATCGAGAGGTACGTTTTCTCCCGTTGCGGCTCATAGGATTTAATGGTTCCAAAAAAAGGATCAAAGGGAGATTACAATGATGTCATTGTACTATAATAAAATCTGCCTATTTTGCACCTGTGTGGTGCAAACATTTCTTTCAACATAGTTATACTTGTCTTGAACATACATGCCGTCCTTGTGTAAGGTATTAATTTAACCTAAAATACTAGGACAGACATATCTGTGCAAGCAGTTTAAGACAAGATCAACTAAATTCTACAAGGAATGGATATCAAGAGCAAACAAGAAAGACAACAAAAAGAAACACACACACACACACACACACACACACACACACACACACACACACACACACACACACACACACACACACACACACACACACACTGAAATGGAAATAGCTGAAGTGTTAAAATTTTCTGAGCCAGACTAGCATATTCGGCCAATTAGTCATAATCAGTAACCCTCAGATAACTTATAAACACACACACACGCACGCACGCACGCACGCACGCACGCACGCACGCACGCACGCACACACACACACACACACACACACACACACGAACACACACACTGAAATGGAAATAGCTGAAGTGTTAAAATTTTCTGAGCCAGACTAGCATATTCGGCCAATTAGTCATAATCAGTAACCCTCAGATAACTTATAAACACACACACACACACACACACACACACACACACACACACACACACACACACACACACACACACACACACACACACACACACACACACACACACACACAAAAAAAAAAAAAAAAAAAACAACAAAAAAAACAAAAACGGAATGAAGTCACAAGAGACCAGAAAATATAAAGCTGTACTTTAGTTAAGTAGCGGGAGAAGTTTTACGGACGCTAGGCGGCGCTAACACCAACTGCAGTGCAGATACATGTAGATTTATTCCAAAGTACCTTAATAATATAATATATCTTTATCAGTAAAAATCTCAAATGTTGTCTTTGGAAACAAAGAACACACAAAAAACGAAAATCGGAGACTCGGTTTTCGAGGCTGTAAATGCCCCTTGGCAATGGCTTAAGCGGTATTTTATTTTCACAGTAACTAGCATGGGCTCAGTGATCCCAAAGGAAATAAAATATAATCTGCACTATGATGAAGTACGGGGAGACGTTTTACGGCACTTAACAGCAGGTGCAGTGAAGTAAAATAAAAATCTAAAAGTTTGCCTTAGGAAACACATAAAGGAACGAAAATCGGAGACTCGGTTAATTAAGTCTCTTCAGAGACAGCAATGCAGTTTGTGTGGCTGCATAGCCCCCCTTCCCCTCCCATCGCCCACCTCCCCCCCCCCCCCAACTCCTCCAGCGCAGCTTAAGGGTATTCGATTTTCAAAGTAGCCAGAATGGGCTCAGTGTTCACCCCCCCCCCACCCCACCAAAACAAATAAATAAATAGATAGATAAATAAATAAATAAATGTATAAAAAAGAGAATCCTTTGAGCTTAACATGAGAAAACGTACCTTCTGACATGTGCCCCCAACGGAAACTCAAGTCAGCCTGCACATCCGCTCAGTCTGATTAGAGTTTTCGTTGTCCGCAATAAGACACTTTGCACCCTTCGCAATCCAAAATGCTCCCAGTGAAGTTTCTGATCAGACTGCGCATTCGCTGGGCGCACATATTCGAAGGTACATTTCTTGACGTTGCGGCTTTAATAATCCTCGAAAGACTACGAAACTTACATTGTTATAAAATGGGTTATCACGTGACCCGACTGGTTTCATTTACAGCGTGCAGCAAACAGACTGGTATAAAAAAATTCTAACGCACCTGTAAATTAAATAGCGCGTGTCCGTGAAAACTGTGGAAGAAATTAGCGAGGAAAAAACTAATAACACAAAACTACATCTTAAACAGACATCATAATTGAACATGCTATTTCTATGTGCAATAGAGATTTTTCTTTTTTTTTTTTTTTTTTTTTTTGTCTTTGAAGGCTCCATATTCCTCAAAAATAGACATTTTTTATCCAAGAAAGGTTTAATAAATTGACATATAGTATAAATAATACTAGTAAAATGTGGCGTCTTACAGCCTGTACAATTTTAGTTAGTCTGTCCTTTTTGAAATGGATAAATGATTTTTATCGTATCTCTGAATAAATGTTGCAAACATTAATTCAGAGTTACAATAATAATCATTTAATTTTTGAACCAGTTCAAAAAAGAGAGACTGACTGAAATTTTACATGCTGTCAGATGCCACATTTTATGATCGTATGAATAGCGCTGAAGCGAAATCCCGATCACTATTTTTAAGGCTTTCATTATCGCAGTTCTAATTTCTCGATATGACTTAAATATTGGTGAAAGGGACGTTAAACACCAAATCATCAGTTATGTACAGTCGACTCTCATTATCTCCAATTCCAGTCGACCTCAAATTTTGGTTTAAGTTAACAAAAGCTTGATATAAAAGAACGGGCTGGCACGCAATGTTTACAACGTCATATCAGCGTCGATGCAACGTCATGACATTGCATCGACATTGATGCGACGTTGTATAAACGTCATATGCCCACTGGGTATAGTAAATAGTAGTTTGAATTATAAATGTCTGAGAGAACGCGAGTCAGTTGTATTTGCGTAACTCAAACTGTTTCGGATAAAAATCTTAACATACAGAAGTTACCCATAAATGCCATTCAAATGTTTATGGCTGTGGGTGGGTGGCATATAAAAAGAAAACTTATGTTTCCTTGCGGGATGGTCTCCACTCATGCATGTCTGTTTCCCAGCAAGTTATACCGTTTGCGCAATCATAGCCGTTCAACAGAAGTTGAACCGCAACGTCAGGAAACGTCCCTTCGGACATGTGCGCTTAGATTCAGATCAACCTGCGCATTCGCGCAATCTGATCAGAATCTTCACAAGGCGCAATTCGGATAGCCAAGGATTTAAAGTTTCTTCATGCTGAGAACGAGGACTCTAATCAGACTGTGCGGATGCGCAGGCTGATTTGAGTCTTCGTTGGGCGCACTTTCAGAAGGTCCGATTTCTACCGTTGCGGCTCAATTATTAAAATGATGTTTCGACGTTTTTAAACGAGAATTATATTTTTCTAATTTTACGCATTATGCTTTAAGTAATAACATGTCGCAAAGATTGAAGATAAACGTCTATTTAGTAGACTAAAAATGTTACATAACATGCATTCTTGCGTTTAAATGAAACGCACTGTGTAAAAAAGGTTCGATGTGAACTGTGACGATCCAGATTATTTAGCACATCACCGCAGTTTACCAGGAAGTCGTGTATTGTCAAGGGAGGCTACTCTGTCAAACTTGCTTTTGTTCCTTTCTGAAAGAGTGTCTGCTCTATAAGGAATGAATTCACACCCCTCAAAGGGGTCTACTCTATAAGGAAAAAAATTGCTCCCATGCAGGAAGCTATTCTGTAAGGAAATAATTTGCACCCAGAGGGATGGTGATTACTCTATAAGAAAATGATTTTCTCCCGTAAAGGGGTCGACCCTATAAAGACTGCTTCTTCTGGGAGCAAATTCTTTCCTTAAAGAGCAAATCCCCTCTTCAGAAGCGACAGGTAAAGCAAACAGGAAATCACACAGGTTGTTTTCCTTCCTTTCCATGAAATCTCAGTAAATATTTCTCAAATTTTGTCTCTTTTTACTTAGAGTAAGCAGGTTAAAGTTTATCTTTTCAACCTCGGAGCCTTTCTAACGTGCTTGCACAGCGCTAGGCTCCGCTCGCTTTTAATGCGCTATTCAATAAACAAAACCGTTCCATAAATAATAATATCCAAGGTTTGTTTACTCTACCCTAAAAAGAAAATTCTGTATTTTTTTCTGACTCAGCAATTCATCATTTACATAGTAATAAAGGTCAAGCGTGGGGGCGGGGTTCAGAAATCATGAAACTGTCGTGAAGAGGCATCTGTAAGCATACAGCGAACGGGTCTTAACCAGATTGTGCGAGCTAACGTGAAGAGGCAACGATTCTGTAGTCGGACAGTGAAGGTCGTAGCCAGACTGCGCGAATGCGCTGGCTGATCTAGGCCTTCGCTGTCTGTCTTTTCATTACGAAACCACGCCTATTCAAATATACTGAAAATTTTATCACCAAAAACTGAAAGTTTTCAGATAAAAAAAAAAAAATCTAATATTTTTTTCATATTTCTGCTCAAAACATAGATTGAGGGTACTCGTTAGAACCGCCTCGTAGTACCCACAATCTATGTTTTTGAGCAGAAATAAGAAAAATAATGTTTACCCCTGTAAACCCCATTTTACTATATAAAAGTGGGTTTAAGGGGGTCAATATTATATCGGCATGTTTTCGTGATGAATAGGGCGCGGCTGATCCAGTCATCTTGTTGTCGTTTGACAGATATTTGCTTAAATAATAATTACAGAACACTCACTTAATATGAATAAAATCTACAAAATACAAGGAAAACACAAAAGAACGGAAATATGGATCTCGGTTTACTGAGGCTCTTTATACGTCAACATTGTAATTTGCAGATCTCCATACGCTCCCTAGCACCCCTTTTGCTCTCAGTTAGCTTGTCTTTAAGCGGAACTCAATTTTCCAAGATAACAAGAATGGGCTTAATCATCCTCCGGGATAATAAAAATAAAAACTTTACGATGGTGAAGTACGGGGAAACGTTTTACGGCCTGCACACGGCACTTAAACACCAGCTACAGAGAAGTTAAATAGAAACTTTGTTGACTGACTATGACTATACTGACACCGTACTTTTTTTGCACCGTTTCGTAAGGTATGCAAATGCAGGTTAGATCTTTTTTATAATTTAAGCTCTATTATTTAGCTGAATAGACTACGGCAAACTATTAGCAGTTTTGGTTACGCTTCTCGCTGTCTTGAATATAAGCAACCTCCTTTGAAAAGCTCCTTAAGGTGTATGTAACCGCACTTATCCTAAATAGTCGAACAGACAGACCAGAGCAAACAGTGTAGACCCAGATCAGACGCCGCAGAACGCGGCGTCTGATCAGGGTCTACACTGTTTGTCAGTCATCCTGATGTTTCTCAGACAGTAGGACTCGTGTAAAGTTTAGGATAAGTATGTTATTGAGTTAAGGTTGTGAAATTTTAGGATAAATTGGCTACATATTTCAAGGTGTATGATGTTAAATATTGAAGTAACGAATATATGGAGACTATTGAACTGACTTACTTATAATGGAAAATTTACAAGGTAACCTGTCTTCTCTCTGTTCGCCTGTCTGTCTGACTGCGTGTCTGTCTGTCTGACTTAATTCTCTCTGCACCCCCGCTCTCTCTCAGGCTATCAGTCTCTGTCTCTGCCTGTATGTCTCTCTCTCTTTCTGACTATCCCACATTCTCTGCATCACGCTTTTTCTGTTTGTGTGTGTGTCTCTGTCTCTCTGCACCTCTGTCCTTGTCTGCCTGTCTGTTTTTCTGTCTCTGCATCTCTTCTGTCTCTGTCTGTTCTATATGCCTGTTTGTCTCTGTCTCTGTTTCTCTGTTAGTTTGTCTCTGCATACCTCTGTCTGTTCTATGTGCCTATTTGTCTCTGTCTTTGTGTCTCTCTGTCTCTCTCTCTCTCTCTCTCTCTCTCCTGCTGTATCATTGGTATCAATATATAGCAAAGGCTTTTATCCAATGATGAGGTTTTGTTTGCTTATCTTCATCCACCCACTGAAACGGGGTGGAACCTAACTTTCTGCAGGCACATTAGAGAGGTTCCGAAGTTGAAAATTAAAAACTTAATCTGTTGACTATAGATAAAAAAAGACATAAAATAGATTTTTCTTGTAAAGTAAATGAGAGTCGAAATTTCATTCAAATTATCTCCAAGTCCAATTTCAAGTCTAGGGGACGTGTGTAGCCTCGCAAACCACAGTGTTGCATATGAAGAGACACAATCAAACCGAATCTTCAATTTCGTGATTTTGTGTGTTCTTTGTTTCCAAAGGCACTCCTTTTTGACTTTTATTTTCTGTGAAAAATAAGAAAAATATCGCTAAATTTCATCTGGTGATTTAGCCTTCAAAGCAAACTAGATATGCTTGCTGTCTGCTCATATTTTATTTCTTTTTTTTTTATGCACAGAATGGGGAACTGCCATTTGATTAAACATGAATGAATGTTTTTGAAACTGACATTTGATTAAAGATGAATCAAAATCTGCTAGTCAAAGACAGATCATTTTATCATTAATATGTTTCTTTTACAATGAACAGCTGAAAAACAAACATGATTAAATTTAAGGGCTTTGGATACATTTCAAAGGGAGACAACTCTTTGAAAATTGTTTTGTTCCCTTCTGAAAAGGGATCTACTCTAAATGGAAAGAATTTGCTCCCCGTGGGAGCAAATTCTCTCCTTTTAGGGTAGACCCTTTTTCAGAAGGGGCTTGGTGTGCAGGAACACCAACAAGAAGTCACAAAAATCATCTCCCTTGTACAAAAATGGCAGAAAAATATGTCAAGTGTATCGAGTACATGTACTTGAATACATTGTACCCATCCTTGTTAAATAAAAATACTAAAATCCCAGGAGAAAACCCCAGTAATGCAGCAACTTGTATAACTGCATTGCAACCGATATCGGGTACTGTTTATGTGTGGTCATTTTTTCAGTTTCAACGTAAATCCCAATCTGTTTTAAAGACCTTAAGAATTTCAGACTACCGCCCCCCCCCCCCTCCCACCCCCATCAGCACTCCCAGTGCTTTGATTGTTTATATTTAAAAAAACACTTCTTCTCATTTCTAATACTATATAGTGAAATCACCATATGACATACACAGTACAACAGTCCAGCAGCAGAGAAACTTTAATAACAGACCTGTGTAGAAATACGGGGCGACATTTAACGGCATCCTTAACGGCAGCTAATGAATACATTAAAAAACGAATGACCCTTGAGAGCAAAGAAAATACTCACAAAACCGAAGATAGCTGAAGGGTCAATTTGTCTGGGCCACATTAGCTAGTTTCGGCCAATTTGGCCTCATTATAAACCCTCGTATACGTTTTCAAAAATCCTGGCATTTGCACAATGATCACAAAGGACCAGAAATATAACCTACACTATAGTGAAGCACGGGGAGACGTTTTACGGCCCCACACGGCACTAACACTGACTGTAGTGTAAGTAAATATAGTCTGAAAGGAATGATCCATGAGAGAAATGAACACACTTGCAAAACTAAAAACTGCTGGACTGATGTGGCAAGTGTTCTGGGCCAGACTAGCTAGTTTCGGTCATTTAGACCTGATCAGTGACCCTCATATATATTTACTACATTTAAGTGAAATCATTACGAAAACACGCCTATTCAAATATACTGAAGATTTTACAACCAAAAACGGGAAAATTTCTAGATAAAAAATTCTAATATTTTTTTATATTTCTGCTCAAAACATAGTGTGGGTACTTGTTAGAACCGCCTCGTCGAGGCGGTTCTAACGAGTACACACAATCTATGTTTTTGAGCAGAAATAAGAAAAATAATGTATACCCCTGTAAATCCCAGTTTTACTATATAAAAGTAGGGTTTCAGGGGGTCAAAATTATATACGCGGGTTTTCATGATGACTAATTATTACACATGAATTTTGAGATTTGTTTTTTTGCAGTTTCACATTTCATTTTTTTTTCCTTTCAGATTGGACATATTTCTTCGCCACGACAGTTCATTATTTCGATATAGTGGGATAGGGGAATAAATAGCTTCTGTGGCTATCATTAGTTAGATAAGATTCTTATAGGATATTGATTTGGCAGCAGCGACCAAGGTAAACGTTTATATATTCTTTGTTTGCATCAGATTACACCACAACCGCTTTATAAAACATTTGCTGGGATCTACAGCAAAAACCGTATTAGCTAGGCAATTGTGTTTTATCCAAACAAAAATTTATAGATTATATAGAAAAATGATCATAAATTGTCATTTTTCTGTATAATCTATACATGTTCGTTTGAATAAACTGTGTTGTATTCAGCCAAAAATGTATAGATTATATAGAAAAGTGACCATAAATGAGTTTACCTGTATTTATTCGAACATTCCTACCGACAGTCAGAAATTCACCAAACTATTTTAGACTGACATTTTCAACGTTGTAGGACGCTGTCTTGTTTTCTAAAAGGTTGTAACTTAAGCCTAACGCTGACGACGTCACGAATGAACAGTGGGTTTATTCAGTTACTTGCAAATAGTTTAGTATACATCACGAAAACACGCCTATATAGTTTTGACCCCCTTAAACCCCACTTTTATACAGTAAAACTGGGGTTTACTGGGGTATACATTAATTTTCCTATTTCTGCTCACAAACATAGATTGTGGGTACTCGTTAGAACCGTCTAGCCGAGGCGGTTCTAACGAGTACCCACAATCTATGTTTTGACCAGTAATATGAAAACTACCAGAATTTTTCATCTGAATGTTGGTTAAATTCTAAATATATTTAAATAGGCGTGTTTTCGTAATGAGTAATACAGAAATGAATATAGAAAACAACACTTTTTAAAGATAGATACAGCAACTATTTTAGTGTAAATATAACGCCTCTGAATCAGACTATATGTAGTATTACGCATCATTATACGTGCCTAGAGATTTTTATTTTGACTTCTCGCATTGGTTTTCATTTACGTAGTTTATGGTCCCGTTTTAATTACAATTCCCGACGATTGCGCAATTAAATGAAGCGACTAATTCACCCAGCACATAAACGGAGCGTTTCTTGTCAATCCGGTAGTAAATGATACGTAAGTTGAGAATTTACGTCACCATGATGTCACAATTATCATGATCTGTGCGTCTGTTGTCTTAATTGCAATACTAATTGCGAACACATCTCCATATATCTAATTGTACTTCAGCCAATCAAATTTCTGTTCTCTATAGCTCCAGATAGGATGGATATCAGATGAATCTTTTTCTTATTTCTCCGCGAAGACATATGTTGTGGGTACCCTTTAGAAGCGCCTCGGCGCTGCGCTTCTAATGAGTACCACAACATCAGTTTGTGTGATAAAAAGAATATGAAAATTAGCAACAATTTTGGTTAAGCAATAATAACAATATTTTTGGTGGAAAAAAGCGCCTTTTCTGGAACTATGGTTCTCGGTTACTTATAAGATACATTGAGTCATTCCTTATACCAGGGGAACCACTTGTGCAGGAGGTTTAATACTAATTGTTGTGTGGTTAAATTCCGCGTGGACTTGAATTCCTTTACTTGTACAGTGTTCGACTGAACAGGACCTTTATGATTTTAGCATTTTTTTTTATCATAATCCCAAAATGTCCGCAATACTATTGGTGGGCTATAAAAATACTAGAAAATTATAACATCATTCTTTTCAATCCCAAGACTCCAAATTTAGTGGAGTAAATGGCAGAACAAAGATCTCTTGACTCCCTGTCTCGAGGGACGTGCTTAGCAGCGATGCTTTAGTTCATGACTTGTCAGCTGTCTTTATTATGCTTGTTGATAAACATGAACCAACATTATGGATGTCCTGACCTTATTCAACTTGATTCCAAGCCAAGGATTCCAGCCAATGGGCTGAGCTCATCGGTCTACCCCTTCAAACCATCCCTGCATTTCCAGTATGTCGATTCTTTGGCTTTCAGTGAAGCTACTGACTAATTGCGCTAGGAATGCACCCTGATTTTAAATGTCATGGACAGGATTCATTACGACTGCGAAGTAATTAACACGTTGGTTGCTAATGAGAATTCGCAAATATTTGAAACTTGAGGAGACGAATGGAGTGTTAGTCGTTGAATATTCATTATGTATTACTACATGTGACTTTTATTACGAGTACCGCCTCCTTTTTTCAACTTACTTTTGCAGTAGTTACAAAAACGGCATATCCATAGCTCAAGCCAAAAGTTTTCGTCTTTTTCTGTAGGCGTGAATTCTTTTCTGAGATAGTTGAGACAACGTCGAATCAACGTGGATGCAACGTCATGACGTTGCATCCACGTTGATTCGACGTTGAATAAACGCCGTGTGTCCGCTAGGTTACAATACAAGTGGACAGTCTTCAATGGTTGTCCAGAGGTTGTTTCCTTCTATTCTTACATGTAATAAATAGATTTTAAAAGAAATGACCCTTAATTGAAAGCATAAACACACTCACAAAAACTGAAAACACCTGAAGTTTTCTGTGCTAGTTTCGGCCAATTAGGCCTCATCAGTCACCCTCATATAGAATAGAATAGAATTGTTTTTATTTCAAAAATTTCAAAAGGCTGTAAAGCCCATGAGGATACAATATAATGAAACATACATGATGGCATAAGACATATGACAGTGCAGAGTAATTACATAATATATCATTTACAATATAAGTGTCTGATTATATTCGGATATTCTACGAATTATGGTTTCATATATATGTTTTCAAAAGTCCTGGAAAGGGCTCTATGACCAGAAGGAGTAGCCTATAAGCTGCACTATAGTGAAGTACGGCCGTCACACGAAACTAACACCAGTTGTAGTGAAGATTGATAGATTATAAAAAGAATGATTATTGATAGCAATAAACCCACTCACAAATCTGAAAACATCTAACGTGTCAAGACATCTGGTAAGCCATTTTATCCCTGCATACCAATACAGATATCTTTGCAAACAATGCAGATCCTGGCGAGACGGCTCGTTACATCAAGATCTACAGCGTTTTCCATTCTGTTACTGATTTTTGGCCTTAAAAAAAACCTATTTGCAACAATTGATGTGTCCAAATTCTGAGATGGAAGAGTCCATATCAGAAACTCAGTAGTGTAACGGTAAAGACAATCTAATTTTGATTTGATTGTGCGATCTATGACCGTTTACTTTTTTTCTTTTTTTGAAAACGTACCATCTGACGTGCGCCAAATGAAGACTCAACTCAGCCTGCGCATCCGCGCAGTCTGACCAGAGTCTTCGTTGTCTGCATGAAGAAGGTTGGCTATCCGAAATGCGCCCAGTGAAAATTCTGATCAGACTGCGAAAAAGCGCAGGCTGATCTGAACCTACGCTGGGCACGCATGGATGATATGTCTACACTGTTTGCTCAGGCCTTGGTGTAAATATTTGGGGTAATGACTGATTGATTGTGTTGGGGTTTAACGACACGTCAACCCTTGTGGGTCTTTTTGTATCATCTCCAAAAGAAAGGGAGAAAAGAGATAGAAGATATAGTAGAAGAAATAAAAGAGAGGGACAGGGAAGAGAAGAGGAACAGGAATGAAAGTGAAGAAACAGAAGAAATAAAAACATTCTCACTCTACCCCTTTCCTGCTACAAGGATAGCAGGCATTGTCCAACTGTTAGCCAATATCTGTTGGACGCCCCTGTGACGTAAAATACACGACACCTTCGCACCACTCGACCAACCCTAAAAACTTGGGGCAAACACGGTGAATGATAGAGAGGTGCCTTTTGCACCTAACAGTTTGTCACAACCACGCCTATACACCTGCAGTCAATTACAAATGTACTATTAACCGGAAAAACCGACTACATTTGTGACATCGTTTTTCAATTTTGTAATACGTACTTTGCTCGAATTTCTGACATAGTCGTTTTTTTTTTTGTTTTTTTTTGTTTTTTTTTTTTACATTTTGAGATTGTCAGTCGTTACAAAACGATAGATTACAACATGAATGTTATGCAGCAAACTGCACGCATTATTGTAAAACCCCAATTCTGATTGATAACTTTGCTACCCTCTTTAATTACACAGCCTGAGCAAACAGTGCTACCCTCTTTAATCGCAAGGCCTGAGCAAACAGTGTAGACCCAGATCAGACGCCGCAGACGCGGCGTCTGATCTGGGTCTACACTGTTTGCCTCTCGTCTAGCGATACTTTGGATAGATCAGCGGGTACTGGAATTGTTTTGTTCAAATGTTAGGTAGATATAGTAAGGCGTTAAGGTGTTCAATATTTAGGGTAAGAGTCTTGGTTAGTCCAGTTCCTTGCGCAGCACGATAGCAGCTATTTTTAATAGTCGCCTAGCGAACGAGGCTAGGGTATTGGTATGAAGCAATGCAAACAGGAAGTCACAAAAGTTGTCTCCCTTGGCAGATATAGTAAGGCGTTAAGGTGTTCAATATTTAGGGTAAGGGTCTTTGTTAGTCCAGTTCCTTGCGCAGCACGATAGCAGCTATTTTTAATAGTCGCCTAGCGAACGAGGCTAGGGTCTTGGTATGAAGCAATGCAAACAGGAAGTCACAAAAGTTGTCTCCCTTGGCAGATAAAGTAAGTCGTTAAGGTGTTCAATATTTAGGGTAAGGGTCTTGGTTAGTCCAGTTCCTTGCGCAGCACGATAGCAGCTATTTTTAATAGTCGCCTAGCGAACGAGGCTAGGGTCATGGTATGAAGCAATGCAAACAGGAAGTCACAAAAGTTGTCTCCCTTTGCAGAAATGGCCTGATGCAAACTATAAGGCGTATTCATTCACCTTAGGTTGACATTCTCATTGATTTTCCTCGCATGTATTTAAAGGAACCCACCCACCACAACGCTTCCATCCTCTCAAACACCCACCTACATGAAGAAAGAAACAACCAGACAACTGACTATAATGACAACAAGACGTCCTAACGATAGGCTAATTTTCCCCCCTAAATATCAAGTATCGAAATATTCAAATTAACATTATCTTATACTTTCTTTGTAAACAAGATTATTTAGACATTTTACAACTTTGTCTTCAGTTTTATTTTAGAACTCGGCGACATCTCCACTTAGTTCAAGAATGTTCTATATTCAGTACGTTATATGAATCGGCACATGAAAAAGGGACCTTATGGTTTTCCGATTCGTGGTTCTTTAAATGCGCATGCGCAGTCTTCTATTTGGGCTACAGACATGCGATTTCGCCTGAAGCTTCCTCAAGGTCCTTACTACATGTCTGCGAACAGCAAAGGCTCTGGCGGGACTGCGCTTATGCGCAGGCTCGCCTGAGCCTTTGCTGGTCGCCAATGTGATAAATACCCTTTTCTCATGTGCTGGCCCATGTTATGTATTGTTTGAATAATTAATTGCATTTTAGTCTTGCATTTTAAGTGGAAGTAATATTGCATTAATTGCATTTTAGTGTTGCATTTTTAGTGGAAGTAATATTGCATTTCTTTAAAGGATACATGATGCGCTTGGCAGGTTTTCTACAAATGTTACAAGGGAGATAAGTTTAGTGACTTCCTGATTGCTTTATTGCACATCAAGCCCTTTCTAAAATGGGGTCTACTCTAAAAGGAAAGAATTTGCTCACTTTGGACGATACTTTCGAATAGTTTTTTGGACGGGTGTTTCAAAAATCCGCCCTTTAAAGTAGCGATGTCCGGGCGGACGGATGGACTGATGGGCGGGCGTCGGGCGTCGTCCGAGGTTTACCTTCTGGTTACCCTTTTTGGAAAATCTGTCTATAATGCCGTATGGCGTTTTTCTTGTTTTTCTTTTACGGAAATGTCTTGATCGTCTGACTAGCAACGAAGTTTAGTTAGATGACAGTAGTAAGAGATAAAAGTAGTTGAAATGTAGGGAACATATAGAGAACTAAACTAATATCTTCCTTTATTTATTTTTCTTTTTTTAGAAGTAGTTTGAGTTATCAGTGTTTGAGATAACGAGAGTCAATTGTACATTACCAAGTATGATCAATGAGCCACCTCATGGCAAAGCCAACAAAATGGCATGTGCGCCCAGCGAACACTAAAAAATCCCATAGATTTTACGGTAAAACACTGGCAACTGGTCGCCAGCACATTTTTTGCCGTAAAATTTACGGGCGCCTGTAGATTATTTACAGGAAAAATCACCATGGCAGGACAGAGTAGGGCAAGGTAGGGATGTGAGCTACCGCACCGTATCTTAAGCTTACCCATCCTTACCCTATCCTACGAGGTAATTCCTGCAAAAGTTCTACGCATCACGAAAACATACCTATATAATTTTGACCCCCTTTAACCCCACTTTTATATAGGAAAATTGGGGTTTACAGGGGTATACACTTTTTTCTTATTTCTGCTCAATAACATAGATTGTGGGTACTCGTTAGAGCCGCCTCGAGTACCCACAATCTATGTTTTGAGCAGAAATTTGAAAAAAATATCAGAGTTTTTATCTGAAAACTTTCAGTTTTTGGTGGTGAAATTTTCAATATATTTGAATAGGCGTGTTTTCGTAATGGGGCGCTCGTAAAATTTACAGCAATTGCGCTGGAAGCCAGTTGCCAGTATTTACGGTAAAATCTAAGGAATCTTTTTACAGTGAAGACTCAGATCAGCCTAGGCTGATCAGAGTCTTCGCTGTCTACATGAAGAGAGCTTGTGTCCTTATCTTCCCATTGAGTGCACAGCGAAGACTAATCAGACTGGGCGGATGCCCAGGCTGATCTGTCTTCGCTGGGCGCACATCCATTTTGTTGGTTTTGTCATTAGATGGCTCAAATATTGTTTGTTTCTTTTCCTCAGTTTTTGGAAAAGTAAGGTAAGGTGTCGGAATATTAAGGGTAATTGAAGTGTATCATTTTGTAGGTATTTTTTATGTCGTCTCAAAATATTTTTAGAGAACTGATATTGTTGTTGAAAACATTGTTTCGTGACAAAACCGACGTTAAATTTTCAGATTTTTACATGACAATGCCGACACAAATCGTACAAGCCATCACCAGTATTTTATATATGGTAAATGATATCTTTAGCTGACGAAGGCAGATGGATTTAAATATTGTTGTGAGAGACGAAATATGTTCATTTAACCCTTAAAAAGCTTACTACGACCATCCCAGCCAGCATTCTACATAAATCTACAGCGGGCCGTTATCGGTCCGTCAGGGTAGCTGACGGGCCGATAACGGCCCGCTGTAGATTTATGTAGAATGCTTACTGGGATAGTATAACATGTCTGAATGTCTTTAGCAAGCATCTTTGGTAGAGCCAAAAAGTGGTTGTTTGACACACGCACTTGCTTACGAAATGTAGTAAACAACTCTTTTTGGTTCTACCAAATTCTCGTTTAAAGGGAAAAACAATGTTGGTGAAGTATTTATCTGCGATGCAATATCTTGAGGAACTGTGCATTTTGATGGCAAATAAGAACATTGTTAAAGTAAAAGATATTATATCTGCTTTAATGAGTGCCGCCATTTTTAATTTTTAATGCTTTTAATATTAAATAAGGCTTTATGACATCATTAAACCTTATTTAAATATGTAATACCTAAATGAATAAGATTTGCATATATATATATATATATATATATATATATATATATATATATATATATATATATATATATATATATATATATATATATATATATATATACAGTTGACTCTCGCTTATCTCGAATAACTGCTTATCTCGAAGTGAAAATCTGGTCCCTGCCTAAATATGAACATCTGATAATAGGTAAAAAAGTATTGCGGAAAAGAGGAGAAATTGCTCCTAAGGAGCAATTTCTCCTCTTTTCCACAATATTTTCAATATATCTCTAACTTCAAGAGTCTGACAGCATACTTATATATTTGTTAAATGTGGTTGTTCGAATTATGTTTTCCTAAATTCTGCAAATCTGATATGTCGAGGCACGGATATCTCGAAGTATTTCATAGAGTCCCTTGGAATTCGAGATAACGAGAGTCGACTGTATATAGCTTCTTCTCTTGGCCTTTAAGAGTTTTTCTTTCATAAAAGTGATCAGTGATCTTATCTTAGTGACAAAATAAAAATATGCAATACCTAAATGAATAAGATATGCATATTTGCCTATGTATGGTTTTCTTTCATAAAAAGTGATCAGACTCTTATCTTAGTGACAAAACAGAAAATACATGAACAGTCAGCGGTGGATTCAGAGGTTCGTGGGGTTCAGTCGAAAGACTCAAAATTTCATTTTCATGGGAAGTCTTGGATAAGTTTGATAAATTTGGGACACTTTTCCTAATACTTCTCTTTAACAAGTCCATTTTGCTACCATTTTGCTACCAGTGAATGTGTGTAAAATTGCTGGGTGAGTGGCAAACAGTGTAAGCCTGATTAACGCTGATACGCCGCGTTCACGGTTTTTAATAAAGATAGTCAACTTCTTAATAATGGCAAGTCTGTGTGGAAGAGTTTCCAATACACGTCTTGGCTAAGTATAAAATTGAGGAAGAAGACTAGACTAGCTAAACTATTATACTGTTTGTTAATATGCAAGTTGTGGTTTTGTTTCCATGCTATTCATTTTAACGCCTAGTGGCTAGGTTACCCATCAGTTTTTTTTTTTGCTTTTTTTTTTGTTTTTTTTTTTTTTGGTTTTGATTTTGTTATGTTTTTTTTTTTTTTTTGTTTTGTTCTTCTTGTTTTTCTCTCTATCCTTGTTATTTTAGGAAAATTAATTATTGGTGTAATTACATTATTTCTTCTAGCGAGCGAAGTGTGACATATGGTCCTAAAATTCATATAGTATTATTTATAATAGAGGACCATATGTCAGACTGGCAATAGTCTTCTTCTTCCAAACAGAACAGCCTCCTGGAATAAATTTATTATCATTATTAACGCTTAGCATGCTGGGTAAAATATTCAGCAGACGACATTTTAAAATATTTTTTTTTTATTTTCCCAAACAACAGGCTTTGATATTTCATGCAAATTACGAGACAATTTGCATGAAATGTCAAAACCTATTTTCTGGAAAAACTAAAATAATAAAAATATTTCAGTATATCATCTGCTGAAAATTTTACCCATAGTGCCAAGCGTTTAAAAAGGAGTGAAACCTGTTGACCCATCGTGTTGTAATAACGTTATTAATACACGATAGTACAAATAGCTTTCACTCTTTTTCATCTAAGATGACAAACGGACAAGTCGCGTCTAACAGATTCCCTTGAGAAAATGTGGAATGAAAACAGCGAGAAAAAAGAGCAACATTGTTTTAGCATCACACTTGTTGATTATATGCCATCTGTTAATCCTTTCACCCCTGCGTTTCTTAAGTGGACTCTTCTGTCCATGAAATTGAATGTGTCCATTATCTCCATAAGGGATGTTGTTCAGATAAAAATTAAAAACAAAATGGCAAACAGGGTAGTGACAAAACAGAGAAATGCAAATAGTCTAGATCCTGATGAGACGGCTCGTACGAGCCGTCTCATCAGGATCTAAACTGTTTGCAAAACAATTTTACTGGTCTATGGAATTGAAAAGTATAAGGGACACCACGTGAACTTCTTTATATTTTTTTACCATGCCCCGCTCACGTCGCCAACTATTTCTCCGTTATATACTGTATGAAGTGGTAAAATGGGGGATGGCGGACATTGCTGAATTCTGAATAGATTTTATATTCTAATGTCCATTGATTCAGTGAGCGCACAGCGAAGGCCCTGATCAGAATGCGTGAATCCGCATGCTGATCTGTGTCTTACTTGTCTGCATATGGCATAACGGTCATTTTCTCACATATTGATGAGGTTGGGCTGATATTACTTCCGATCACGTGACTAGATATCGGCGGTGAAGACTTGCACGCTCTACTACTGCGCGTTGTCAATTTCGGACCAAAGTAACATTACAAAAACAGACGGAAAAGCAAATTCCACTTGCAGACTTAGAATTTATTAGTTTGACCATATCCCTGAAATATGTGTGACTATTGTTTTTGCAAATAATGAAGTTTACGATAGGCCAAGCTTGTACAGCCGCCTATGATAAAAACCGAGGCTGTCACCTTCACGCCCGGGCACTAAATGGCGACGTATGACCGTTTGCTGTTTCACGAGACTAAAGAGTTCCTGGTCGACCTAACCAATATGAACTTGTTCTCCATCTTTCAGGTACATATTTAACGTGTGATTCTCTTCTATTATCGACACAATTTTCGTTATTGAGTCGTATTAATGTCAATTATCCGCCAATAAAATGTCAGCCGTAGTCAGTTTTACATCAAAATAATGTATGTAACATTGTAACTTAAATTTTACCTGGATATATGAACTTTTCAACTTTGAAGAGAAAGAAATAAGCCACAACGTCGGAATCGTAACTTTGGACATGTACGCCCAGCGAAGATTCAGATCAGACTGCGCGTTCGCGCAGTCTGATCAGAATCTTCTCTGGGCGCTTATTAGATGACCAATGATACAAAGTTTCTTCATGCGGACAACGAAGACTCTGATCAAACTGCCCGGATGTGCAGGCTAATTTGAGTTTTCGTTGGGCCCACATGTCATATGTTACGTTTTCTCGCGTTGCGGCACAAATATAAACGCCCTATAATGATTTTTGGTGACATAAAACATCTCTATTATATTACCCCAGTACCAGTGCTTGTCTTGACTTTATTAATATTTATGCTGCCCACCCGTAACAAGACAGTCACATATTTCACTAACTGTTGCTATTTGGCTTTTTGTTGTGTATAGTGCCAGTTTTTACATTTTGCTGTTTGTTTACAATGCGTTTAAACCTTTCAGAATTACCTTATATTTTGGGGTTGGAGGTATCCAGACTAAAATTGGTTAAAGGCTCCATATTCCCCAAAAATATGTATTTTTTGTTTGTGTTTTATTAATCCAAGAAAGGTTTAATAATTTGATATATGGTATTAACACAATCATAAAATGTGGCACCTGACAACCTGTAAAATTTCAGTTAGTCTCTCGTTCTTGAAATGAAATGCTTTTTTTATCTCTGAATTAGTGTTAGTAACATTAGTTCAAAGATACGATAAAAATAATTTCATTTTTGATCCAGTTCAAGAACGAGAGACTAACTGAAATTTTACAGGTTGTCAGGTGCCACATTTTATGATTGTATTAATACCATATATCAATTTGTTAAACCTTTGTTTGATAATAAAATGTCTATTTTTGAGGAATATGGAGCCGCCCAGCAAACACACAACGTCGCAACAACGTCGTTACAATGTCGCTGCAACGTCACGACGTTGCAGCGACGTTGTAACGACGTTGTTAGGACGTTGTGTGTTTGCTGGGCGTTAAGTTCTTAAACTGTACTGGAAGTGAATTTGTACTGCTACTGTTATAGAGCCTTGTGGGTTAACCAATGAAAGTCAAGAAATATTTCCATTCTCCAATCAGATACCTGATACACCTATCAGAAATGTGTCAATATTCATGCACGTGATATAATCCGTCAGGGTTAAAGTGCCTATAAGTAGTTTGAAGAGGAATAATTGATCCGTCCTACGACATATCAATTCTGTGAATGCAGAAAGACATATGTGTGTTATATGTGAGCCATGATAGAAAACAATTATATCTTGGATAAATTGAAGTTATAAGGTAAGGAATGTGTACTGAGATTGTTAACTCTCAGACATTTAGTTAAATGACGAAGTCCAGTGCTGCGCGAATACACTGACCATACTGCGCGTATGCGCAGGCTGATCTGAGTTTGTGGTGGGTGCACATGCAGTTTCGTTGGTTTGTTGAGCCCTCGCTCTAATGTTAGACCCGCGTTGTATCACAAAATGATTTTCATTCGAAAATATCAAATACGGAAATGCTACACAATTGACGCTAATCCAACTACAGCAGACGACACTGTGAATTTCTTTTCTTTCTTTTTTTCAGCGAAAATAAGGTTGGCAGTGCATATGAACGTCTGCTTGTAGACGATTCACCTGAAATATCAAGTCTTATTTCCTCTGAGAAGCAATTAAAAAACTTCTATGTCGTCTCCTAGTACAGTTTTGCTTCACGCTTTAAGGGTTCACAAATATTAGATGAAACTATTAAATATTGTATAAATGTACACAAATGACTTTAATAAATATGTTGAACAGAATAATGTATTCATAACAAACTACTGTGCTACTCTTAATAACATCATTAATGAAATTGAATGACTATAAAATATTGAAATATGAAACTTAATATTTCTCACTAGAAACGGTGAGTACATTTTTTGTAAGCATGTAAAGGAAATATATAATATGAACTGATTAATATCGAATTACTAAAAGATCTGATTACGGTTGCTTATGAAAATAAGTGAGTTTGATTGCTAAAAAAAAGTATAAACATGTCTAGAAAGTTTCACAGTCACAGAACATAGCCTACCAAGGACACCATTAGGATTTGTTTGTTTGTGTTGAGGTTTTACGGCCCAGTCAACCCAAAGGGGTCATGTTAAGCGCGGTCAGTTTACCTAACCAGGCATAGTCCTCTATAACCAGTATAATGTTCATTATTTCGTCAGAAACTGACAATTGCCCTTCTTGAATCAGCGGAAGGGAGAGAATGACCGTAGAAAATATTTCATGATCAATCTCCACGAAAGTATGTTGGCGACCCAGCAGGGGTCGAACCCGCAGTCTCCTGATCACCAGTCGAACGCGCATCCAACTGAGCCACCGAGGCTGGCGACAAGAAGATGAAAAGCGAAACAAACAAAGACAGACAGTACACAAGCTAGACTGGCTCCAGTCTCCATTTACTGACATTTTTTTTATAATCTGTTTAATAATCCACTAAAATAAAACCAAAACAATATCATGACTATAAAGGCTGGTCACTCTAGTGACCAGCCTTTATAGTCATGATATTGTTTTGGTTTTATTTTAGTGGATTATCAAACAGAATTATGAGAAAAATATTTAGTTACTTGAACTGGAGCCAGTCTATACACAAGTCACCATCCAAAGAATAGCAAAGCAGCCACCTCCCTCTTCCCCCTCGCGGGGATCAAAATGCCAGCCAGGATCCACCAAGCATATCAGTAAGACAACCAGCATGACATAACATGAATAAAGCCTTGTTGAACCGTATTTCTCACGGAACGGATTCCTCACATGTGTGAAAAATTCGGTCGGATTTGTCAAGCGGCGTGAAGAATTCGACCGAATTTTTCACAGCTGCCGAACGTATTCCTCACCTATCTGTGACAAACTCGTTCGGTATCAGTTTTATATATAGCACGCAAACGTATTTGTCACCTTTCAAAAAAAAACCCTCAAAAAAGTTCCTTTTTTTCATACACGGATTTCTCACAAACGTATTTGTCGCCGCTTATGATATAAAACATACGATTAACCATTTAATACAATTTCGAGGTAATATATTTTTATCATGCATATCTTTTAATCGAGTGTTAGATTTATTATTTATTGAATTATTATTTTTAACTTCGAATATTATTGGATATCATAAAATGAATTAAATGAAATGTCATATCTGTTTCTTGATACCTATGGATCTGTTCAATACTATCAATCATCCCTTATTCTATACAGATTTCGACAAATCTTATTATAGATATAAGATTGTTGGTACTGATATCAAATATTCTAATTGTAAAGATATCTATAAATTATGGATATCTGTAAAGAGTTTTATTGATATCTATAACTAATTATGGATATTAATAATTACACATATTGATACCCAATTTGTGAATATTTTATTTCGAAAAATCGATATCTAAAAATCAGTCTTTATATTGTTATCTTAAACTTGAAATGTAAATTATTGATATAAATCAGCCCGACTTTAATACTTTAAGATATCAATGCGAATTGTTTGTAACAATGGATTAATTTTGGTAATTGATAATCGTGATTGTGAAAAGCCACAAATGATCTGAATTATACATTAAAAAAAACAAGCCTATGCAATGAATACCCCGGCAAACCCCACTTTATATAGGAAAAAGTGAGGGTTGCAGGGCTATTCATTATTTCCTTATTTCTGCTATAAAAATTGTGGGTACTTGTTCAAACCGCCTCAACGAGGCGGTTACTGAGGCGTTTCGAACGTGTACCCACAATTAATGATTTGAGGAGAAATAAGAAAGGTATCAAAATTTTTCCTCTGAAAATCCTCTTCGGCAAAATGCAATGTATTTGAATAGATATGTTTTCCTTGTGAGGAAAAAGTGGGGTTTGCTGGGGTGTTCATTATTTCCTTATTTCTGCTCTAAAACATAGATTATGGGTACTCAAATGAAAATTTCCGTTTAATAGGTCAAACATGAAGAATTCGATCGAATACTTCACAGATGTGAACAGTTTGACCAAATTCGACAAAGTTATCTCATATTCGGCAGAATACATCACATGTGAAAAATCCGACCGAATTTCTCACACCTATATTCGAAGAGAATGTCTCGTGTAAAATATTCGACCGATTATGTCAAACGTGAGAAATTCAATGATATACTACACGGCTGTGGAAAAATCGACCTAATTCGTACAAGTTGTGACTTATTGGACAGAAAACGTCACATGTGAAAAATGCGACCGAATTTCTCACACCTTTATTCACCGAAAATGTGTCGCCTGTTTTACATCTGACCAAATATAGCACACGTGACTAATTCCATCGAATTTTTCACAGCTGTGAAAAATGTCCACCGAATTCGTCACAGTCATGATATATTCGACAGAATACATCACATGTGAAAATTCCGACCGAATTTCTCTCACCTATATTCGCCGAAAATATCACATGTAAAATATCCCACTGAATATATCAAACGTGAGGAATTCGATCGAATACGTCACAGATGTGAACAATTAGACCTAATTCGTCACAGTTATGACATATTCGACAGAATTCATCACATGTGAAAAATCCGACCGAATTTCTCACACCTATATTTGCCGAAAATATCAAATGTAAAATATCAGACTTAGTAGGTCAAACATGAGGAATTCGATCGAATACTTCACAGATGTGAACAGTTTGACCAAATTCGACAAAGTTATCTCATATTCGGCAGAATAAATCACATGTGAAAAATCCGACCGAATTTCTCACACCTATATTCGAAGATAATGTCTCGTGTAAAATATTCGACCGGTTATGTCAAACGTGAGAAATTCAATGATATACTACACGGCTGTGGAAAAATCGACCTAATTTGTACAAGTTTTGACTTATTGGACAGAAAACGTCACATGTGTAAGATGCGACCGAATTTCTCACACCTTTATTCACCGAAAGTGTGTCGCCTGTTTGACATCTGACCAAATATAGCACACGTGAGTAATTCCATCGAATTTTTCACAGCTGTGAAAAATTTCCACCGAATTCGTCACAGTCATGATATATTCGACAGAATACATCATATGTGAAAAATCCGACCGAATTTCTCACACCTACATTTGCAAAAATATCAAATGTAAAGTTCCGACTGAATATGTCAAACATGAGGAATATGATCGAATACTTCACAGATGTGAACAATTTGACCAAATTCGTTAAAGTCATCACATATTCAGCAGAATACATCACATGTGAAAAATTCGACCGAATTTCTCTCACCTATATTTTACCAAAATGTGTCACATGTAAGAAATTCGACCGTATATGTCACTTGTGAGGAATTCGATCCAATACTTTACAGCTGTGAAACTATGGAAAAATAGACTTAACTCGCCACACAGTTGTGACACATTTGACCGAAAACATCACATATGAAAAATACGTTCCAGTTTCTCACACCTATAATTCACCAAAGTTGTCACATGTAACACATCCGACCAAATATATCTGGCACGTGATAAATTCGATCGAAAACTTCCCTGCTGTAAAAATAATTCGACCGAATTATTCATAGTTGTGACATATTTGACCAAATACATGACATGTGATAAATCCGACCGAATTTCTCACACCTATATTTCACTGAAAATGTTTCCAGTCATTAAAAATTTGTTTACTGGTGTGCAAGCAATAGAAATTCTAATGTGTGACAAACTCGTTTGGGTTAAAAACTCTAAATCCGCAAAACGTATTCTTCACCTTTGTCCGAATGTGAAAAATCCGGTCGAATTTATCACACGGGCGTGAGGAATCCGTTCCGTGAGAAATATGGTTCAACAAAGCCTCGCAGACGGCAGCCACAAGGCCACACAAACAACAAACAACAACAGAACCACTCATCACCTTAGAACAGTCAGGTGGCGGCGGCGGCGGTGGTGGTGTGTGTGTGTTGTGGGGGGGGGGGGGGGCGGCGGCGGGGGGGACTTCATGTTTTGTCATGGTGGTGGGGCGGGGCCTAAGTTGATTTTTTGTGATGATCCAATAATATATTCGTATTTGTAATGTTGTACAAGTATTGGCTTTCACAAAACAAAACTTGGTCTACGCTTAGCACACAACGTGTGCTTAGCGTAGGCCAAGCTTGTTTGTGAAAACTAATACTTAGCTATGATAACAAAGAGCAGTCCATGGAAAATAGTATTGGACTAGTCCATTACCTTTCATAAATTTCTTCAGGAACGATATCAAACTATAAGATCGTTTACGCCTATTTGCGTAGACAATTACATTCAGGTACGTATTACAGTTTCATTTACTGCCAACAGCAGATTCTGAACTTAGGTTTCATACGGTTACTGGTTCTTTTCTCAAAGGTTAACTTCAACTTCCAATCTGGACTCTTTGTACAGTGGCAAAACTATATCTAATAAGTTATTTATTAGTTCAACTTAGAGGAGACAGGCATAACCGATGCCAAAGACATAAATACAAATCTTGCAAGGAACTATTTTTATCTTGTCACAAATGTTGTGACTTTGTGCCTTATATATACCTCGTGCATCCATTTTTCGATAGTCTCTATCGAGAGCTCCGTTGTAGTTTTTGATATCTTTCTGTCTGCGGTTTAGCATTATACAGCATTCATACTACGTGCGCCGAAATTAAAGCTCTGTCTCTGTCTCTCTCTCTCTGTCTCTCTCTCTCTCTCTCTCTCTCTCTGTCTCTCTCTCTCTCTCTCTCTCTCTCTCTCTCTCTTTGTTACACTGTTACATCTTTCCCGAAAGTGCACACTCGGCAGAGTAAATGCGTAAACACAGAACATATGTTCATATTTTCAACTGTGTATAAATTCGATCTTTTTTGGTTACATTGCGCATATTATTGGGTAACAATGCAAACATGCATTGAGACAATTTTAGTCTTCGTGTTTGCATATGCGTATGGTTTTTTTTAGCTTGAGACGACTTGAATTGTTTTTTGTTCAGTCATAATTCAATTCAATATAATTACATAGAATGATTGGTAAAACTGACAATAAAACTCTCTAATTGTGATGGATTTGTTTTCAACCAATCTAATCTGATGGCGTCGTCGTTGGTGGCAATTATTAATTATGCTGTTAAGGTTTAAAGATGGACACATAAACTGTTAAAAAGTAGAGAAAAAAAATCAGTTCACCGATAAACTTGGAAACACATTATTTTGGTCGTTTTTGTTTTTGTTTTGTTTTTTGCCTAACTGTTGGTGTAAGTTAAATGAATGTGGAAACACATTGTTTTGATCGTTTTTGTTTTTGCTTTGTTTTTAACCTGACTATTGGTAAGTTATTTTATAATATTTTAATACCGTAAATACCTGAAACATTCGGACAGACATGCCAGAGCAAACAGTGTAGTCTCAGATCAGACGCCGCAGAATGCGGCGTCTGATCAGGGTCTACACCGTTTGCCACTCACCCAGTTGAATTGCAACTCACCCAGCAGTTTGTGAGACACACCACCGCTGGTAAAATTTCATATTTCAGTAGAAGAATATTAAGGAGTTAAGGTAAGGTTTTCGAGTACATGTATTTAGGACAACTATGGCAATGTTTTTTTTTACATCGAGATACTGGTCACACAGAATGCTGTAAAGATTTGCCAAATATCAAGATTTTTTTTTAGACACAGCAGCTGGTAGTAAGTGGACCAAATGCCCCACTTAGGACCGGAAAAAGGGCTGATATTTGTTTGTTTGTGTTCAGTTTTGTGGGCGCGGGGGCTTGGCCCGGGGATTTTTTTGTTTCCTTAACACTCAACTATGGGATGTGAAAAAGAGAAATCGATTCCGCTTCTAAATCTGTTGCATAATTATATCCTAAACAAGCCCCTTTTTCTCCCCAAGTCTGTATAAATAATTCATAATTTTAATACCTTCCAGTTTTAGTAAAGTATGGTACACTGTAAGGAGTTAAGGTGGCCCAATATTTAAGACAAAAACATTGATAGACGTTTTTATTACAACAAGGTGGTCGTCACCTATCAAGCAGTTTGCGGGGGCGGATCCAGGATGATTTCTGAAGGGATTCGATTTGATGAAACTGCCGTACTTTCTCTACGTATTCGGACAGAGAGACCAGAGCAAACAGTGTAGACTCAAGATCAGACGCCGCGTTCTGCGGCATCTGATCAGGGTCTACATTGTTTGTCACTCACCCAACACTTCTATACATATTCACAGGTAGTAAAATGGACTTGTTGAGGAGAATCATAAGGTAAAGTGCAAGGGGTGTGAATATTTTGGGTAAATACGGTATCTCAATTTATCATTGATTTAAATTTCTCATGAAAATGAAATTTTGGGTCAAAAGTGAGTTCGACTGATGGCCTCCCTGCGGGTGCGCGCACCGAACCCCTCTGAATCCGCCTCTGCGGTCACACAGTAGACTGGCAACGTTTCCTGTATGCCACTCCTCTGAAAACATATAGTTTCAAATAATTGAATGTCTACCATTAGATCCAGAAATGGAAATAAACACCAAAATTAGACGTACAAGAGAATTCGACATTAATTAATGGATTACATCTGACATTACGGCTACTTGTTCTACATTACGTCACTCGCCGTCAAGCCAGCGATGCTAATTATAACCAATCTATGCCGAGTGGACTCTACTTTCTCAACTTTTTTCATCTCAAAAGGAGCCAATTCTTTCTTTTAAAGGAGAAGGAAGCAAAAATCTGTTTTAGCAGCGTTACTTGCTTTTGGGAGCAAGCTCTTTCTTTTTAGAAGGGGCTTGATCTATAGGTAAACAAACAGGAAGTCAGAAGCTGACTCTCTTGTAAAGAAATGGCGTAAACATTCCAAGTTTGCGTTTTGGACGCGTAGCTCATTTCAGAACGGACGAAATCCGAAAATTCATTTTTCGAATTTTGATTTTGTTAAAAACCTCAGAGCTGTGTAGTTCAGAAAGTGAGTTTTCCTGTTAACTTTCCTTCACTCGTGGCTCACAGAAATGTACAGTAAAATTTTCCATTTCTCAAAGAATCAGTCAGAACGATGCTTTTCTGTAGATTTGATTAGTCAAGTCAGAGCGTGGCTTTTCTGTAGACGTGATTTGTTTTTTTTTTTTTTTTTCTGTAGACACAATTGGTTTACTCAGAACGAGGCTTTTTTGCGGACTTGACTTTTTTTCTTTTTTTTTTTTTTTTTTTTTTTCAGCACAGCATCATGTAATCACGGTCCTCCAACAAAAGCTTTTAGTTTTAAGATGATTGGATTCACTTTCAGAGGAGGCAACTCTGTCAAAATAATTTTTGCCTCCTTTCTTAGAAAGGGTCTACTCTAAAAAAAAAAAGAAAAAGAATTTGCTCCCGTTGTATTGGGAGCAATATCTTTTCTTTTATAATAGACACTTTTTCAGAAAAGCTTTGCTTGCAGTAAAGCTAATAGGAAGTCACAAAAGTTTTCTCCCTTATAAAAATGGCGGAACATGTAACAATTATATCCAATTTCCTTAATACCTTAGACAAATATGCATTTTACTTTAGAAAAGGACATTTACAGTCTGGTAATATCAAAGTGTACAATATTACAGAGCAAGGGTGTATGACAAGTGAACCTTTATAAAAGGCTGAGAAAGTGATATTTAAGGTGCTATTAACGCATAGCAATCTGGTAACACTTTCAGCAGACGATATTTTGAAATACTTTTCTTATTTTTCCCAGAAAACAGGTTTTGACAATTCATGCAGATTGTCCCCATTAGACAATTTTCATGAAATGTCAGATCCTGTTTTCTAGGAAAAAAATAAGTAAACTCTTATCGATTTGTTGTCTGCTGAATTAGCCAAGAGAGTGGTAAAGGTTAAATTAAGTGAGGTTCCTTGACTGGCCATTGCTGAGTATCTACATATCTAAGTTTTACAGGATCCAAATATTAAATGCACTATTTATGTATATCCACTCCCCCCCAACCCCCCCCGACCCCCCCCCCCAACACTACACACACACACACACACACACACACACACACACACACACACACACACACACACACACACACACACACACACACACACACACACACACACACACACATCTACCCACGGGAAATAGCGAGGACAACGACTTTCCATCCAGCACAGCCCTGCTAAATCTATTGTGAATACACCGCACTGCGGGGACTAATGGATAGTAAAAGCCTAGCTCTTTTTCACCCATAGCCCCGCACATCCCGGTTATCTCGCGTACCCTTTGCCGTTGATGATGCGGCAGTGGATACTATGGACTGGTGCATAACTGTTATAGTCTCTGGTCAAATTCAACAGACGACAAAATGCTGATGTTTTTCTCCTTTTTCTTTTTTCCAAGGAAGGAGATATATACAGTAGAACTTCAATGGCTCGAACCCCGATGGCCCGTTTACCATGGATGAGTCGAACACGTTCTTGAGTCCGCAGGGATTTCCTCCAAATACGATATACGGATAATTTAGGGAGATTTCCTTCTTTTATATTGCAAATGTATGCTGTGTGTACTCATTAGAATCGCCTCGATGAGGCAATTCTAATGAGTACACACAACATATGTTTATAATATAGAACACCGAAAAGATAATCCACAATTATTTCCACTATGCCTCCTGGTATGGCACTAATAGTAACCCTCCGTGGCTCGAACTACCGCTGTCTCGAACAAATTTTCATGGTCCGAAAGAGGTTCGAGCCATCGAAGTTCGACTGTAGTCTGATCATGAATTTCGTTATACTTCGTTATATTCTACATTAACCTATGATTCTATAAGGGGACAGTGTAGGTCCTGAGCAGACTTCGCGGATGCGCAGGCTGATCTTGGCCTTCGCTGTCCGCATCTGCCAGAAGACACGTTTTTGTATGGCACGACCCACACATAATGTTAGCGTGTAGTTAATAGTATATATTTAACCCTTGTCCTGCTGAATAAATTAAGATGCCACACCCACTTCTAATTTTCAGCCAATCAGAACACTTGGTCCTGATTTTTGCTATGAATTCACTAACTTAATGGCAAACAGTGCAGATCCAGGTCAGTTGGCTTCTTCAGAAGCCAACTGATCTGGATCTACACTGTTTGCAAATGCAGGGTATATCCGGGTTCAGCAGGACAAGGGTTGTAAAGGGCTTATTACAACTGCAGCAGACGACTGATTAATCAATTTCTTTTTATACCTCGTCACATCATAGTGGCGGGGTATTATGGTTTCACGTTGGACGTCCGTGTGTTCGTCCGCCCGTCAGTCGTCCGTCCATATGTCGTTTCAGGATTATAACTTGAGTGAACATCTCAATGGATTTTCAGCAAACTTGGTATGTGCATTGATATTGTGGAAGTCTGGTTTGGGATCGCTAATGGGCAAATTTCGTCAAATTTTGACGGAGTTATCTGCCCGAGACACGCCCATATTTTCGTTTCCGGACGATAACGTGTGTAAATGTCAAGGGATTTTGACCAGACTTGTTACATGTATTGATGTTAAGGAGATCTAGTTTGGGATTGCTAATGAGCAAATTTCTTAAATTATGATAGAGTTATCTGCCCGCGACACGATAATGGCGGGGCATTATAGTTTAACGATTTTATTTTATTTTTCGGAGAAAATAAGACTTGTAATTTCACGAGAATCGTCTGCTAAGATTAGCATGAAATTCCAAATCTTTTTTTCTCTGAAAAATGATAAAAAAAAAAAAAAGAATGTCGTCTTCTTCAGTTTTGCTTTGCGCTGTAAAGTTTGACAGATGATTAGCATTTTGAATGAAATTTTCTTCCTGATATAATGTGCTGATAAATGACACCCTGGGAAAAGGGTCAGTTTGAATTGAATCATCTGATTTTGTATGACAGAAAGCTTTCATAATTAAACTTTTCGAATTAGACATCACGAGGAACTGTTCGGAAAGTTTTTTGGTGAGCGCCGGGTGCCTGATACTGCGTTGCTAAGGTTACCTATATACTTGGCTCTATTCTTCTTTACCATTGTTTCATTTTTCTTCTGAATAAATCTTTTCGGTGTAGGCGTACACATTCCAAATTGTTAACAAATTCAGTCATAAGCGACGTAATAATGACAGAAGTACACAAAACTTTCTGAACAACCCTCTTATAAATGACCAGCGTAGAATCAGATCAGATTGCACAGTCTGCTAAAATAATGTGTGCGATTTCACGACTACTGTATGCTGGGAAACAGTCAATGTTTTGTTTATATCCGGGTACTCTGGCTTTCTCTATCATTTAAAGGAAATGGATCCACTTTCAGGGGAGGCAAATCTGTCAGAATCGCTTGTCTCCCTCTGAAAAGGCGTCTGCTCTAAAGGGAAAGAATTTGCTTCTCTTGGGAGCAATTCTTTTCCTTTTGGAGTAGACCCCTTTTCAGAAGGAACTGATGTGCAAGAGAGCAAACAGGAAGTCACAAAAGTTGTCTCCCTTGTAAAAATGGCAAAAAAATCTTCCAGGTGTATCCAGCCATTTTAAATTGAACTGGCACTTAAAGCCCTTCTGTCCTAGTAATGTGCTTAACCACATACTTCTCTCTTTAGTCCCACTAAATTTTCCATACCGATTAAACTATGACTAAATTGTGTATGGGATCAGGGTCTACGGTATTATTTTTTGTCATAAGCTAATAATTCCAACCCAGCTTATGTAAGGAAATTTGATTGGCTCGGTGAAAATTTGAAACGATTTTATGCTTCGATAAATCCACTGAGTAGGAATCTTTGGGACTATTTCCTTTGGCGTAGATTTCTAAATTAAGCTTTTAACCTACGTTTTCAACGTAAGCAAGACTGGATTGGAAATGATTGTAAATTTAAGTGAATTTAAGTTGGCCCCAGTTTAATATTATGACACGCAGTCAAATCGCTAGACTGGCTCCAGTCTTCAAAGACTAGATAGTTTTTTTCTTATAATCCTGTTTGATAATCCACTAAAATAAAGCCAAAATAATATTATGACGATAAAGGCCGGTCACTAGTGACCGGCCTTTATAGCCATGATATTATTTTGTTTGATGTTACTTTAGTGGATTTGTACGAAAAAAAAAATTAGTCACAGGAGACTGGAGCCAGTCTATCTAATCGCATAATTCAGGTGGGTATTTCTGATGGAAAGGCACAGTTTCTTTCAACCTAACAATGTCACGACACCGACATCGGTAAGTAGTAATTTAGATCAAATTTCAGTGGGAGAAAAAAGAAAGGAGCGGCCGCAAACTAACCTGAAAAGCTTTAAAAGAACATGAATGTAAGATAATTTTTATCACATGATCCTAAAATGAATTTTATGGGTGTTATTCTTTTTTTTTCTTTTCTTTTCTTTTTTTTTTTTTTTTTTTTTTTTTTTTCTTCTTTTTTTTTTTTTTTTTTTTTTTCTTCTTCTTTTTTTTTTTTTTTTTTTTCGCTTTCTCGCCTTTGGTGGACGGTGCGACGTAATATCATCATCACGAAAACATGCCTATATAATTTTGACCCCCATAAACCCCACTTTTATATAGTAAAACTGGGGTTTACAGGGGTATACATTATTTTTCTTATTTCTGCTCAAAAACATAGATTGTGGGTACTCGTTAGAACCGTCTCATCGAGGCGGTTCTAACGAGTACCTACAATCTATGTTTTGAGCAGAAATAAGAAAAATATCAGAATTTTTCATCTGAAAATTTTCATTTTTTGGTGGTAAAATTCTCAATATATTTGAATAGGCGTGTTTCCGTAATATAGCTAGGAGTAAAAAGCCTTGGCTAACCGGACAGTTATATTTTTATCTATGCTACTACTTTATTCATATTATGCCGAAGGACATTTTCAAAACACTGTGCAAATTGTTGGTAAAATATTATACTCGCTTTACTTGGGTGTTAGGTGGTTTAGTTTATTACCATAATTTCTTCAGACCATACTCAGTTTATTGCATTCGAAAATTATCAGGCTATTTCATATATACATGTTAATCTTGGCATCGACGTTAGGGGCGGACCCAAGATTTCAGTTTCTATCACTTCATCTCATTCTTCGGAGAAGCCTGCTCCTGTTTGAAGGTACGTTCTCTGACGGCACGGCTTCATTTAATGATATCACTTCCTTTAGATTAAAAAATATGTTGATAATGAGTGTATTTAATGTTCAAAGACCTGACAAACTACAAATATTGGTAAAATTTGATCAAAATCAGAAAAAGGGAAAAGAAAATAATGTAAACAGATGCTAAAAGGAATGATCTTTCAGAGCAAGGAACACGCACACAGAGAACTGAAAATTCCCGAAGAGCCCGTGTTTTCTGGGCCAGATTAGTTAATTTCGGCCGATTAGGCCTCATCAGTGACCCGCATGTAAATTTAAAGATTATATAAGTTTAAAAGTTGTAAAACTTGCTGCAATAGTATTTGATAACGATATCAGTGTGACGAATAACAGCTTATTTTATTGTTATGATTTTTTTTTTTTATTCTTGACAACACAAACACGAACATTTTTTTTTTTTTTTTTTTTTTTTTTTTTTTTTATTCCATTCGATGTTTGGCCTAACGGCTTTATCAAGGACTTAATAATCTATGATGAAGTACATGGAGACGTTTAACGGCCACCATACGGCACTTAACACCAGATGCAGTGAAGCCAAATAAAAATTAAAAAGGTTGCCTTTGTCAACAAACAGTAAAAAGTCACAACAATGTCGTTGTGACTTATCATTGTTTGTTCATCGTCTATTCTTTTTATGGTGCCTCTGGAAGGGCGTGTTTCATTATTGTGAACTTTCCTGTGTAACTTCTTATATATTTTATCAAGATATTTTTTTCTATTATTTTTGCATCACAACATGTCTTATTATTATTGTTATTATTATTGTTATTATTATTTATTTATTTATTTATTTATTTATTTATTTATTTATTTATTTATTTATTTATTTATTACATTAATATTATTATTATTATTATTAATAATAATATTAATATTATTATTATTGTTATTATTATTTATTTATTTATTTATTTATTACATTAATATTATCATTATTATTATTATTATGAATATTATTATTATTATTATAACTACTACAATTCTAGAACTACCAAACTGACCTGGCGCCTTGACCTTAACATTTGGTATTCATGAAGGTAGGTCCACTGTACACTTTGCGCATGACAGTCAGAACATCCTACATTCCACGTGAAACATGTGTTCGCTTACCTTCACTTGTAATACCTGGTTACGTAGTTAACGTATACTTATAATAAATATTAAAATCAAAAGGTCAAAGCGTCAGGTCAGTTTGGTCAACGTATATTATTGCACCACATAGAAAATATATCGTTAAATTCTCATTGGAATCGCCTCGACGAGGCGATTCCAATGAGAATCCAACGATATGTTTTTCTGCAGAGATAAGCAAACACTGTCACAAATTATCGTCGCGTTTATCACATTATCTAGAGCTAAGATAAATAAAAAGATAAACAAATTTGCATATGTATACACCCACCCCAGCGAACTGTTTTTATTGATTTGCTGGTTATCGCCTTTATAAACGGGTATTTTATTTACGAGTAAAGGTCAGCATCGGTTCAGTGAACAGTTTAAATGATTAGAGTTACGCTTGTTGATATAATAAAATACAAACACGTTTTGTATAGGATGGGTAATACAGTCTTTCAGTTAGTGCTTTCTTGTGAATGGAGTAATGTGGTGGTTTATTCAGTGTGGATAGAATAGTAGGATAGTTTAATTTACGCTTAAGTTTTGATTTATTTTCGGTGGAAAGTTGACAGACTTCTTTTAATAATTATGTAAGTTACAGATATATTAAGTTAAGTTTGGGTAACAGAGTTGCCATCTTTATTTCGAGAAAGGGCTGTCAACTCTGCTTGCTGTATGTTCTTTTTTTTTGTGGCTGTTTAATTGTGTTTGTCTGTCTTTCCCTTTGATGTTGAGAACTTTACGGGGATCTTATTGTATCAGTTCCTGAGTTTACTGGTTTACTTAGCGAGACAATACAAGATGTTTTAGGCATATTTAAGATAGCCAATAGCCATGATATATATTTTTTGTGAAGGTCTGATTTCGTTGTAGGGAGAGATGTCGCATCATTCTTTTTCAGTACGTTTTGTGTTGGTTACATTCATATTTTAATCAGTTAAGAATAATAGACCTACCGCACTATAACTAATAACATATTATATATGAGAGCCGTAACGTGAGAAAACGTACCTTCTGACATGAACGCCCAACGAAGACTCAAGTCAGCCTGCGCATCCGCGAAGTCTGGTCAGAGTCTTCGTTGTCCGCATGAAGAAACTTTGCATCTTTGACTAACCGGAAAGCGCCTAGTGAAGATTCTGATCAGCCTGCGCGAATGCGCAGGCTGATCTGAATCTTCACTGGGCGCACATATCCGATGATATGTTTTCTGTATTGTGATTCTTAATATTATGAGTAACAAGTTGTTATATTAATACATAGAGTCTAAAATGAATGACCCTTGACAGCAATTTAAACACACTCAAACTGAATACAGCTTAAGTGTTAAAGTGTTCTGGGCCCGACTAGCTATTTTCGGCCATCAGTGACCCTCATATAAATCTTCGAAATCCCAAAATGGGTTCGGTGATCACAAAGGACACAGAAAATGTAAATTGCACTATAGTGAAGTACGGGGAGACGTTTTACGGCCGCCATACGAATTTCGAATCTGTTTAAACACACAAGAACTTCGAATCTGTCTAAACTAAAGAAAGTCGAAACTTTGAACTGATTACGTGTTAAGTGTCCCAAAAATTCTGACAAGAAAACATTGTCAATTTGAATGATAGTCTTAAACTTTCTGAGTTTGAATGTCTAGGGCAACATTACGAAAACACGCCTAATCAAATATATAGAAAATTTCACCTCCAAAAACTGAAAATTTTGAGATTAAAAACGCTGATATTTTTTCATATTTCTGCTCAAAACATGGATTGTGGATACTCGTTAGAACCGCCTCGTCGATGCGGTTCTAACGAGTACCCACAATCTATGGTTCTCATCAGAAATAAGAAAAATAATGTATACCCCTGTAAACCCCAGTTTTACTATATAAAAGTGGGGTTTAAGGGGGTCAAAATTATATAGGTATGTTTCCGTGATGGGATAACTAAATACAGTCACATTACGAGAACATGCCTATTCAAATATATAGAAAACATTTAACTCCAAAAATTGAAAATTTTCAGATATAAATCGCCAGTATTTTTCTTATTTCTGCTCAAAACATAGATTGTGGGTACTCTTTAGAACCGCCTCGGCGAAGCGGTTCTAACGAGTACCCACAATTTATGTTTTTGAGCAGGAATAAGAAAAATAATGCATACCCCTGTAAACCCCAGTTTTACTATATAAAAGTGGGGTTTAAGGGGGTCAAAATTTTATAGGCATGTTTTCGAAAAAAATTGTGATGGGATAACTAAATACAGTCAGATTAGTGGTAAACAGTGTAGACCCAGACCAGACGCCGCATCATGCGGCGTCTGATCTAGGACTACACTGTTTCCTCAAATACAGTATGATGCCACGTATAAGCTGGTTTTGAGTTTTCAGAAGTTTTCATGTATTGGAAATAAACTTTGACAGCCAATTAAATTTGGAAGATTTCTTTAAATAGACAAATACCACTTGAGGAGTTTTGGTCTTTTGAAAACAGCAATCAACAAGGTCGTTGAAAATTTCAGCGTATTGAGTAACATATTTCAAACAGAAATTCGGGTATTCAAAGTCAATATTTAACGCCAGGGGTTTCGCTATGAATTAAAAGAAGTTTGGCTTATTTCGAGATGATCTGAAGAATATAACATGTTTTGAAATATTTACATAAGTATGTTTTGAATTACGAGTAATCTTGATTTAAATATGATTTTAAAGGTTGATATAACGGAGCTACTTTTGATTTAGCGTTACTTTTCTATCTGAAAATACAGTGGACCCTCGTTGCAACGATACAGTAGTATTTGTTGCCAAACATTTTGCCGTTAAAATGAGGTTGTTTTTGTAAAGAATCCTTCATGAGCAGAATGATACGTAAATAAGAAAGGCTTGTATTCTTAATTCCTCATAGATCATATGTTTTGGATATTTGTTAGAATCGCCTCATTGAGGCGATTCTAACAAATATCCAAAACATATGTTTTTGAAGTGTTAAATACAATGTTCTTGCATAATTTCTGATTAACTGTCACCTTTTGAGCGAAGGTTTCGTGCCAGTCATCTCATCACTGCCAAGAAATGTGTCGTTGTATCGAGTGTCGGTATAAACAGGGTAGACTACTATTTCCAGCCGAAATTCAGCTGACTCTAGTTGGCTTGGAACTGATAATAAAGTATTATGGGAGAAGATGTTGCCTAAATAGGCAGTTTGCTAACTAGGCTACGTAGCCAAGTTACGTCCTAAGGAAACAATTTGCATGAAATATCAAAGCCCGTTTTAAGGGAAAAAATAATATATATTTTTATTTTTTACAAAATGCCGTCTGCTAAAATATTTTACCCAGCATGCTAAGCGTTAAACAAGCTGTATTGTCAGAAAACTGAAATGGAATTAGGAGACAAAATGCATAAAATGTCAGCGCTTGTTCACTGGGAAAATTAAGAACAATTTTTTAATGTCGCTGCTTAAAATATTTTACCCAACATGCTAAGTGTAAGATGACCTTTTTCTGTAAGAAAATGAACAAAAAAAAAAAAAAAAAAAAAATTAGACAATTTGCATAAAATATCAAAGCCTGTTTTCTTGGGGAAAAATAAGAAAATATATTTCAATTTGTCGTTTGCTGAAAATTTTACCCTGCATGCTAAGCGTTAAATCATTACGAAAACATGCCTATTCAAATATAATGAAAATATTACCACCAAAAAATGAAAATTTTCAGATAAAAAATTCTGATATTTTTCATATTTCTGCTCAAAACATAGATTGTGGTTACTCGTTAGGACAGCCTCGACGAGGCGGTTCTAACGAGTACCCACAATCTATGTTTTTGAGCAGAAATAAGAAAAATAATGTCTACCCCTGTGAACCCAGTTTTACTATATAAAAGTGGGGTTTAAGGGGGTCAAAATTATATAGGTTTGATTTCGTGATTAAACTGCATTGTCAGAAAACGAGTTAAAATACTTGTAAAGTTAAACATAGGTATTGTAAAAAAACTTTATTCGTTTGACACAGAGTTGCCCAAAGATTATTGTTGACCAGGGCAATCAAAGTTTGCGTGAGAAGTGGAGAAATGGAATGCGACTTGAAATCGTTGCCTAACCTGACCTGGTTCAGTTGAAATAATCTACCTGTAGTAGATTTTAACAGTCCATTATAATTGAGTCGCATCAAGCGAAATAATACTTTTGAGCACGCGCAAAACGTGTCGATGCGCATCTTCTTGCGCATGCACAAAATCTCATCCGGGCATTCTATTGTGTCCAATGGTTCTGTTTGCGGACAGCGAAGGACACGATCATACTGCGCGGATGCGCAGTCTGATCTGTGCCTTCGCTGTACGCATATGCCCAATAACACGTTTTCCCATGGTGCGGCCTATATTCGGCTGCTACAAACATTTGATAGTTTGTTGACGGATGTGCGACATTTTCACAATGACAATGCCGTTTTTGTCTGGCAGTAAATTAGCGCATAGCATGCTGGGTTAAAAATTGCAGCAGACAACTATGGTGGCATATTTCTGCCACGAGATAGCTAGATAGCTATCGCGATAATATTCTTAATTTTCCAGAAAATAAAAAGTTTTCCTGAAAACATTATCCCAATAACTTGAATTATCTAGATATGTTTTTTAATTTCCAGAAAATATTTTAACGCAAAATTTCGTGATACTGCTCGGAACTGACATTAGTATCTAGATAAAATTATCGCGATAATTTTTTCATGGTAGCGAGGTAGCTATAAATAGAACACAAGCGGATATGACATTCTGGGATTTCTACGCACCGATTGGCGATTACCTAGTACAAACTCTTACCTTAAAAGTCGCTGGTAAATACCCTCGGTGAATTTCAACAGTATAAACAAAGGTATTCCAATTTCTGTTCTATCTATAGATAACAGGAAATAAATGGCAGCACTGGGCACTAACGCAAAACATATCGCGATAATACTGTAAACTTTCGCGATAATATTTCCAGGAAACTTTAAACTATTAAGATAATCTTTTCAGGAAACTTCGAAATATCAAGATAATTATTGAAAGTATCGTGATAGCTACCTAGCTATCTCGTGGCAGAAATATGCCACCATAGACAACATTTTGAAATATTTTTTTCTAATTTTACCTAGAAAATAGACATTTCATGCAAATTCGCGATTAGAATGCTGGATAAAAGTTGCAGCAGATGACATCTTGAATTGTCTCCTGAGGACACAGTTTGCATGAAATATCAAAGCCCACTGGAAAAATAAGAAAAATATCATCGATTTGCTCAAAGAGTGGCAAGGATTCGTCATGGCTATTTCGGTCACATCCCAGCTTATACAACGTCGAATCAACGTTGACGTTTATACAAAGTCGAATCAACGTCATTGACTTTATACAACATCGAATCAACGTCGATGCAACGTCACTTTGATTCGACGTTGTTTAAACGTCATGTGCCCGCTTGGACGGGACTCAAGAATAAGGCGGTATTTCTTTCTATATTTTTTTTTTTCGATTTATTCCTTGCTATAAATGTGATATATAACTTCAATCAAAGCTTTATTTTGAACATAAAATCACATTATTTTATATTTTGTTTTTAAAAATATAGTACGATCTTATGAGCATTGCAAAAACATGATAAAGCCTTTTGTAAATTTTGTACCAAATACTGTCTATAAATTAAAATAGCCGACACTGAGCGTTCTCGAAAAAAAAAAAAAAAGAAAAAAAAAGAAAAAAAAGAAAAAGCATTTCATTCAGAGCATCGCCGATTTAAATGCAATGAGCCGAGGCACATCAATTCCTACAAGACGGCATTGTGGGTGCACCCAGCGATTATTCAGATCAGCCTGCTCGTTCACACAGTCTGATCAAAGCCATTGCAGGGTACCCTGTATGTAGCCAATGATTCAAATCGTCTTCAAGTGGACAGCGAAGGTAATGATCAACGTGCACAAGCTGATCTGAGTCTTCGCAGGGCGCACATGAAACCTCGTATAGGTAGACTGCTTCATAGCTTCTATTAAAATAGAAACTATGAAGCAGTCCGTGTGTCTGATAAAGACTACACAGTGAAGCCGTCTTCCTCGTAGGATATGCTACGTATGCCCCGGCTCAATGTGAAAGAAACAATAATTCTTTTGAAGTTGTTATGAAAGTAGAATAGAATAGGTTAACTTTTATTCCTCCCGTAATGGACCACCTCAGGCGTACATTTGCAGTATACTTAATAAAACAGAAAGCACATTTTTAACAAAGAAAAATAAGGAAATGTTTATTGTAGGAAAGAGAAGCACCCGTTCACTAATACACCGTTGAAACAACCTCATATCAGCGTGTTGGCAACGTTACGAACGGCGCTGTTTCAACTTTGGGCGCCCGCAGGGCTTTCACCCTACTTGTATTTTCGCTGCATAATAATTGATATACGGTATTATCCTTAGTTAATATACTGTATTATCCTTAGTTATGGTAAAGTGAAAGTTGTGGGATATTTACAGTAGTAAATGTTTATTGCACTGAAATTGGTAAATATTGTCCCGCGTTGGGATATCAAAGGACGAGAGTTTGCTCTCGTCCTTTGATATCCCAACGCGGGACAATTAAGCTCTCGTCCTTTGATACCCCAATGCGGGACAATTAAGCTCACGTCCTTTGATTTCCCAACGCGGGACTTTTAAGCTCTCGTCCTTTGATATCCCAACGCTGGACAATTAAGCTCGCATCCTTTGATATCCCAACGCGGGACAATTAAGCTCTCGTCCTTCGATATCCCAACGCGGGACAATTAAGCTCGCGTCATTCGATATCCCAACGCGGGACAATAAAGCTCGCGTCATTCGATATCCCAACGCGGGACAATTAAGCTCGCGTCCTTCGATATCCCAACGCGGGACAATTAAGCTTGCGTCCTTTGATATCCCAACGCGGGACAGTTTAGCACTCGTCCTTTGATATCCCAACGCGGGACAATTAAGCTCGCATCCTTTGATATCCCAACGCGGGACAATTAAGCTCTCGTCCTTCGATATCCCAACGCGGGACAATTAAGCTCGCGTCATTCGATATCCCAACGCGGGACAATTAAGCTCGCGTCATTCGATATCCCAACGCGGGACAATTAAGCTCGCGTCCTTCGATATCCGAACGAGGGACAATTAAGCTTGCGTCCTTTGATATCCCAACGCGGGACAGTTTAGCACTCGTCCTTTGCTATCCCAACGCGGGACAATTAAGTTCTCGTCCTTTGATATCCCAACGCGGGACAATTTAACTCGCGTCCTTTGATATCCCAACGCGGGACAATTAAGCTCTCGTCCTTTGATATCCCAACGTGAGACAATTAAGCTCTCGTCCTTTGATATCCCAACGCGGGACAATTAAGCTCTCGTCCTTTGATATCCCAACGCGGGGCAATTAAGCTCGCGTCCTTTGATATCCCAACGCGGGATAATTAAGCTCGCGTCCACGTAAATGTAAATATTTGGCATCATTTTCGGTTGCCTCAAAATAGACATTTCTGTTATCTAAAATTCAGAATCTGCAAAATTGCGTGATACGTTTTGGCGGGACGTCCATCATTGCCCTAACATGCCTAAGACGTGACAAGTTTTGGCGCGATGTCATTGCTCTAAGACGTCATCGAAAGCAACGCCATGTACCGGTATCATTCGAAGGCATCCGAGTAAGCGTGCAGTATGTTGATTTAACTGGTTTCCTGTGTTCTATAAGAATAGACGAATATATATGCGAAGTATTGAGCTATAGGGTGAGGGAACCAGTCAATATGTTGATATCAAGTGATATCTGCACACTTTTGTTCCTTGGATTTTATCGCACATTTTTAATTATTCAGTATTTATTAATATGGTTATATAATAATGCGCTTAAACGTTTAGAAAACGAGGCAGTTCCAGTACATGAATAAGCGTTTACAACAGAAGTCTTAAAGGTTGACTTTGGAAACAAAGAACACACAAAAGAACAAAAATCGGAGACTATAGAGTTATTGCACTGATATTGGTGAATATTGTCCCTAGGTTGGGTAACGAAGGACGCGAGCTTGCGAGCGTCCTTCGATACCCCAACGAGGAACAATATCACCAATATTAGTGTAATAACTATTTTATTATATAGCTATAAATATTTCCGGGGTTTCTAACCTTTAAAACGCTGTTTTAATAACAAATATGTGAATTCTACCAATGAGCGTGACAAGGTTTGGCGCGACGTCACTACATTACGACGTCATCAAAAGCAACGTAACGAAACGGTAATGTGAGAAGGCATCCGAGTAAGTGTGCAATATCGAGTAGGTGTGTATCGTGTGATATCGGCACGCTAGCTCCTCGGCTTTTATCGCACGTTTTAATCATTTAATATTTATAGCTACATGTGTATATAATCGTTTTATTAACCCTTGTCCTGCTGAACCCGATATACCCTGCCTTTGTAAACAGTGTAGATCCAGATCACTGGGCTTCTGAAGAAAGATACCGACTGATCTAGATTGGCTCTGCACTGTTTGTCCTTACGTATTTGAATTTGTATGAACGACTTGGATCAAGTAATCTGATTGGCTACAAATTAGAAGTGGGCGTGGTATCTTAATTTATTCATCATGACAAGAGTAAAGTCGCTTCATATGCAGCGCTGTAGTTTGCGAGGCATTCTATCCCTACTTTCCTTCAGAAATGCCCGAAAAATACACTAATTCCTCATACGAAATCCCGTTATCTGATCTAAACGAACTTCAGACTTGACATTCGAACGAAAGTACGTGGTTCTGCTTCGATATTATTATGACTTTCAGAGTCTTGAGCATTGATCAAAATAAATTTAGCAAATAATGAGTTGTTATATAAGGAGATGCCACACAGGAAAACCTCAAGTTGTTCAATGTGACAGCGAAACACTAATACAGCCTGCGCATGCGCGCAGTTTCTGGTCATTGCTACTCGCCAGCTGCGTGTAATCTCGTAAATCTTGGCGAATCCAATTAGCGTAACGCGGAGAACAACCTGCGCGGCAATGTCTGTTCTGAGCTTTCAGTCTTTATATGAAAATGCAAGCGTTTTCTTGTACACCAATACGCACATTTTACAGCTGTTAATTTACTTTAAAAAATGCCCCATTTCCCCTAAATATTGGGACATCTCAACTCCTCACCATACTTGTCTTAAAAGTTTAAACAAGTCCTTTTACTATCTTTTGATTACTCTAAAATTGCTGGATGAGTGGCAAACATAGTAGACCCCGATCAGACGCCGCAGAATGCGGCGACTGATCTTGGTCTACACTGTTTGCTCCGACATGTCTGTCCCAATTTCTAAAATTTGAACAAGTCAATATTATACTTTCTGGTGATGTGTTCAAAATTGCTGGACGAGTGGCAAACGGTGTAGACCCTGATCAGACGCCGCGTATCGCGGCGTCTGATTTGGGTCTACACTGTTTGCTCAGATCTGTCTGTCCGAATACTTAGGTTAAGTATGGTATGTTTGAATTTATAGCTACTGGAGAACTCATCAGTTTTAGAAATGAGCCGTACACGTAAACAAGGGAACTTGTGCTTATTGGAGTTTGAAGAACATACATGTAGGACCAATGAGCAATGGCACAGTTTTCTGTCTTATTCCTTCCTTGTAAACGTTTGTTGATTATAAGACGGATTCAGAGGGCTTTTGGGTCGGTCTAAACCCCAATCCACCCCCACCCCTCTTCCTTTGACTCAAAATTTCACATTTCATATTTCATTTTCATCGGAGATTTATCGGAGATAAATTGGATCATTTATTCGGATTAATGCCAAACTTAAGAACAACGCAAACTGCAGCGAAAAATCTCTTTGTGCACAAAACATGTCCAGTAAGTTGAGTATTGTCTTTCATCAAAAATTCAAATTCTTTACACAGTCGCAGCTATGTACTTATCGCCATTTTGATGACGTAGGGTGTTGCCCTTGTATTTGATCAAGTTTCCCTATTTCCCCAATGAAGTTGATCCGGATTGTATTAGGGTTTAACGACAAGTCAACCCTAGTGGGTCATTTTGTGTCGTCTCCCACAGAAAGCATTACGAAAACACGCCTATTCAAATATATAAAAAATATCACCTCCAAAAACTGAAAATTTTCAGATAGAAAACTCTGATATTTTTTTCATATTTCTACTGAAAACATAGATTGTGGATTCCCGTTAGAACCGCCTCGGTGAGGCGGTTCTAACGAGTACCCACAATCTATGTTTTTCTTAGAAATAAGAAAATAATGCATACCCCTGTAAACCCTAGTTTTACTATATAAAAGTGCGGTTTAAGGGGGTCAAAATTATATAGGCATGTTTTCGTGATGGGATGAAAATATATAGAAGAGATGTAGAAGAGATGAAAGAAAGGGACAGGGAAGAAAGAGAAACAGGAATGAAAGTGAAGAAACAGAAGAAATAAAAACATTCCTCTTTACCCTTACCTGCTACAAGGATAGCAGGCCTTGCCCAACTGTAAGCCAATATTAGTTGGATGCCCCGGTGACGTAAGATACACGACCACATCCCCTCCCCCTCCACCCCTCCCGGATCGTTTTGGTCCGCATATGAGCTGTAAGGCTCCTTTTTCTTCGTAGCTAGGACCACTTATGCTTGATGTACAACGCGAGAAAAGGACTCTTTCGCCACATGCAAACAGCGAAAACTCCAATCATCCTGCGCATCACCGCAGTCTGATCAGGGCCTCCTCTTTTCGGTATATACAATCTCCAATGATTATGTGAGCGGACAGTGAAGAATAATGCGCAGTCTGATCTGGGTCTTCACTGTTTGAATACGACGCAATGGCATTTACTCTGTGATGAGCTTAGTTTGTAAGGAAGCTATACTAATGATTAAAACTGGTGTAAACTGGCGAGCCAAATCATTTGAATAAAAAACTAAACAAATCAAAGGACTGACAGCACTGCTGGGTCGATTGTCTTTGAGTGTAGGCTGGGAAAATGGTTCTGACCCTAAAATTTCTGTAATTTAAGCAAACCGTGCAGACCCTGGTCAGACACCGCGTTCTGTGGCGTCTGATCTGGGTCTGCACTGTTTGACAGTGTCCAAAATGCCCCAGTCAAGCTTATCAACAGCACTCTGACGTCATAGCGACAAGAATAGCGCAGCTATTAATAACGGTGACCAACGCGTTGATCAAGACAACTGCCTTTAGGAAATTTTGGCGTTTGTATGCTATGGCTCGGTTGTAAATAATCGACCCAATAATTTGCTTCGAGATACAATCGGCTAAAGAAGCAAAGTTTGGCCCAAACCAGGTGAAACTAGTATTGGAACATTTTATTTAAAATAAGTGGATACATTTCAAAGATAGAGTACTCTAAAATGGCATGTGGGTGCCCTTTCAAAGGGAGGTCATTCCAGGAGAAATAAATATTTGTCCCGCATATATGAATCGTTTCTGAAAGGGCCTAGAGAAGTCTTTCCATTAAGAGTAGCGGTCTTTTAGAACGAAAATACTTTCTGTTGGACAGAGTGATCACCTTTGCACATGAATTTGTGGAATGGTCATTATGACGCCTCTATAGCAACACAGGTAACTGTGTGTCATTGTATCTTAACCATTGTCCTGCTGAATAAATTAATCTAGCCACACCCATTTCTGACTATTAACTAATCCAATTACTTGATAACACAAACTACATGACAAGCAGTGTAGCTCCAGATCAGATGGCTTCTTCAGAAGCCATCTGATCTGAATCTACACTGTTTGCAAAGGTAGGGGTTGTCGTGCTCAGCAGGATAAGGAATAGCAATGTTGGTGATAAATGTATCTGAGATGCAAGATTTCGACAAATTTGATCAAACTGCGATGATAAATAAGAAAGTTATCAACGTTTGAAGATATCAAAAATAACATTCGAGGGCGCCATTTTTAATATTTAATAAAGCTTTATGACGTTATAAAGTCTTAATCAAATATGCAAAACATAAATAGATACGATTTGCAGCAATATTCAACCTCTATATGTGTACATAGCTTTTTTCCACGCATTCATTGTCTTTGTTTTCTGTCAGAAAGAAGATTTCATTCTGTAGTTTGCAAAGCTTAGAACATCTTTAAATAGCAAAAACAGAACAGAACAGAACATAGGTTTTATTTTAGACTTAATCATGCAAGCTCATCATTAAAGAAACGGTCTCTTGAAATCATTGAAAGCTTGGTAAAAATTAAAGAACAAGCTCTGGTAAGGCCAGAGAAAATTATTTAATATAAGGTTCTCATCCCAACCACTCCTAAAACATTTGACCAAATAAAAACATTACGAAAATACGCCTATTCAAATATATATAGAAAGCTTCACATCCAAAAACTGGAAATTTTCAGATAAAAAAAACCCTGATATTTTTCATGTTTCTGCTCAAAACATAGATTGTGGGTACTCGTTAGAACCGCCTCGACGATGCGAGGCGGTTCTAACGATTACCAACCATCTATGTTTTTGAGCAGAAATAAGAAAAGTATTGTACACCCCTGTAAACCCCAGTTTTACTATATAAAAGTGGGGTTTATCGGGGTCAAAATTGTATAGGCATGTTTTCGTGATGGATGGAGGTGAAAGACTTTTGCAGAGTATATTGGACTTATGCTGAAAGCAGATTTAATATCATTTTTATAATGAAATGAACCTTTTTTATGAAAAGAAGCTTAAATAATGTTTCCTTTTTTTTGCGCCTGCTAGTTAGTGTCAGTTATCTGTTTGTACTAAGATTAACCTCTTCACTGGATGGCTCGGGAATAAAAAATAAAAATCCACCCATCTTCTCCACTTTCTAAAACCTGGATCAGAATCTATTAATTTTCCCTGGTCTACGCGATAAAAAGCATTTGTTAAATGCATAAAAAGGCATTATTAATCGCACAATTTCACCGATTGTTTTGGCCAAAAATAAATAAAATAAACAAGGTTAAGTTAAACGTATATTTGTGTCGTTTCTTTGTTCTGTAGGTCAGAGGTTAATAATAAACACATGTATTGATGACCGAATATACAATCAGGGTCAGTGAACAACAGACGAGGTGCCGAACTCGGTGATCGATGCATTGAGTTGTATTTCGTGTCACGACCTAAACTTTGTGGAACACTCTGCAACAAGGGGATTTTGAATGCTTGTATTTCTCCATCAAAACATATGTTGTGGGCACTTATTAGAAACGCCTCGCCGGTATGTTTTGATGAAGAAATAAAAAGAAAGAATCCTAAATCATCAAATAATCCTGTCATACACAAACTAGTAAAAGTCTTCGTAGTCTGGCTCCAGTCTCCAGTGCCTAATTTTCCCTTAAAATCCTGTTTGATAATCCACTAAAATAAAACTAAAAATAATATCATGACTATAAAGGCTGGTCACTAGTGACATAGTCATAATATTATTTTGGTTTCATTTTAGTGGAGTATCAAACAGGATTATAAGAAAAAAAAAGTATTTAGTCACTGGAGACTGGAGCCAGTTTAAAGGCTTCGATGATCGGATATGCACAAATATTTTTCCATACGGGAGTCAAATTGTTTTCAAGTATTCTTAGTTGCCACATTCCGTGGGGCTATAAATTACATGTCAACTTATTTGAGCAGAACAAAAATCATATAAATTCAGATTTAATCTGCCATTAACTACATTAAGGTTAGAATTATACTTATTATGTTTAATTTAAAATGTCCATATACCACTCACTAAATTATTGATTTCTTTCTTTGATTATGAATGAGAACATTTTAATACAAGATGGCAGTCATGTTTCACGTAGAGCATGCTGGGTAAAATTTCAGCAGACGACATATTTAAATATATTTTTTTCTTATTTTTCCCAAAAAATAGGCTTTGGCATTTCATGCAGATTGTCACCAGAGGACAATTTGCATGAAATGCCAAAGCCTAATTTCTGAAAAAAAAATGTCGTCTGCTAAATTTGCACAGAGAGTAGTAATTTAAAGGTTAAAAGCTTTTGTATATGTCGTATATACCCAAAATATTTCGACAGAGTAAGGATTTTAGAATATTTAGGGTGAACTTGGTATACAGACGTTTCCCTTTTCAACAAAAATGTATTTGGATAGCTACATGAGAAAACTTTCATGACATAGAATAGGATAATATAATGTAGAATAGAAGAGAAGAAACAAGAACAGTTCGTATAGACTAAAATAGAATAGAATTGGATAGAATAGAACAACATCAGACGCACTAGAATACAATAGTATAGTATACATGTATAATAAAATATAATAGACTAAGACATAATAGAATGAGATAGATTTATATAGTATATAATAGAATAGAATAGAAAAGGGCGAGAAGAATAGAATAGACCAGACGAGAATGTTATATCCATTTGCGGACCCTTTCGGATGTACAGTTAATTGAGCCAGCGCATGACACCGCATCCACCGTCTGATCTGAGTCTTCGCTGTCCACATGAAGAAAGTTTGGGTCATAAGCTACCCATTGAGCGCACAGCGAAGACTCTGATCAGACTGGGCGGATGCCCAGGCTGATCTGAGTCTTCGCTGGGCGCACATGCCATTTTGTTGGTTTTGTTTTGCACTGGCTCCAATATACATACATTTTATTTATACATGAAATCTGATAGAGCCTTGCAGAATCAGTTGAATATGTAGAATACATCGTTAAGCTTTACCACTCTTTGGGCAGGTTTAGCAAACGCCAAACTGATGATATTTACACATGTACGCCCCGCCATCCCCCGCAGACTGTGTTTGTAGTGGATGGGGGTATATTGCTTTCACGTTGTCCGTCCATATGTCCGCCCGTCTGTGACGTTTTTGTTTCTGAGCGGATGTATGATGCTGGAATGGAAGAAATCGGGCCTTATATCATAATGCGGGCAACACAAGTGTAGAAGCATATTTACTACAAAGAAAGGACTGGCTAAAAGCGTATGATGCAGGAATGGGAGAAGACGGATCAATGTAAAAATTCCCGTAGCTGTTACGGTAAATACTGACAACTGGCTGCCAGCGCCTTTACCGTAAATTTTTACGGGGCCCGTAAAACTTTCGCATGAATTTCCTCGTAGGATAGGGTAAGGATGTGTAAGCTTAAGAAACGGTGTGGTAGCGCACATCCCTACTGTGTACTCTACGTTACCTACCTTGCCCTACATTGCCTATATGCGTAATCATTACTGTAAATAATTTACAGGCGCCTGTAAAATTTACGGTACATATACTGGCAGCCAGTTGCCAGTATTTACCGTAAAATCTACGGGATTTTTTTTACTTTATACAATGATTTTATGACATGTGTACAACGAAGGCCCTGATCAGACTGCGCATTCGCGCAGTCTGATCCCAGGGCATTCGTTGTACGCTTATAAAGAATTAGGATTGATGAACAAAGGTCATAATCAGCCTGCGCGAATCCGGGACAAAAATCACTAACACTGGTAAGATTTAACTGCAAACCTGAAGAGCTGGCATCCCCCATCGGTCCTCTTGGGCTGGGAGCTATGACAGGCGGAGTGAGGGCTGCGGGGTAAGGTTTGCAATCTATCCTTCCGTCAGTCCGAGCTCATTTCTGGGGAGTATCATCTTTACTATATCACAACCAAATCTGGTGCATGGGTATACCAACCAAAAAAGGCAAAGTAGGTCATTGCGACCTGTATATTGACTACGACATACAGAATAAATCGCATTTGGAGAATTTCTCCTATACCTTAATGTTTAAACCCTTTCAGCCCTACAGTCCCAAATGGCTACATTTGCAAACAGTGTAGATCCAGAGAGACGGCTACTAACCAGCCGTCTCATCAGGATCCACTCTATTTGCCATTCTGTAATTGAGTTTTGACTGAAACCCCTATTTGCAACAATGGATGTGTCCGAATTCAGAGAATGAAGAGTCCATTTTAGAAACTCAGGGTAAACGGATTAATAGACTGGTCAAACAAATTTACATACATGTTCGTACATCCTCCTTTACCACTGTCTGAGCTAACGCACTAATCATTTGTATCCCCTTCCCATTTGTATCCACTTGTATCCTTCCGCGGGGAAGGGTGGGGGATGGCCGGGCTAATGTGCGGAACTATGGCTTTTTGAATGCCACCGCAATGCTCAGAAAATACCGGTGTTGTGATTTCGCGCCAAAGCAGCGAGGACAACTAAGATTTTATATTTCTCCAGTTCTTCTTTTTCATTTTCCCCGGAGAGTGGGGAAAAAGAGCTTGGCTTTTATTATATAGTTATCCCCACAGTGCGGTGTAATTAGCAGGGCAGTGATGTAGGCAAAGTCGTTGTCCTCGCTATTCCGCATGGATGGGCTGAGGGGGTGGGGACAGTGGATACAAATGACTGGTGCATAAGTCAACAGGCGACATTTAAAATGTTTTCTTATTTTCTCCAGTAAATAGGTTTTGACAGCTCATGCAAAGTGTTTCCGAATGAGGCCGTTTGCATGAAATGTTTAAACATAGTTCTATGAAAGAGTAAGAAAATATTTGAAAATGCCCATTACGAAAACACGCTTATATAAGTTTGACCCCCTTAAACCCCACTTTTATATTGTAAAACTGGGGTTTACAGGGGTATACTTTATTTTTTTTTTCTTTGCCTAACAGCATAGATTGTGGATACTCGTTAGAACCGCCTCGCCGAGGCGGTTCTTACGAGTACCCACAATCTATGTTTTGAGCGGAAATATGAAAAATATCGGATTTTTTATATGAAAATTTTCCTTTTTTGGTTGTAAAAATTTCAATATATTTAAATAGGCGCGTTTTCGTAATGCATTTACTTTTCGCCCAGAAGGCTAAACGTTAAATGATTAACACAGACTGCTGCCAATTCAGTTTAAATTTACTGTATCAAGAGAAAGTTGTTTTCTTGGTTCAGCGACTCCTTTTTTTAGTCCGAGACAGAAGATTGCAGACGACAGAATTGAGACTGACTTTTTATCTTTCGTCGACAGATTAGAAGTGATCGGCGAAAGCTCCATAATTCCTTACAAGTTTCGGTTTCCAATCCTAGAAAATAATTAAATATTTCTGTTGTGCATCAGTCTTCGTCCGTACGTCCATGCATGCATGCATCCATCCATCCATCCAGCAATCATTCATCCATCCACCCGTCCCTCCCTCCCTCCCTCCCTCCGTTCGTTCGTTCGTCCGTCCGTCCGGCATCCATCCATCCATCCATCCAACCGACCGTCCGACCACAATGTCCATCTTTCATCCACACACACATGCACACAGTGACACACACACACACGCAAGCACACAATAGACACACAGACCGACCGACAGACAGACAGACAGACATACACACATACACACGCACGCACGCACGCACACACACACACACACACACACACACACAAGCATGTGCAGTCTGCCCAGAGTCTTCGCAGGGCCCAATAGGGATTTTTATCTCAATGACACCCGGTAAAGACTGATCAGCCTGTAGAACTGCGCACTTTCTGATCAGACTCTTCACTGGGTGCTCCAGACATAGGCAATACGTCAAGATGTCATCAGGCGTACAGAGAGGTCGCTGATCAGTCTGATGCGCAGGCTGATATAAGTCTTCGCTGGAGGCTCATGCTATTATGCGCATTTTCTCCTGTTAGGCTGATATGTTCCATTTTCTATTGTCTGTCCGTACACTTAGGCCCACTTGTTTGACTCCATCAATAGTTTTGGAACATTTTTATTGATTTCATATTATCACCTGATGATCGGGCATTGAATATTCTGAATCAATACTGTGTAACACTGAATAATACTGTATTCATGCTTAGTATTGGGACATCTGAACTCCTTACCGTATATTTTATCCTAAAGTTTGAACAAGTGCATTTCACTATTTATTGACATGTCTAAAATTTTTCTGGATAAGTGGCAAACAGTGTAGACCCTGATTCTGTGGCGTCTGATCAGGGTCTACACTGTTTGCGCAGGCATTTCTGTACCGATATTCAGGAAGATTACGGTAATTGCGAATATTAACAAGGCAGATCCCGGTTTCGCATCCTGAAGTAATAAAGAAATCTGGTGTAAACAAACATGCGAATATTTAAAGCAAAGAGAGAAGGGCCCTTTGGTATATGCTGGTAATGTGCTCCCAGATCAGCCTGCACATTTGTCAACCTGGTTGAGCTCTGCACTATTTGCCATTACTGAAATCATCTGCACTGTTTGTCATTAATCTACACTGAAACCACAGTAGCTAGTTATTTGGTTGGTAAGTTTTTGTTTGTGATGAGATTTTACGGCCCAGTCAACCCAGTGGGGTCATGTTGAACACAGTCAGTTTCCTAACCACACTTACTGGGCAGGCTTAGTCCTCTGAGCGGTTAAACAGTATTGTGCACATTCTTAAACCAAAAACTAACAATTTCCCTTCAGGGAGAGAATGACCGTAGAAAATATTTCATGATCAATCTCCACGAAAGCACGTTGCCGAACCGGCGGGGGTCGAACCCGCAACCTCCATATCACCAGGTATCACTTAGGTAGCTGGTTGGTTAGTAATTTAGTTATCTAGTAGACTTTGATGCGACCGTAGACAGACCCCGGTCTCCACTGACTGAATACTTTTTTTTCTTATATCCTGTAAGATAATCCACTAAAATAAAACCAAAATGATATCAAGGCTATAAAGGCTGGTCTAGTGACCAGCCTTTATAGTCATGATATTATTTTGGTTTTATTTTAGTGGATTATCAAACAGGATTATAAGAAAAAAATATTTAGTCACTGGAGACTGGAGCCAGTCTAGGCACACCAAGGCATTTGAAAGTAGCGCCGCAATATTGTAAAACACCCCTTTAATATGAAATGGTTTAGACCAGCTGTCAAGCTTGACGATTCCACAAGACAGAAGTGGGTTGAACAGTACTGCTTGTGTACTAGATTGATACAGTGACCTATATAAGAAGCCGCTTGGTATGACCCAATTTTTATACGCGATCCATGGTGAACATGAAATACGAATAAGAAAAGTTGTTTTCGTACACTTAATTTTAACCTTTGTCATGCTAAATAAATTAAGATGCCATGCCCACTTCTAATTTTCAGCCATTCAGATTATTTAATCCAGATTGTTGATACAAATTCACATACTTAATGACAAACATTGCAGATCCAGATCAGTTGGCTTCTGTAGAAGCCAACTGATCTGGATCTACAATGTTTGCAAAGCATGGCATATCCGGTTTCAGAAGGGCTAATAAATTTAAAACTTGAACATTAAAAGTACATACTTTTTTTTTTTCCTTGCTTTGATGTAAACTCGTTTTGTTGGTATGGCAAAGTTAAAATACAGCCCAAATATTTGAAACATACCCTGGCCATCGAGAAGATAAGTATTGGGCAATAAAAGTGAAAAGGGCCCGAGTACATCTAATGTATGCCAATAGCTAATGCCACGCCCACTCTGCTGATCCGTAGTCCTGACATGCAATCCGTCGTTTATGTATGCATGCTGGAAAAATAAACTGCATAGGCATTATCGATAATCTGCAGACGGACAGATAGATGGACAGACGGATCTGGAGGGTGTGTGAATTTCTGCCTAGTTTAGAGTGACCGTATTAAACCTACGCATTGGGACACCTTAACACTAACCATATTTGTCCTAAAGTTTGATCAAGTCCATCCCCCAACTTCTGACGTGTCTAAATATTGCGGGGTGTGTGGCAAACAGTGTAGACCCAGATCAGACGCCGCCTTGTGCGGCGTCTGATCTGGATCTACACTGTTTGCTTGAGCCTGTCTGTCCCAATACTTAGGTCTGTTATTATACAAAGCTGGTATATACGAGTACAGCCGAACTTAAATGGCTCGAACATCTCTGGGACTATATGGAAATTTGTTCAGTACATGGGTAGTTCGAGCCGCTGAGGGATAATTATAAAATAATGGACTCACTTATTAGAATTGCTTTCGAGAGGCTATGCTAATGAGTACACACAATATACAGTTTTATGGTAAATAAGAAAGTTTCCCTAGAATATCCCTAAAATACCACTAAATAGGTGTTTTCTTGAGCTATCGGAATAATTTCCAAATTTCCCTTAAATATCCCTAAATATGTGTTTTGAGCTATCGGAAGAATTTTCAAATTTCCCTGAAATATCCCTAAATATGTGTTTTCTTGAGCTATCGGAAAAATTTCTAAGTTCGAATCAGACATGGTAAATGAGCCATCAGTGTCATCGGTGTTCGAGATATTGAAATTTTACTGTGTATGGGGTAAGGCATTTTTCTCCAAGCGGGTCATCAGACAGGATTGTCTTTTAACAACATAGGATACATGTAATTTTCTTTTCTTAGTCGTATTTATTTCTGACATTTGATATTACTTTAGGTTTGGCTTCATGTCGTTTTGGTTATAGAAAGATGCGCTATTGTCGCATATAAACGGAAACCTAAGGTTGTTTTGAGTTCTGTGATTGTAACTTGTGACTTTGGCATTTTGATTTTTAAAAGTAAGAATAAATGAACTGGTAGCCAATTCCATTGACTGTGCGTAAAATCAACGGATATTTCTAACAGTGTAGCTTATAAACAACTGAAAAATGACAAACGCCTTTCCCTGTCCCACCTCAAATATTCCTTCATGCCCTTTCAAAAAATAAATTATAAGTCAAAGGACGTAACACAGAGCACAAAAGCGGAATTTCAATACATGAAACTCAAACTTGACGCCAAAACACGGAAGTAACAAGTTACAAACATCCGTACACAAATCACAATGTCCCATGCAGGCTTCCGTAGTTGACTTTTGAGTTTTGTGTTTAGAGTTCTCGCTTTTTGCGGCGTCGGATCTGTGTCTACACTCTTAGCTATGACCTGTCTGTCCCAAAACTAAGGTATATACAATATTATGTATGAGGTCCAAAAGCAACAATACCTATTGCGAATGTTTAATATTGTCACATGCTGGAACGATTGGTAGACCCACACAAGCCTCGATATTTGTAAAATGTTAAGCTGTTCACTATTCCACATATATGAGCCTCAAAGCGAGTAAAGGTACCTTATGACATGTGCGCTCAACGAAGACTCAAATCAGATTGCGCATTAGCGCAGTCTGATCAGAATCTTCATTGTCCGCATGAAGAAGCTTTGCATCCATGGCTATCCAAAATGCGCAGTCTGATCTGAATCTTCGCTAGGCGCACTTTTCCAAAGGTACGTTTCCTGTCGTTACGGCTCATATACATTTCTAGGGTCTTTCTGTTTGTGTAAGCGAACAGCGAAAAAATAGTGCACCCTCGAAAAAATAGTGCACCCTCACTACAACAGCAGTAGTATAGGGCGGTACCCCCTATACTACTAACAGCAACAATAGAAAGCCACAAAACTGGCTTTGGTAGAGAGTTGGCTGTTGTAGAGAGGTTAAATATATAGTAAAACCGGTTCTAGGAAATAAAGAAATTGCTGTTACAGGGAGGTGGCTGTTGTAGAGAGAGTAAATATCTAGTGAAACAGAAATTTGGGAAATCAGAATACATCACGAAAACATGCCTATATTATTTTGACCCCCTTAAACCCCACTTTTATATAGTAAAACTGGGGTTTACAGGGGTATACATTATTTTTCTTATTTCTGCTCAAAAACATAGATTGTGGGTACTCGTTAGAACCACCTCGGCGAGGCGGTTCTAACGAGTACCCACAATCTATGTTTTGAGCAGAAATATGAAAAATATTAGGTTTTTTTTATCTGAAAATTTTCAGTTTTTGGAGGTGAAATTTTTCTATATATTTGAATAGGCGTGTTTTCGTAATGAGCAACCAAACTACCTGTTGTTAAGAAGTTAAATATAATATAATTATCATAGTACAATTTCTCTTTTGAAAGATAAAGAAAGTGGCAGTTATAAGGAGGTAGCTGTTTTTGAAGGTGATCACTCATTGAGGTCCACTGTATTGACCCAAACGGTCTTGATTTGATTTTTGCTCATATGATAGACTCCCCAACACGAATCCCATTTTTTTTAATTTTAAAAAAGAATTCAATTTTTTATTCATGACGAAAACTTATGACAACAACCACACCTGGATAAGAACATTTAAACTTTAAACGCTAAACAAAATTGTAGCAGACGACCTTCGATTTTTTTTATTATGATAATTATTTTTCAGACAAAGTAAGACTTGCCTGCAGACGATTCACATGAGCTGACATGCTTTATTTTCCAAGCAAAAATATATATATAATATAAATCATGAAAATATATTGAAAATAAACCTGCTGCAGTTGTGATTACCGTTTTATGGGTTCATGCGTCGCGTCTTACATTAGCTAACTTTACCTTCTGATGTGTGCGCCCATCGACGACTCAAATCAGCCTGAGCATTCGCGCAGTCTGATCAGAGTCTTCGTTGCCCGCATGAAGAAACGTTGCATCCTTGGCTCTCCAAAATGCGCCCAGGGAAGATCCTGATCAGACTGCGCGAATGCGCAGGCTGATCTGAATCGTCGTTGGGCGCACATGTCCGAAGGTACGTTTTCTGACGTTGCTGCTCAATTAATTCTCGTCTTCTTTTCAATTCCTTTTTTTCTTTTTTTTTTCTTCAATATGAAATTATAATTTTATTCTGCTACATTTTGAATGACTAAAATGAATGACTTTAACATTATTATATAGCAAAGCCCGAATATAATGAATATGCTGATTAAACTTAAGTGGGCTACAAATTGAGGAAATAAACAAAAAGGGCCCTTATGGTATGGGCGGACAGCGCAGGCCCAGATCAGCCTGCGCATATGCGCAGGCTGATCAGGGCCTTCGCTGCCCTCTTACAGAATTATTGAATGCTGAAAAATGTGTCCCTGATTATACAATGCGCATGCGCAGACTGATCTGGGCATTCGCTTTTCACATTACAACAAAATGGCTACTTTTTCGTGTTATGTTTAAGTATATATCATGACAAACTCTTCTATGTATAGTCATATATCGTGGTTTTCGCACTATATGCCACCTCTGCTGAAAAATCAAGGTCTAAATTCTGATCAAAACAATTTTGAAAGAGTGAACAAAACGTCTTTTACCTCTACCTCTCTCTGGGCAGATTCAGCAGACGACAATTTGATGATATGTTTTCTTATTGGTCCCAGAAAATAGACTATTTCATGCAAATTGTCTCCTAAGGAGACAAGTTGCATGAAATATCAATGTCTATTTTCTGGATAAAATAAAACAATATATATATTTCAAAATGTCGTCTGCTGAATTATTAACCCAGCATGCTAAACGTTATAGAAGTTGTTAATGAAACTTAATGTACGGGATTGGAGATTTGAAATGAGAAAAATCTGATACTATTGGCGACAATAAAAATATAAACCTGGCGAAAAGATTACTCATAATCTAAAATAACACTGATTTCGAAATAATATGAAATGCATAAATAAATAAATAAATAAATAAATAAATAAATTCAACAACAAGAAAAAAGAAAACGTAAGAAAACATCTCTCTCTCTCTCTCTCTCTCTCTCTCTCTCTCTCTCTCTCTCTCTCTCTCACGCACACACCCAAACATTTCCCCCTTAAAATCTGTGCTGGCGTTTCATTCGCATGAGTATATTAGATGATCAAAACAAATTGTCACCTTACTGACAAAGAGCAAAATAAAATGATGACTTCCGGCTGAAAATTATTTTTTGGGAGGAGATTACTATGCAACTTATTTCTACTACAGATTTAAGAAAAAAAAAAATGTTGCCTAGTCTCTCTCTTTCCATGTCACAGCTCACACTGGCCGCTGTTCTTACGATAGACTACCGAAATTACCCAAACTATTCGGACAACTTAATTTCCTACCACACTTTTGAACAAGACCTTTACTCTTTGTTGATGTGTCTAAAAACTGCTGGGTGTGTGGCAAACAATGTAGACCCTGAACAGACGCCGCAGCACGCGGCGCCTGTCCAGGGTCTTCACTGTTTGCACATGCCTGTTTGTCCGAATATTTATGGTAAATAGGGTATCAGTGTTCCCGTCTATTTTGGTACGACCCTCTTTGCACAGAGCCTTTCCTTATCACCCCTCGATCGTTTCGATACAACTTAGATAATGTTGAAAAGAACGTCAAACACAAAATCATCATCATTCGTTCTATTTTGTCATCAAACACATCTTAAGGGAACGACCATTTGATTTTCATCGGGGGGAGAGGGTGGGGTTGGGAGATTTTTTGGAAAATAAATTCCTGGACCCTCTTTTGCCCGAAAAGAAAAAAAAATATAGTCAGGAACAGGATAAATGCTATTATACCCTTTATACCCTATGCAAAAACGTGAATAAAAAGACAGGCTCGCTGTAAAAATAAAAACTCCAGGCCCGAAAACATCTTCCCGCTTCCACACCCTCCACCCCCGCCCCCTCCCACCCCTGCGCCATAAATAAAATCAAATGGTCGATCCCTTCTGCTGCCAGAATTATTGTTATATAATCCTTCAAACGCTAAGCAAAGTTGAAGCAGACACATTTTATTTATTTGTTTTATTATTATCCTTTGCCAGAGAAAACAAGATTTAGTATTTCATGAGAATCGTCTGTATGGCAGACAATTCATATGAAGTGTCAAACCTTATTTTCTCTGAAAAATTTAAAAAAAAGTAAAGAAAAAAAACAAAAAAAACTCGTCTGCTGCAGTTTTAATTAGCGCTAGAGGGTTTAACTATGTTGATCTTAACATTATAAGCAGGACATTAAAGACTTTAAAACTACTTTGTACTATATTTTATTCTATTTCAGACGACCTATGTAAACAGAATACAGCATTAAACATGAAGCAACTTTTACCTCAAACATTGACACATCTGACCATGGTGGTCGTATTGTCAACTTTAGTGATTGCTCAACCAGGTAACTAACAGTTTTTGTTTCTTCCCTATTTACGGAAGCCTATATGTGACATAGTGTAGATATATATTTGAAGATGCAACAATCACGAAGCACAGCCTTCCCGAGGCACCAAAAGAAGGAGAGATGAGGAACAAACACTGACAAAACAAATGACACATATGAAATCTTCGACAAAAACAGAGTAAAACTGCCCTGGTGGTCAGTAGAAAAAACTGCTGGGTGGTGGTTGTAAGCGTTGGCTAGGGGAGAGGAGCGTGGTAGTGGGGTGGCTTTAACCAGGCCCCAGTTGTTCAAAGCATCGTTAGCTTAACGAGCTTGATAGTGGTCAAAATTTTAACTGTTCTAGTAAGTACAATATCTTATTCACAGGTATTTTTTGCTGAAAAAAATGTGAGTAGCTTTTGCATTTGCAAAAGCTACTCACATTTTTTTTCAGCAAAAATATTAACTTATATGTCATTTTTAATGATCAAGGTTTTAACGATACGTTAACTTACGACATCGTTAGTTTTGAACAACTGGTCCCAGTTTGACTCGCGAGAAACCTCACCCTTAATTCTGATGCAGCTCTAAATTTCAAACATAATTATGTTCGGTCCGCATAGTAAGGGTCCTCTACCTCATTTGTGAAACATCTCAGTGAAACATACTTATATCACCACAAATACTGTGATGAAACAAAGCAAAGGGTTCAATGGCGATCTGAGGCCAGAACACAAAAAAACAACAAACAGGACCACGTTGAGCCCGACCACAGACATTGATAATCAGAATTGATAGTAAGAATGCTTTGAGTCCTGAGTTTTATTAGGAAAAGACGCCTAGTCGAATATATTGAAAAAATTATACAACCAAAAAAGGAAAGTTTTCCTTTTTGGTTGTAAAATTTTCACATCAATAAAGTCTGATATTTTTCATAGTTCTGCTCAAAATAGAGATTGAGGGTACTCATTAGAACCGCCTCGGGGAGGCGGTTCAAACGTGGCCCCAAAATCTATGTTTTTGAGCAGAAGTGAGAAAACTAGTGTATACCTCCTGTAAACCCCAGTTTTACTATATAAAAGTGGAGTTAAGGGGTCAAAATTATATAGACGTGTTTTCGTGATGGTACTGGTGACTCCGGTATTTTGACGTCTGAGTTTCATGTTTTGAGTTTTCGGTTTCGTGTTCTGTGTTACGTCTTTGGACATGTGCGGTTTGCTTTTTAAATCGCGCGATCAACCGGGACACGAAGTAATGTAGGGTGGGACTGGAAAACGTGTTTGTTATTTTTCACCATTTTTTTATGCTGCCATTGTAAGAACTGCACGCAGATTTACGGTAAAATCACGGGCAACTGGCTGCCAGTGTAGTTTACATTACATTTAAAAGTCAAAATACGGAAGTCACAAGTTGCAAAGACATAACTCAAAACATACCCCACACAAAACACTATGTCGCATATTGGCTTCCGTACCTAATGGATCTCCGGGTAAACTGGCTTCAGTCTCCAGTGACTATATATTTCTTATAATTCTGTTTGATAATCCACTAAAATAGAATAAAAATAATATCATGACTATAAAGGCTGATCACTAGTGACCAGCCTTTATAGTCATAATATTATTTTTGTTTTATTTTAGTAGATTATCAAACAGGATTGTAAGAAAACATATTTAGTCGCTGGAGACTGGAGCCAGTCTAACTTCGGGCAACGCTGTGTAGCCTTATCGAATGCTAAAAGCACCGACGCAATGCAGTCTTTTCAGGATCTGTGCATGTATTACACTCGATGACCAACCCTTGAAAACCTTTGTACCGAGATGCGCAGACACGTATCAGCTTGCGCATGCACATACTGACATGGGATTGTGCATTTCGCATGCGTGACAAGTAACGTTATCCCTGTCAATTTCAGTTATAGCCTTAGGTGTTTATAGTGCTATTGGCGCTTACTGTCTCATAAAGACATTATAAGATAATTTCATTATTTTGTGGCATATTCATAGCTAATTAAAATCACATTAACTCTTAAAGTGCATACAAAATTTGTTGCAGACGACATTTTATCTTTTTTTATCATCATTATCATTTTTCATTGATAATAAGACTTGAAATTTCAAGCAGACGATTCACATGAAATGTCAAGACATTTTCTATGAAAAAAGATAAAAATAAATAAATAAATAAAAATGTCGTCTGCTGCAGCTGTGATTGGCCCGTTGAGGGTTAAAGTCTGATAAATACCTGTTATGCAATATTAAACAATCTTTAAATGCATGGTCCTTGCTGGCATTAAAATATTGCACACGATGCATGTTAAACCGCCACGACAAAAATTGGGCCTCGCCATGCGAAAACATCGGTCATGTGCGGGCGGCGTAGGCCCAGATCAGCCTGCGCATCCGCACAGTCTGATCAAGGCCTTCACTTTCCACTAACAGAATCATTGGCGACTACAGAATGTTTCAATGGAGGGCAAATGCCCGGATGATACTTTGCGCATGTGCAGGATGATGTGACTCTGAACATTTTGCGCATGCTCGAAGGCACATTATTGCTTGATGCGACCCAATTTATTTTGAGGGGATTAGACACACTTACTGTGCTTTCGACATCTTTCAAAAAGTCTTTCCGAGGGATGTCAAAAGGATAGTAGTAGATTTTCCGCCATTTTGCACAAGAGAGACCACGTTTGTCACTTCCTGTTTGGTTTTTTGAACACAAATCCCTTTCTGAAAAGAAGTCCTTAATTTCTTTTAGAGTAGACCTCTATCCAGAAGGGAGCTGAGACAGTTTTGACAGAGTTATAACACCTGAAACAAATGTCTCCTCAGAAAACACACAACGTCGCAACAACGTCGTTACAACGTCGCTGCAACGTCATGGCGTTGCAGCGACGTTGTAACCACGTTTTGTGTTTGCTGGGTCGCTGTCATTGTTATTCTCATGGGTATAGACATGCAGATAACTAAACATGCTTCTAAAAGCGGTATATATCAGTCAGATCAGAGCTGCTGCGCTTTGTACTTTAGTATCCCCGGAGTTTCAGAGCTTGACACATAATAATGCGGCTAGTTGACATTTGAGAAAAAAAATATGATCTTTTGGCCAGGCGTTAGTTTTTCGATAACCAATATGAAAATTGCGACGAGGAGATTCATTCAATATGACTATTATTTTTACCTTTACCACTCTTTGGGGCAAATTTAACAGACGACACAAATAAATGATATTTTTCAGAAAATAGGCGTTGACCTTTCATGCAAATTGTCTCTTCAGAAAATAGGCTTTCTCTTTAGGAGACAGTGTACATGAAACGTCAAAACCTATTTTCTGGGAAAACCAACAAAAATATTTCAAAATGTCGTCTGCTGAATTTTGTACCCAGCATGTCATGCCTTAATTTGCGTATGTTTCAAACAGTTGAAGCAGCTCGTAATCACGTGCGTAAGTAGGTATATGAAAACTGGTTTTCTTTTTGTAATCTCACTGATCACTTCATTCATAGATTTCCTATCTCACGTATATATTACCCGTAGATTTCGGAACTCATATATATTCACGTCATAAGACTTGTTGTGGAGGAACATTTGATAACAGTTCTTCTCATTTCTCCATAAAACGTATGTTATTTCGGGTACTCATTAGACGCATCTTGTCCCCGCACCCCTCGTCCCCCAAAACACACACATGCACACACAACATACTTCAGCCTATTCAAATAAATAGAAAATTTCACTTTCAAAAACTGAAAATTTTCTCTGATATTTTTCATATTTCTGCTCAAAACATGGATTGTGGATACTCGTTAGAATCGCCTCCGCGAGACGGTTCAAACGAGTACCCACAATCTATGTTTTGAGCAGAAATAAGAAAAATAATGTTTACCCCTCTAAACCCAGTTTTACTATATAAAAGTGGGGTTTAAGGGGGTCAAAATTATATAGGTATGTTTTTGTAATGTTAAATTATTCTTATAGATAAATAAATTCTAAAAGGAATGACTCATGAGAGGGAAGAACACTCTCACAAAACTAAAAAAAAAAAAAATAAAACAAAAATAAAACAAAAGCTTTAGTGTCAAGTTTTCTCTGCCACACTAGCTAGTTTCGGCCAATTAGACATCATCCTAATTCTTCTTTAGGAGTAGCTTCCATTTGAGAAGAGAGGCAATCCGACAGAGTTCTCTAACTTTCCCTTAATTTCAATGAATAATCAGATTTCTTTATTTTTCTCGCATTTGTTGATTCTTTTTGAATCTTAATTCATTAAAATCATTTCTGTACCTTAAATGCAACAAACCTGTATAGTTTTAGATTATTTCTCTCAGATATTCTTTTTCTGCACTTCTTTCAGATCATTTTAGCTGTTTTTATTTGATTATTATTCTTATTTTTACGTACAATTATTTGAACAGAGAGAAAATTAATTTGTCTGCACTAAAATATATGTTGTTGGTACTCATTAGCTAATTGATACGCTCATACATTATCACACTGAATTATACATAATCACACTGAATTATACATTATCACACTGAACTTATACATTATCACACTGAACTATATGTACATATTATCACACTGAACTACAAAAAACTATACATTATCACACTGAACTATACATTATCACGCTGAAGTATACATTATAACATTGAAATTCATTATAACACTGAATTATACATTATCACACTAAAGTATACATAATCATACTGAATATATACATTATCACACTGAATTATAGATTATCTCATTGAACTTTTACATTATCACACTGAACATATACAATATCATACTGTACTTATACATTAATACGCTGAACTTACACATTATCATACTGAACATATACATTATCATATTGTACATATACATTATCACATTGAATATATACATTATCACATTGAAAATATATACATTATAACATTGAACACATAAATTATCACACTTGAAACACACATTATCACATTGAACATATACATTATCACACTGAACTATACATTACCACACTGAAATATACATTATCATAATAAAATATACATTGTCACATTGAACATACACATCACACTGAACAATACTTATCTCACTGAACTTATACATTATCACATTGATCTATACATTATCACATTGATCTATACATTATCACACTGAATTTTACATTATCACACTGAATTATACATAATCACACGAGTTATACATCATCACACTGAACTAGACATTATCACACTGAACCATACATTATCAAATTGAACATATACATTATTATAATGAGCTATAGGGATCAAACATGTTTTTTCATGCATTAACATTCGCCACGTCCCGAGGGAGGTGTTGAAAACCGAGGCCGGAGGCCGCGGTTTTCAACACCTCCCCAGGGACTTGGCGAATGTTAATGCATTGAAAAACCATGTTCGATCGCTATTATTGCATAAAAACTCAAAACATTTGCTACATTTCGCGTTATTTCTTGTACTATTTTGTTTCGCCTTTTCACCGATGTCTCACAAACGCAATTTCCACGGACTGTGCTCGTTCAAGGGCCGGACAGTATACATCTCGTATATTTGTCTCAAACATATGAGTATTGTATTAATACTTAGCATGCTGTGTAAAAACTCTCTTTCTTTTTGCTCCGAAAAATAGGCTTTGATATTTCATGCAAATGGTCTCCTGAGGAGACAATTTGCATGAAATGTCAGAGCTTATTTTGTGGGGAAAACAAGAGAAAAAAGTCTTAAATCTGTCGTCTGCTGAATTGAGTCCTCCGTGAAATCACCTGACCAGTAAATGACACCAAAATCTGACCAACCAAAATAGCTTACCAGTTAACGGTTAATGTTATTGCTTAGACAAACAATATTACCTATGTACTTTTTCATTGATAAATACAGGTACGAATGCAGTTTTCATTGACAAATACAGGTATCACGATATTGTTTGTCTAAGGATTTACGCATGGGCGTGGTTATAGCCTTCTGACTGAGGAGTCAATTAGTTCAGGGTTTGATAAAGGTTAAATGTCTTTTTATATATCAAACGTGCATTATACAGGTATCACAAAGTATCGATATTATCCATCAGTATTACGATACAGCATCATCACAAAAAATACGTATCTTGATATACGAGGGTCCTGCAAAAAGTTTTGTCACTGGGTTCGGATTTCTTCAGTACTACGTTTTATCAAACATATTTTTATTAAAAACCTTCAAAGTATTCCCCCTTTACTGAAACACATTTTTGTAACCTTTTTACCCAGTCGCGAAAAGCAGATAAATAGTCTTCTTTTGGTATCTGTTGGAGACACTGATATATAGCGCTGCCAAGAGAACTTCTGGACGTATACTTATTCCCAGAAAGCATTTTCTTAAGCCTTGGAAATAAAAAGAAGTCACAGGGACTCAGGTCAGGTGAATAAGGTGGATGGTTAAAAAACTTTCACCTTTCCAGAAGCCAAAAAAAGACATAACAACCTCACACTTATGAGAGGAGGCGTTATCATGTAAAAGGTGAACTCCTGACCATGCTTTGCTTGGTCTTTTCTTATTGTAACAAGTAAATTGGTCAGTATATATGACTGCATCTATTTCAATTTGAAATAACTCCGTCAAGTGGAAAGCAATTTGAACGAAATAAACGGGTATCGTTGGCTATTCAAAACACCATTTAAGTGCAGTGAAGTATTTTAAAATATACCTGGGATAAAACCAAGGAAGCCTGTTAGTGACAGAACCTTTTGCACGACCCTCGTATGTTGCTCAGCGCCAGAAAATGGCCCTTAGAGTACCTGCAGGCAAAGAAACAGTGTGCGAACAGTGAAGGCCTCGATCGTCCTGCGCATCCTGTTTGTCGATATACTGGCATTATAGGGTAATTGCACTGACGGCGAATATTGTCCCGTATAGGATTATCAAAGGACGCGAGCTTCAAAAACAAGACCTGGGTTGTGTTCAAAAGTGCGAGTTACCCGCCTTTGTTTTTGCCCTGGACCCCTGCTCCTATTGGTGCTCGTCATCAGGTACAGGAATCCAGGGCAAACCATTCGCTATCACTTTGTTCTTCTGAATGCAGTCCTGGTAAACGTCTTTCTTTCGTTTATTTTTTATCAAAGTGAAGGTAAATGTGTTCAAAGACAGAAAAGTGCCAAATATACTGGTACACCCCTTCTTTCTTGTGATGTATTTTGCTAGTCTTAGGCTTACCTTTAATTTGAGACCTTTGTAACTCAATGAATATTGTGATGGTCAAAATCTAGCCAAACTACGCTATAGTCGAAGCCAATGGAAAAATTAGGCTCTTGGTCCATTTGATTATGTCAGTCCTGCATATCAAAACAGATACTTATGCAAACAGTGTAGATCCAGATGAGACGGCTCGTTACGAGCCGTCTCACCTGGATCTACACTGTTAGCTATTCTGCTTTTGATTCTGATTTAATCCCTTGTTTGCAACAATGGGCATGTCCAAATTTAAAGATGGAAGAGTCCATTTAGGAATGAAAGGGATAAAATAATAGGAACATGCTCATATTTATAAAGTGAGTTTCCTCACGTACCTTCTTGATTTTGATTCCAGAACGTTGCGCGACCGTCATGGGGTACCAGTATTTCATCGAGGATGTGATGGAGAACACCCCCGTAGGTAAGTCAGAAGTCGGCTATGTACATTTTATTTAATGTATTTATGCTAAGGGGTACCAGTATTTCTCAGAGGATGTCATGGAGAATACCTACATAGGTAAGTCAAAAGTCAGCTATCTTTTTGTGTGTTTGTTTGTGTTGAGGTTTTACGGCCCAGTCAACCCAATGGGGTCATGTCGAGCGCGGTCAGTTTATCTAACCACACGTTTACTGGACAGGCTTAGTCCTCTCAGCGGTTAACCAGTATTGTGCACATTCTTTCGCCAGAAACTGAAAACTGCCCTTCTTGAATCAGAGGAAAGCAGAGAATGACCGTAGAAAATATTTCATGATCAATCTCCACGAAAGAATGTTGCCGACCTCGGTGGGGGTTGAACCCGCGACCTCCTGGTCTCTAGTCGGACGGCGCATCAACTGAGCCACCGAGGCCGGTTCTGTCTTTTTGTACACTTGATTTTCCGTATTTATACTGAGCATTTTGACACCTTAAATCTTTTCCATAATTGCCTTAAAATTTGAGCAATACATTCTAAACGGAATGACCTCTGAGAACAATGAACATACTCACAAAACTGAAAACCATGTATACACTACATTATAGTGAAGTACAGGGAGACGTTTTACGGCCACTACTCGGCACTAACAATGTTAATTGTAAAAAGAATTACCCTTGAGAGCAATGAACACATTCTTAAAACTGAAAGCGTCAAGTTTTCTTGGCCAGGCTAGCTAGTTTCGGCCATTAAGGCCTCATCAGTGACCCTCAAGTAAATTTGGTTTGTTATCTATTGATGTGTTTTGATTGCTTGGTCAGTGGCAAACAGTGTAGACCCTAATCAGATGCCACATTCTGTGGCATCTGATCTGGGTCTACACTTTTTGCTGAAGCCTATCTGTTTGAGTACAAAGGGTGACTACGGTGCATTTGAATACGTAGATTGGTATTTCCTTTCTGACATCAGCGGCATGGCATTTCATTGTGGCAGCATAACTTTTAAAGTGAACCCGGAACTTCCTGTAATATCCTGGTTATGTCATGATGACTGAAGAATCGTTGAAAGCGAGCACAAACGCACGCACACACACACACGCACACACACACACACGCACACACACACACACACACTTGTTTGATATTATTTCTTTTTGCAATGACTCAAGAAGCCAATAAAGCTCCAAGCGTCGCTGCACTGGTTAGATCTCGTATGGTGTAGGTTCGAGCCCCGGCAAAAGCACTTATGATATTTTATAAAGGTATTTCTTCATTTTGGTCTGAAAATTTTGCAAGTCGCTGGCATACGTCAAGAAAATATATAATATATAAATAACAAACAGTTCCCTATATCTTCTAAATACTAAATGGGTTGTGACGTCAGCTAGCTATATTTGGCGAATTTAGCGTTGATCAGAACTTTGGTAGGAGCGCCTGCGGAAGCACTGTAAGTAAGTTTCGGCAGAAAACTACATTTTCAACTGCAAAACAATGTATATTTCAGGTACAGATCTGGGCGTACTTCCTGTTATTGGCGACGAATCGGAAGTGATATTGACACCAACTGGCCACGATTTCTTCCAGTTTATCCCAACAACGAGAACAATCTCTCTTATAAAGCGGCTTAGTGTTGACAGGGGAGCCGCTGAGATAAAACCTCTATTCATAAACTGCCAAACTACTTCCGATAACGCCAGGGCGGTAGGTCACTTGACATGTGCCAAGGGAAATTACTCCCACTTGAACGAAATTGCTTCGGCTGTTCTTGAAGGAAAGCATTTGCTACTCCTTGAGCAAATTCTTTCCATTTATACAGTATAACCTCAATGGCTCGAACACGGATGGCTCGTTTACCGTGGATGATTCGAACTCTTTTTTTCAGTCCCTACAAAATTCTTCCAATAGCTCAAGAAAACAAATATTTAGGGTTATTTAGGGTTTTTTTTTTTCTTATTTTATCATGGAATTGTATGTTGGGTGTACTCATTAGAATCGCCTCAATGTAGAAAATCGAAAAAAAATCCCTAAATTATCGCTTTTTGCTTCCTGAACTGAACTCAGTGGCTCGAACTACCCATGTCTCGAACGAATTTCCATGGTCCAAAGATGTTCGAGCCATTGAGGTTCGACTGTAGTTATCATTTATGAGTAGGGATTAACATTATACAATAATTGCCCTTGTACGAGGGTAATACGACGATTTGTTTACCTGAGGTAAATAATGTTATCCGAGGGTAACATTTACTGTCGAGGGTGAACAAATCCTCATATTGCCCTTGTACAAGGGCAACAATTGTTTTATTATTCCGAATTTGCACTGACAGCAATGACGTCACAAGAGGGAAATATTACCTCCGAGGGTATATTACAGGATAACATTGCAAACATTACCCTACACGTGAAATGCGTTTACCGAAGTGACGTCAGAGGGTAATATTACTTGCGAGGGTAATATTACAGGGTAACATTCAGAATGTCAGAATGTTACCCTGCACGTGATATGCTCTCGACCAATGAGATTTCTAAAATAGCTTATGAGTATTGATAAGATATAATAAACTTTAATAGTAGCACCTTTTGAGAAGGAAAACCTGATACAGTCGACTCTTGTTATCTCGAATTCCATGGGACTCAGTGAAACACTTCGAGATATCCGTACCTCGACATATCAGAGTTGAGAGAGTGAGAAAACAATAAATTGAACAACCACATTTAACAAATGAATATGTAATTTGACTCCTGAAGTTAGCAATTTCTCCTCTTTTCCACATTATTTTGTTACCTGTTGTCATAGTTTCATGTTAAAACAGGGACCAGATTTTCACTTCGAGATAAGCGGTAATTCGAAATAAGCGAGTTCGAAATAACGAGGTTCGACTGTACAATATTATCATGCACGTTAAATGCGCTTACCGATGTGACATCAGAGGGTATTATTACTTGGGATGGTAGTATTATAACAGGATAGCCTAACCCTTGAAAATATTATCTTGCACGCGATATGCTCCCGAACACTTATTATGCGATTATAAATTTAGTTTGTTAGCATGAATGAAGTATAATAAAGTTATTAATAGAGTTTATGCTCTGAGCATGCCCATTTTAGAATATGTCCATCGTCTTTCTGTCTTTCTTTCTTTTTCGTTCTTTTTTTCTTTCTCTTTCTTTCTTTCTTTCTTTCGAAGGCTGTCGGTCGTATTCGACTATTACCCACAAGGAGCAAATTTTGCTGGATGGACCTCTAAGGTACAATAATGGCTCAGTAGTGTGATCTTTAAAACTTTTACAGGAGATATTTGTTTGAATGGGGTCATGTCGAGCGCGGTCAGTTCACCTAACCACTCGTTTACTTGGCAGGCTTAGTCCTCTAAGCGGTTAACCAGTATTGTGCACATTCTTTCGCCAGAAACTGACAACTGCCCTTCTTGAATCAGCGGAAAGGAGAGAATGACCGTAGAAAATATTTCTGATCAATCTCCACGAAAGAATGTTGCCGACCTCGGCGGGGGTTGAACCCGCGACCTCCTGGTCTCCAGTCGGACAGCGCACCCAACTGAGCCACCGAGGCCGGCCGTACAGAGGATATTACTCCCTGTACAGGAGCCCTACAGTTAACGTCCTGATCCGAAGGACGGTGTACTATATTAATTTCCTTCTTGCTTTGATGCTTACGAGGAAATTTTTGTTCAGAAAATCTCTCACACTGAGCGGGGTTCGAACTCAGTGCCTGTAACAGGGGAGGTCAGTGCACTCCCATTGCACTACCGCGCTCTTCAGTTACCATAAATAGAATAATTAAGTTGTTTTTTAGAATTATTAATTATTAAGTTATTAATTATCAAGATTTATTAAGTGTAAATTGAGCCGCGAAAAATACCTTCTGACATGTGCGCACAATGGAGACTCAGATCAGTCTGCGCATCCGCGCAGACTGGTTAGAGTCTTCGTTGACAGCACGAAGAAACTTTTTCTTCTTGGCTATCAATAATGTGCCCAGTGAAGATTCTGATCAGACTGCGCGAATGCGTAGGCAGATCTGAATCTTCGCTGGGCGCACATGACCGAAGGTATGTTTTCTTACGTTGCGGTTCAATTATAAACAGTTATTCTGAGGCCCTGGAGAGCACATGGCATTATGCACCTAATAAACACGCCAATAAAATCAATAGGGAAATAGGTTGAACGTTTGCTTTTTAGCTCACCTGAGCATGAAGTGCTCATGGGGAGCTATTGTGGTCAGTCAGTTCCGCCGTTCGTCGTCCGTCGTGCGGCGTCAACAATTACTTTAAAAGCCTACTCCTCCTACACCCCTGGGCCGATTGACGATACTTGGTAGGAAGCATCGGGGTGACTTGTAGATCAAAAATAGCTAAAATCGTTCCGATCAGAAATCCAAGATGGCCACAATGACCACCATCTTGAAAATCTGTTTTTCGCTTCTTCTCCTGAACCGAAAGCCAATTGACTCCAAACTTGATAGGAAGCATCGGGGTGACTTGTAGATCAAAAATTGCTAAAATCATGCCGATCGAAAATCCAGATCTTGAAAATCTATTTTTCGCTTCTTCTCCTAAACCCAAAAGCCAATTGACTCCAAACTTGATAGGAAGCACTAGGGTGGCTTATAGATCAAATATAACTTAAATTGGACATCCAAGGTTGCCGCCATGGCGGCCATCTTGGAAATCTATTTTTCGCTTCTTCTTCTGAACTGAAATGCCATCTTACTCGAAACTTGGCAGGAAGCATTGGGATGACTTGCAGATAAAAAATAGCTAAAATCGTCTCGATCGGAAATCCAAGATGATTCCAAGATCGCTGCCTTGGTGGCCATCTTGAAAATCTATTTTTTGCTATTTTTCGCTCCTTCTCCTAAACTGAAAAAGACAGTTGACTCGAATCTTGGTAGGAAGCATCGGGTTGACTTTTAGGTCAAAAATAGCTAAAATCTTTCTGATCGGATATCCAAGATATCTGCCATGGCGGCCATCTTGTAAATCTATTTTTCGCTTCTTCTCCTGAATCGAACAGCTTATTGAGTTTAAACTTAGTAGAAAGCATCGGGCTGACTTGTAGAACAAAAATAGCTAAAATCATCCCTATTGGAAATCCAAGATGGCCGCCATCTTGTTTTATATATACTTATATAGGGGAAAACCTTTAAAAATCTTTTTGTCTGAAACCAGAAGGCCCTGGCCTTTGATATTTGGTTACATAGCTTCATCTAGTTCACATGCCTATTCAACAATAAGGCACCATGCGAGCATGCTTCTGTCCAGCACCCCTCAGCCTGTCATCCGAAAACATTCATTTTCAACAAATTTTAAACATACATAGTCCTATGAAGAGGAATCATAGACTTTTAGAATATACTAGAGACAATGACACTCAAGTAAGCGAATTAGGACCCTCTGGGCGCTCTTGTATTCTACTTCCATTGCTACGTATTTTAACCATAAACGCGCCAACTACAACTGCAGCAGACGACATTTTGGTTTTCTTTATTTTTCAAAGAAAATGGATCTTGACATTTCATGTGAATCGTCTACCAAGAAGACGATTCACATGAAATGCCAGTGTTATTTCTCTGAAAATAAAAAGTGTTTGTAGCATAATCTGATGGGTTCTCATTACAGTGTTTGTACCATAATCTTACAGTGTTTGTAACGTATCTGATGGGTTCTCATTACAGTGTTTGTAGCATAATCTGATGGGTTCTCATTACAGTGTTTGTAGCATAATCTGATGGGTTCTTATTACACTTTGTAGCATAGTATGATGAGTTTTCATTACAGTGTTTATAGCATAATCTGATTGGTTCTTATTACAGATAGATATAGAAGTTACTATTCTGGTCATTGACTACAACAACAATGCTCCAACCTTTAATAGTGAACACCATAATACGTCCATATCTGAGGTAAGTACATTTGTACGTCAGAATTTTTGACAGAAATTTGTGTCCGCGCTATATGGCTTTGTACTTTGATGCTCTACTGTACTGACACATAGTATGTTACACCGCACTGCAACTGTACTCTTAAAACTGATGAAGCACTGTAATTTGACACTCTGTTGTAATTTGACACTGTTATACCAAAGTACGATGGAGTGTTGAAGTTCTGTGCTGATGCTGCCAGTATTGTGTGATATTTACACAGTTTGTTACACCGCCCTGAAAACTGACTCATATAACTGATTACGAAAACACGCCTATACAAATACATTGTAAATTTTACCGCCGAAAAAACGAAAATATTAAGATGAAAAATTGTGATATTTTTCTTACTTCTGCTCAAAATATAGATTGTGGGTACTCGTTAGAACCGCCTCGGCGAGGCGGTTCTAACGAGTACCCACAATCTATGTTTTAGGGCAGAAATAAGAAAAATAATGTATACTCCTGTGAACCCCAGTTTTACTATATAAAAGTGGGGTTCAGTGGGGTCAGAATTATATAGGCGTGTTTTCATGATGTGATGTAGCGCTGTGCTTAGACTCTCTGCTGTATTTGGACACTAATTTTCCCAAGAACGGTAGATTGCCGAGTCGTGCCGACGTTTTGAGCTGATGTAGCCAGCACAGAGTGATATTACACAGTATATTATACCACACCTCAAACTAGCTCTTATAATTGATGTATTTTGACTCGCAGCTGTATTTTGACACTGTTCTACTAAAGTACAACAGAATGTCAAAGTTCTGTGCTGACGCAGCCAGTACGGAGTGACATTAAATAGTATGTTATGCACCGCACTGTAAGCTGACTCTTATAACTGATATGTCGCTGTACTTTGATATTCTGCACTACTTTGACACTTTTATACCAAAGGAAGATAGCATGTCGATGATCTGTGCTGATGCAGCCAATACGGGGTGATATTACATAGTACAACGAACCCTCGTTACAACGACAGCATTTGTTCCCAAAGATGTTGTCATTAAAATGAATTTGCTGTTGTACAGAATACTTAATGAGTAGATTGATATGTAAGAAAGGTCTTGTCTTGTTCTTATTTCCTCATAGAACATATGTTTTTGGATATTTGTTAGAATCGCCTCACTGAGGCGATTCTAACAAATGTCCAAAACATATGTTTCTTTAAAGTACTAAATACAATATTCGTGCATAATTTGTGACTAATTGTTACCTCTTAAGCAAAGGTTTCGTGACAGTCAAATTGTCATTATAACGAGTTTTGTCGTTGTATCCAGTGTCGATATAAAGAGGATTGTCTGTATATTACACCACTCTGTAGACTGACTCAAATTATGTAGCACTGTACTTTGACACTCTGCCGTACTTTGACACTATTATAATACGGTAGGGTGCAGAAGGTCTTTGCTGATGCTTCCACTACGAAGTGATATTACAAAGTACAAAAATCTCGACGATTCAAAGTGATTTTGAATTTACATTTGAAATATACGCTGTACAAAAATCTCGACAATTCAAAATGATTTTGAATTTTAAGTTGAAATACTCACTGTACTGTATGTCATTTGCGATGTTTTCTGAATTCTAGGATGCTAAGATCAATGACGTAGTGTACGACGGTGCCATAGCAACGGACAATGATAAACCTTATGACCGAAACAGCCAAGTTATATATAGTATCATTCCTGGAAGATTCAGTGTAAGTTTTAATCCTTTCACCCCTGAGTTTCTGAAGTGGACCGTTCCATTCTTGACTTTGAACTTGTCCACTGATACAAATAGGGGTTTCAGTCTAAATAAATAAACCGAAAAACAAAACAGAATGACAAACAATGTAGATCCTGTTGAGACGGCTCGTTATGAGACCTTATCTGGCTCTTCACTGTTTACACGTATTGATTTTGGTCTGCCGAGAAGAAAAGCACATTTTAGACAGAATAAAGTCCCCACAATACATATTGGAAGAATCGAGTCACAAATTTAGGTATGCCAGGCTTTATGATTTAGATATGAAAAATGGCTAAACTATTTGCAAACAGTGGAGACCCTGATCAGACGCCGATCTCTGCGGCGTCTAATCGGAGTCTGCACTGCTTCCCATTCGCCCCTCTTGGGAGTTTCCAGGCTAAAATAGGTTAGTTTTTGCGCTCTTATAAGATATCTTATATGTGGGTTTGTGGGTGTCCGCGCTCGCTCTCGGTTGATTTTATAAGAAACTATAAATGTGTATTTGAACTCATGAAAAGGTCCGTTTTACCGTATGCGAACAGTGAATGCCCTGATCAGCCTACATATTATGTATGCGCAGTTTGATCAGAACCTCTGTTCTGTCGTTACATTCTACAATATCCATGATTCAAAAGGCGGTTGGTTGGGTTAAACTGCCCAATCAATATCATGTCGAGCTGGTCAATTTATCTAACCACAATTTTTACCCGGCAGGCTGAATTCTTTAAGTAGTTTACAAATACTTGTGCACATTCTTCCGACAGAAACTGATAACCTCACTTCTTGATTCAGCGGAAGGGAGAGAATAACCGTAAAAAACATTTCATGCTGTATCCCCAGTGGGGATCGAGCTCGCGATCGCCTGATCACGAGTCAGACGCGCATCCGACTAAGCCACTGAGGCCGGGCCGGCAAGGAAGGCCAATATCAGACTGATAAGTGTCATTTTTCATTTTTTACGTCGTTTGATTTGATTTGGGTTTTTATGGCCAAAAACACTGATAAGCCCGTCAAAGTTAACCCACTCACATTTTCCCTGCCAGGCTTAGCATTCTAAACAATTCAGCACTTTGTGCATATGATTTCGCAAGTAAATGACAATCTCTGGAATCAGCGAAAGGGTAGAATGACTTTGGATTTTTTCGACCAAGTCAACACAGATATGATAATATCGAGCCAGTCGGTTTACCAGGGATGATCCGAGCTCATTTTGAGCTCCTAGGAAATTCTTGCGCTAGCTCAAGAAAACACAGAGGGGTATCTTAGAGAATTTTTATTTTTTCATGAAAATGTATGTTGTATGTACTCATTAGAATCGCATCATAGAGGCGATTCTAATGAGTGCACTCAATATACCATTATTTTAGAGAAGACCGAAAAGACATCCTTTAAATTATGCCAGTCAGCCTCCCCACCTGGCGCTATGATTAACATTCACTTGTTCGAACTACCCATGTCTAGAACAAATTCCATTGGTCCCAAAAATATTCGAGTCATTGAAGTTCGACTGTATGAATGCAAGATATTGTGGACCAGCAAGTATAGACAAGTTTTATTGCGATGGAAAATAATGTATCAATCCATTACGAAAACACGCCTATTTAAATATATTGATAATTTCACCACCAAAAAAACCTGAAAGTTTTCATATAAAAATTCTGATATTTTCCATATTTCTGCTCAAAACATAGATTGTGGGTACTCGTTAGAACCGCCTCGCCGAGGCGGTTCTAACGAGTACCCACAATCTATGTTTTTTTTTAGCAGAATTAAGAAAAATAATGTATACCCCTGTAAACCCCAGTTTTACTATATAAAAGTGGGGTTTAAGGGGGTCAACATTATATAGGTATGTTTTCGTGATGTTACTAAGTTTTGCAGTTCGGAAGTGTTGCATTTCTTATACGTGTACTTTTTATCTTCTGTTTTCTATTTCAGACCTATTTTAAGGTGGAATCAGGAACTAGCCCAGTCATAACTCTGGCTAATCTACTTGATTATGAACAAGTTACTCAGATGATCATAGAACTTAAAGCAAGGGTAGGTAGATGACCTTTGACCTGCTCGACCTAAGGCTTAAAATGCTGGGATAAAATTTAAGCAGAGGACACTTTGAAATATATTTTTTCTTATTTTGTTCAGAAAACCAGGTTCTGACATTTCATGCAAAATGCCTCCTAAGGAGAGAGAGAACAAGGGAGAGACCGCACAGTGGGAAAGAGAGAGAGAGAGAGAGAGAGAGAGAGAGAGAGAGAGAAGACACAGACAGATAGGCAGACAGACAATGAGACAGACAGAGAAAGAGAAAGTGGGAGAGAGAGACAGAGAGACTGACGGGGTTGAACTGGATGACTCCATTATTTAGCTGTATTGAAATTCATTCGTTCGAACTATAATTCATAATACGTTCGTTACATAATGTGGGCACTTACAGTCGTTTTCTCACATAGTGTTGACCTTTACCACTCTGTGAACATATTCAGCAGACGACAAATTGATAATATTTTCCCCCAGAAAATAGTTTTTGACATTTCATGCAAATTGAAGACAATTTGCATGTAATGCCAAAGCCTTTTTCTGGAAAAAAAAGTTTAAAATGCCGTATGCTGAAATTCATCACGAAAACACGCCTTTATACTTTTGACCCCCTTAAACCCCACTTTTATATAGTAAAACTGGGGTTTACAGGGGTATACATTATTTTACTTATTTCTGCTCAAAAACATAGATTGTGGGTATTCGTTAGAACCGCCTCTGCGAGGCGCTTCAAACGAGCACCCACAATCTATGTTTTGAGCAGAAATATAAAAAATATTTGATTTTTTTGTCTGAAAATTTTCAATTTTTCGGTGATTAACTTTTCAGTATATTTGAATAGGTATGTTTTCGTAATGTTACTCGGAGTGCAATGCGTTCAATTACGTTTCATTTATGCAAAACAAAAGGAGAATATAGTTAATGTTTTTTGTTGTTGTTCTTTTTTGCGGAAAGTCCCAGTATTTAGGGTAAATACGGTAATTTTCTTTTTCGTTGTTTTGTTTCAAGGATCGACCACCGCCTGGGCAGCCACAGCATAGCTCTACGGCCACTGTGACAGTCAATATTCTAGATGCGGACGACTTGAACCCGGCTTTCACCCGAAAAACCTACGACGGCTCAATACCGGAAGATGCTGAAGCGGTGAGGTTCTTTAATACTTAGCATTCTGGGTAAAATCCTCCGCAGACAACATTTTAACATATTCTTTTTCTTATTTTTCCCAGAAAACAGGATCTGTCATTTCATGCAAACGGAGACAATTTGTAAGAAATCCTGTTTTCTGAGAAAAATAAGAAAATATCATGAATTTGTTGTCTGCTTAATTGCCCAGATAGTGGTATATGTTAGGAACACTTGAAACACTTGTTGTTTTTTTTTCTTGTTTTTTTTTTTTTTTGTTTTTTTTTTATTTTGTTTTTTAGCCATTTTAACTAGGGAAACAATATTTGTGACTTGTTTATTTCCTGTTAACCAGTCCCCTTCTGAAACTGAGTATACTCAAAATGGAAAGAATTTGCTTCCAAATGGGAGCAAAAGGAATGATACTTCGGAAGCAATGACCACACCACTAAACGAAATAGAGTTTTCTTTTTTTTTTGTTGTTTTTAATCTGCTCATGCTCAATATCCGCGCTCTAGCGTGCTGCTCCCACCTCTAACGCGCTGCTCACGCTTCCAGCATGCTGCACCCGTCTCTAGTTTGATGCTACCGCCCTCTAGCGCACCTACTGTGTCAAGCGCACTGTTCACGTCCTCTAAGTTGCTGCTCACGCCATCAAGCGTCTGTGTGAGCACTACTCAAAATTAACTAAGTGACCCACAGAATGACCCGATAATAAATACACGCTATACTAGACTGAAGTAAGAGAGACATTTTACAACCGTCACACAGCACATAACACCAGCTGTAATGACGGTAAGTAGGTTCTGTGAAGTTGGATCTTTCGGCAACATGCAGCTCTTCACAGAAACGAAAATAACAGACTCCGTCTTATTCAATCTGTCCAAGATCAATTGTTTAATATATGCAGAGCTGCCCACGACTTATAGCACTGTTTTGAGAAGTACTTTATCTTCAGAATTACTCCAAACGTGGTCAGTGATCCCGAAGAACCAGAATTTTTGACTTCACTGAAGTGAAGTAAGGGAAGGTTATTTACGAGGGTCGTGCAAAAAGTTCTGTCACTAAAAGGCTTCTTTAGTTTTATCCAAGGTACATTTTAAAATGCTTCACCTCACTTAAATGGTGTGTTGAATAGCTAACGATACCCGTTTATTTCGTGCAAATTGCTTTCCAACTGACCGAGTTATTTCAAATTGAAATAGATGCAGTTATATACTTTGAACAATTTACTTGTTACATTGGAACATGGACCAGAAGACTGAAATTCGTAGCTATATTAAATGCCGCATTAGGCTTAATATAAATTCAAAGCAGATATTTAATGAATTATGTGGTATATATGGACCTCAAACCATTTCAATGCCTGACCTGAGTCCCTCTGACTTCTTTTTATTTCCAAGGCTTAAGAAAATGCTTTCTGGAAATAAGTATACGTCTAGAAGTTCTCTTGGCAGCGCTATTTATCAGTGTCTCCAACAGATACTAAAAGAAGACTATTTATCTGCTTTTCACGACTGGGTAAAAAGGTTACAAAATGTGTTTCAGTAAAGGGGGGATACTTTGAAGGTTTGTAATAAAAATATGTTTGATAAAACGCAGCACTGAAGTAATCCGAATCCAGTGACAAAACTTTTTGCAGGACCCTCGTACGACCGACACTCAACACCTAATACCAGCTGTCCACCTTATCAGTTTACTCCAGAAATCTTACTCTACCTGGAGGAGTTCTTACCCAGCTAGCATTCTTTATAAATCTATAGCAGGCCATTATCGGCCCGTCAGGGCAGCTGACGGGCCGATAACGGCCGTCTATAGATTTATAAAGAATGTTTACTGGGTAGCACAGATTGTAATGAGTCTAAGTTCCTAGCTGGTGGAGTAAGTAATCTGTTATGGTGTGTAATGAAGATAAAAGATTCTGAAAAAACGCACTCTCAAGAATCCAGGAACTCAACAAGGAAACGAATATAGCAGACTCTCATTGGATCTATTCAAGCTCAGATATATAGTACATGCAGAGCTGTCCATGCCCTCTAGCGGTGTCTTGAGTAGTTGTTTATTTTCAGACTTACTCAAAATTTGATCAGTCATTTCAGATCAGAAAAATGTTTTATTGATTTCCCCTCTTATTTAGAGCATGTGACTCTTCTGTAGAACAATTTACTGTTTCATTTCAGGGCACGTTCGTGACCGTAGAACCACGAGTGGTTGCTGAAGACCAAGACACCATGAAAGTACCGATTGTCTACCGTTTATTAGGTAAGGTCAACGATTGTCTACCGTTTATTTGGTAATTCAACGATTGCCGGCCTCGGTGGCTCATTTGGATGCGCCGTCCGACTGGAGACCAGGAGGTCGCGGGTTCAACCCCCGCCGAGGTCGGCAACATTCTTTCGTGGAGATTGATCATGAAATATTTTCTACGGTCATTCTCTCCCTTCCGCTGATTCAAGAAGGGCAGTTGTCAGTTTCTTGTGAAAGAATGTGCACAATACTGGTTAACCGCTTAGAGGACTAAGCCTGCCCAGTAAACGTGTGGTTAGGTAAACTGACCGCGCTCGACATGACCCCATTGGGTTGACTGGGCCGTAAAACCTGAACACAATTCAACGATTGTCTACCGTTTATTAGGTTAGGTCAACCATCCTTATAACGACACACAATACAATGATTAAATTCATTATAATGATAATTTAACTAGCACGAAACCTTCGCTTTAGAGGTGACAGTTAAAGAGAAATTATTAAAGAACATTGTATTTAGTAATTCAAGAAACGTATGTTTTTAATATTTGTTAGAATCGCTCCATTGTTGCAATTCTAACAAATACCCAAACATTTGTTCTGTGAGGAAAAAGAAATAAGACAAGGCCTTTCTTACATATCATTCTGGGCCCAGTTGTTCAAAGCTAACGATGTCGTTAGTTAACGATTCGTTAAAATTTACATCGAGTGATACGCAAATATGCTGAAATTTTTTGCTGAAAAAAATGTGAGTAGCTTTTGCAGTGCAAAAGCTACTCACATTTTTTTCAACAAAAAATATCAGAATATTGTATATTGAATCCGCTAAAACAGTTAACGAAATGACCCTTAACGTGCTCGTTAAGCTAACGACGCTTTGAACAACTGGGCCCTGCTCTTTTAGGATTCTTTACAACAGCAAATTCTTCTTAATGGCAAATTCTTTGGGAACAAATGTTGTAACGACGGCTCACTGCATTAGTAATTATATTGGTCATAACTCCATAAGGTCACAGTTACACCCTTTATTCTGGGGTCCATGTCTGTTGGGCTGAACTTTCTGATTCGTCATTCGTTTACGGATTTATGAGATTGATTTATGGCTTGGGCACCATGACCAAAACTACAGTCGACTCTCGTTATCTCGACCTCACTTATCTCGAATAACTGCTTATCTCGAAGTGAAATTCTGGTCCCTGTTTTAACATGGAAATCTAAGAACTGGTAATAAAATATTGTGGAAAAGAGGAGAAATTGCTCCTGAGGAGCAATTTCTCCTCTTTTCCACAATATTTTTAATATATCTCTAACTTCAGGAGTCAAATTACATATACATTTGTTAAATGTGGTTGTTCGATTTATTGTTTTTCTCACTTCTGCAACGCTGATATTTCGAGGTACGGATATCTCGAAGTGTTTCAGAAAGTCCCTTGGAATTCGAGATAACGAGAGTCGACTGTACTTACAAAATCAAAACACTGGCAGTACTAGTGGTCACTTGTCTCTGGGTATAGACTGGGAAAATGGTCCGGAACGGGTCAAGACTGTTTCATTTAACCCTATACGAAAATATGCCCATTGAAATATACTGAAAATTTTACCACCAAAAAATGAAATATTTTCAAATAAAAATTCAGATATTTTACATATTTCTCTTCAAAACATAGATTGTGGGTACTCGTTAGAACCGCCTCGGCGAGGCGGTTCTAACGAGTACCCACAATCTATGTTTTTGAGCAGAAATAAATAAAATAATGTATACCCCTGTAAACCCCAGTTTTACTATATAAAAGTGGGGTTTAAGGGGTCAACATTATATAGGCATATTTTCGTGATGCTTAACTTCCTGTAATTTAAGCAAACAGTGCAGACCCTGATCACACGCCGCGTTATACTTCGTCTGATTAGGCTTCATACTGTTTTCCAGTGTCCCAGCACAAAGCCCAGTCCAGGTTTTAGAATAGAGTTCGGTTCGGAGACAGCATATTGTGATCTATAAATCTGTGTAAAGTTTGCCAAATTAGCATACGTCAATGCGGGGGCATATGTGTACTTTGGACACATTTTTAGTTAACAAAGAATCCAGAAATAATGAGAAATATATAAGGCCATTTTGTCTGCAAGGTCAGTAACTCTTAATCCATGAGACTAAGAAACTCAGTTTTGTGTTCTCTAGTAAGTGACTTTCAAAAAAGAATCCAAAAATAATGAGAAAATATAAGACCCTTTGCCTGCGAGGCCTGTAACTCTTAAACCATGTGCTTTGGACACATTTCTAGTTAACAAAGAATCCAGAAATAATGAGAAATATATAAGGCCCTTTTGTCTGCAAGGTCAGTAACTCTTAAACCATGAGACTAAGAAACTCAGTTTTGTGTTCGCTAGTAAGTGACTTTCAACAAAGAATGCAAAATTAAGGAGAAATATAAGGCCTAGTCTGGCCCCAGACCCTTTCTTTATTTTTCTATTCTTTCTTTTTCGTCTTTTTTTTATTTTTTTGAGGGGACACAACACTTGTATAGCTTGTAGAATTTTTGTTTATTTCAGTCCCTTGGCTAGAAAGAAAGTTTTTGTTCAGCCATAGGTAACTTGAAGTTGGATTAAAGAGGATTATGATAAAAAAATAATGTAGAGAAATAGAGAAATAGGTATAAAACAAAAACGACTGGAGCCAGTCTATATAAGGCCCTTTGCCTGCAAGAAAGATAAGAGAAAAGTCAAGGGAGTGCTACAATCACAAGCCGCAGCCTTTCCCAGACACCAAGAGGAAGAGGAAACAGACAAAACCAAATAAGCGCGTACGAAAAGCACTAAGATTAGTTCTCTCTTCCCCAAGCGAGGTAATCGCAATGCTTAAAGGACTGAAAACGCTAGAACAAAATAACATCAGGCAAAACTTAAAACAAATCGCCTCGTAGATTAAACCACAAACCAACAAAGAGTAAGACTAACACCAGGACAACCGCCTTAGAACGGTCAGTAGAATAAACCGCCGGGGATTTTGACCTGTAAGTCTTAAATCATAAGACTAAGAAACTGAGTTTTGTGTTCCCTAGTAAGTGATTTTCAACAACAAAAAATGCAAAAATCATGACAAAATAAGGCGTGCATCTAGAGTATAAGTAAGGGAGATAACTATAAACGGACAGATGGTCGGACAGACGGATGCTCAGGCACCTTTGCCTGCAAGGCCTGGAACTCTAAAACCGTAAGTCTGAGAAACTCAGTGATTTTAAATTTTAATGCAACAGTGTCAGTTGCGCATGGAGTAGCGCAGTTGTAATAATATGTACGGGGACTGACTCTCTGTTTGTTGTACTCTTAAGTAAAATCCGTGGAGAAATGTTCAGGTACCAATCTGTCTTTGTTTGGTTAATATTTGATTATAATTTTTTAACAGTAAACATAGCTGAAAGTTATCAAAAGATTTAAGGCATAATATGGTTTCAAACATCAAAATCGGTTGACATTTTTTCGGCCTTTCATGTACGCAAATACTCGTACTTTTCCGTTCTACTATCGGCTATCAAGATCGGCTATCTCCATGCAGCGTAATAATTTGCAGTTATGAATAAGCTCATCAGGGCTCAAAATTCTTACTCAATAGTTTCGTATGAGAAGCCTTATACATATATCGAAGTTTGTTGTAAACATAAACCTTATTATTATGTTCAACTTGAATATATATTTATTTTCACGGGCCTTTTTTTTAGCGTAGTTGCAGGTGGTACTTTGCACTTTTACTCGAGTTTTCCCGTAAATGATTTAGCAGGGTTTGAAATTTTGGTAATGACTACTATGGTGATGTAGCAGTCATTCTGTCCAAGGCCGATTTACCAGTATGCAATTTAAAAGGAAAGCAAAGCTATGAACCAAAATTGGGCCAACGACGATGGATGCAGCTTGCAACAGAATATTGAAGTTGTAATCTATCCTTTCGTAACAAGTAACAATCTTTAAGAATTATTCCAAAACGACCTGTATTGCCAGCAGTCGCTCTAAATGTAGGGACTAAGTCACCGTAAATTTTGTTTCTGATAGTCTTCCAGGCAGAAATATTTAAAAATTGATACAAAATCAACAAACGGAAAATCAATTATATTTTTCTTATTTTTCCCAGGTAATAGGATTTGGCATTTCACGCAGATTGTCTTCTTCTGAAACATCAATTATTAATCAGTGAAGAAAAATAAACAAAAAATATTCCATCGTATAAAAATGCCAAAAAGTCACGTTACTATAAAAGATAATGGTATAGAAATGCCAAAAAGTTATGCTACTATAAAAGACATTGCATAGGTCAGACAAACTTTTGGTCGTAATTTATTTAAGTAAATATTTTATAAGAAAGCACAAAAAAACAAAACAAAAAAACACAGTTTCTAATAAGGTGTGGTCAGCCAAAACAAACTTCTTTTCATTTTGAATAAAGCACCTTTCCAAGTGATGCCAAACAGTTAAACGGCATAACCAAGGCGTAGGGATAATTTTAAAATGATCGCAGCCATTACGGAATACTTTTCTGGGATTACTTTTACAGAGTATGTTTACAAAATGAAAAAACTTTTTTGGATGATTGCGTTCTTACTGGAAAGGACTATAATGTGTTATAAGATCCAGGTATAGAGTAAAACTCAAACGACTACCTCGAAAACTGATGACTCGTTTTAACCGTGGCTGTTTCGAACTCGTTTTTGAGTCCCTCGGCAATTCTTCCGATCGCTTAAAATACAAAATTAATGTTTCTGAATATTTTAGGGACATTTTCTTGTTTCAATATAAAAATGTTTGTTGTGTGAACTCATTAGAATCGCCTCATCGAGGCGATTCTATTGAGTACACACAACATACCATTGTTTTGTAGAAAATCGAAAAGACATCCCTGAGTTATCTCCATTTGTCTCCTGACCTTGCGCAATGATCGATACTCAGTGTCTCAAACTACCCATGTCTAGAACAAATCCCCAAGTCTCGAAGATGTTCGATCCATTGAAGTTCGACTGTAATTTGAAATGTTTGCCTTTCTTTAAGATCCATATGGAATGTTTAACATCACTGAAACAACAGGGAAAATCTATAAGACAGAAACAGTCTATGAAGGATTGAGAACCGTGACAGTTGTGGCTCAGGTAAGTTCGTTTCCGTATTTAGCCTTACCATTCTTGGCGAATTCAGCAGTCGACAAACTGGCTAATTTTTAGCTCACCGATGAGCTATTATGGTCACTTGTCGTCCGTCGACCATCCGTCCTTCTCTCCGTCCGTCCGTCCGTTCACATCTTTAAACGACTTTTCCGCTGAAACCCATGTGCCCAAATGTCTTCCGTTCATGCGGAGCCTTGTGTGAAAGGGGGATTGAAAATTTGTACAAATGGTTAGGGTCAGTTAATTAAGATGGCCGTCATACTCATATAAGGTAAAACATACACCCAAAATTCTTCTTCTCCAGAACCAAAAAAGCTTAGAGGCTAAATCTTGGTATATAGCATCGGGGACTCAAGATCTACCTTTTTTCCAAATTATTATCAGAGGTTGATCTTTGACCTTTTTACGGCAAGGTCAAATTTGCGTCTCTATAAATTGGTATGGGGAAAATATTGAAAAATCATTTTCTCAAAATTGAAGAAATCAGACGATCACAAACCTCGCCCTTTATACTGATACAGCAGCAAATTACCAATATGTGTTTCAGTCTCTAACCCTTAAAACGCTAACCACAGCTGCAGCAGACGACATTTTGATTTACTTTGTATAATTTCAGAGAAAATAAGGCATAATATTTCATGTAAATCATCTGCCTAGCAGACGATTTACATAAAATGTCAAGTCTTAGTTTCTCTGAAAAAAATATTTAAAAAAATAGAATGTCGTCTGCTACAACTTATTTGGCGCTTTATGGGGTAAACGCATTGTTTCCTTTGTAAATGCACACTTTCTCCCCAGCACCAAACATTATTCTATTTGTTGTCGTTCTGGTCACTTTCGTTCTTGTATATGTTCATGGCACTGTTCAAGATTGTAAATTTACACTCTCTGATGTCATATGAAATAGATAGATATATTTGTTTTTATCAGGAAATTGACCACTTCCCATTCAAATCTCGCTATATGCTTACAATATTTATTTTGTATGGAGAAGAACTGTAAAAGCGTGTTTGCTTTCGTTATCATCCTGTATTTTAGTGTTCATAATATTTGATGTTTATTAATAGTTTGAATGAAATATGTTTAAACCAACCGAAACTATAAAAGGAAAACAAATGAATACGATATAGATTGATTACGGTGATCCATCGAATGTCATTCTTTCACCCAGTGTATGCAACGGGGAGATGAATTTCTAAACCTGGCCATTGCCCAAATCTGAAATCTTCAGGCGCGATTCTCAGGAGGCTGATCGTAGAAAACAATCATGTTTTGCTATTTTCTTATATTTTTTTCGTAATAAGTTTAAATGATCTAACTAACGCATCAGAAATGCATTTCGGACTTTAAGCCGGTGAGAATTGAATTGTTTTTTTTTTGTTTTGTTTTGTTTTGTTTTTGTTTTTTTCAAAAAAAAAAAACATAGTATAATTTTCTTTTTCCACAACTTGGATAAAATGCATCCTAAAGTAATTATTATATAGATTCATATATATTAAAGTATGTGAGTTAGTTCGTACAGAGTATTGTTTAATAGAAAGTTTGCATTAATTAGTAAGTCACATTGACAATACAAACTACTGTGGCGTTATTTTAGTTTTTTTGAATATTGCATCCTTCTAACTGTGTATAATTTAGTCATTGTATTTTTCTTGCTGCAAAGAAATTATGCTTTTTATCCATATTAGTCATCTTTTTAGCCTTGTTTCCGTACATTTTCTATGTATGCCTGTTTACTCTGTACTTGTACGATTTGCGATGACGTCATAGCCATTTTTTCCGATAACTGCTATTGTCTACGCCCATGAGCGTAGACAACATATGGTTTGGTTGGGACATGGAAATGAATCAATTTTGAGACACACTGCATCATTGACCTTATGCGTGTTGTCCAGAAGTAAAACCGGGACTAGATATAGCAATGAATAGAATAGAATAGAATAATATTTAATTGAACACCTATATACACAGAAGGTGTTCTCCATTTGCACTTTTTCGGCACATTGCATAACTTATTTAGCGTATTTTAGTTTTGATGAGATAAGCCAAAACGACGATGTGAAATTCGCTGAAATTATTTTTTAATGTGTGGGTCATTTTCGTTTAGATGAGAAATCATTTAGACCTCTCCAATTTCACCCGTTGCATTTTTGAATTAGCCGATTAAGCCAAAATTTGCATGCAAAGAACCCAAAGCTATAAGAATCTTTTTGAGAAAGCCTATACTGTTTTATAATTTTAGGCGTCACAGGTTGGTACCCCGCAGAGACAAGGGTACGCTCTTGTAAGAATAACTATAACGGAAGCCAACATCCATGCCCCAAAGTTTACGCCGACCTTGTACGAAGTAACAGTATCCGAGTATGAGCCGGTGGGCTCTACCTTAGTAACCACAACTGCCACAGACATCGATTTTGTAAGTATATGCGCGTGTACAAACATAGGAGCCTCTATGTGAGAAAACGTACCTTCTGACATGTGCGCTTAGAGTAGACCCAAATCAGCCTGCGCATCTGCAGAGTCTGATCAGAGTGATCGTTGTCCGCATAGAGAAACTTTGTAACCATGGCTATTGAAATGAGTCCAGTGAAGATTCTGATCAGACTGCGCATGCGCAGTCTGATCAGAATCTTCACTGGCCGTTCATGTCAAAAGGTACATTTTCTGACATTGCGGCTGTTAACATTTTCAATACCATAGACCTAACTGTACACTTCTTGCAGACAATGTATATTTAGTGGAGACGGTGGGTCTATGTGATTTGCCACCTTTTAGTATGGCCTTTATTTCACTTGAAGATGTCCTTTATATAGACATGCCAAAATGCGTTGTGTTAAAGTATAATGTGCTATTTTTTTATCTCCTTTATTTCACTTCAAGATGTCATTTATACAGACATGTCATAATACATTATGTCCATGAATAAAACGCTGTTTTATTATGTCTTTTTTTTTTTTTTTTTTTTTTTCTTTTATTCATTTTAAGATGCCATTTATTTAGACATATCACAATGCATCATGTCTCCCTATAAAACGTTATTTATTATGCCCTTTATTTCACTTCAAGGTGTCCTTTTATAGACATGTCACAGTAAAAAAAAAACTATTTTATGATGCCCTTTATTTCACTTCAAGATGTTTAATGCATTATGTCAGCGTATAAAACGCTATTTTATGGTGTCTTTATTTCACTTCAAGACGTCCTTTGTGCGGTATTACTTCGTATAAAACGCTATTTATTTATGTTACCTTCCTTCACGGTGTCCTTTATTTAGACATATTACAGTGCATTATGTCTGCGTTTTGATTCGCATTTAATGATGTTCTCTAACGTCCTGGGCCCGGTTGTTCAAAGCGTCGTTAGCTTAACGAGCTCGTTAAGAGTCATTTCGTTAACTGTTTTAGCGGATTCAATACACAATATTCTGATATTTTTTGCTGAAAAAATGTGAGTAGCTGCAAAAGCTACTCACATTTTTTCAGCAAAAAATTTCAGCATATTTGCGTATCACTCGATGTAAATTTTAACGAATCGTTAACTAACGACATCATTAGCTTTGAACAACTGGGCCCAGATGTCCTTTATTTTGACACAATGTGTTCTCTGCGTATAAAAAATTATTTCATTATATCCTTTATTTTGTTTAAGATATTCTTTTATTGACATATCACAAATGCGTAATATCTCTGCGTATGAAACGCTATTTAATGATGTCTAAACGTACACTCAAATCAGTCTCAAAACATAGGCGCAGTCTTGTTCCTACACATTCCGCCCCGGGGCCTTCGGTGTCCGCTAGCAGAGTTGTTTTATACCGAGACTGCATCGATGAACAAAGCTTTTTTCTGAGAGGCTGCACATATGCCCAGACTTATATTGACGTTAGTTGTTCATATTTGACGTCATTGGACCATTTCATCATGTTGTTCAAATATTCCTATAACATTTACTCATTTATGCCGAGTGGACTCTTCTACCTCAGCTCTTTGGACAGGTCCATTCAGGTAGAAAGGGTGTCTGGTTATTTTTCTTTTTTTTTTTTTTGTATTACTATGTTTTATAGAAGATCATGTATTTAATGCAAGCAGTGTAAACCTTGAGTTGATGCCGGATTCTGTGGCGCCTGATCTGGGTCTACACTGCCGGCCAATGTCCCTTTGATGGGACGCAAGGCATAAATGAACAGCAACGTGAGAAAACATACCTTCTGACAAATGCACCAAATGGAGACTCAAATCAGAATCCGCGCAGTCTGATTAGAGTCTTCATTGTCCGCATGAAGAAATTTTGCATCCATGGCTATCCAGAATGCGTCCAGTGAAGATTCTGATCAGACTGCGCGAATGCGCAGTCTGATCAAAATCTTCGCTGGAGCACATGTCCAAATGTACGTTTTCTGACTTGGTTAAATTTTATTGGTGACGATTATGTGTATTAATATAGTTCACTTTTGTATACTTCAGAGCACCAAGTTTTCTAATAATGCTTTTTAGCTATGTTTATTGAGCCGGTACACAGCATTTCCTACAAGATTGCATATGCGCCCAGCGAAGACTCAAATCAGCCTGTAATTCTGCGCAGTCTGATCAGAGTACTCACAGGGCTCACTGGAGACAGCCAAGGATCCAGAGCGTCTTTAGGAGGACAGGTAGGACTCAGATCAGCCTGCGCGTATGCGCAAGCTGATTTGAGTCTTTGCTGGGCGCACGTGTAATGTTGTAGGAAATACTGTGTCCCGGCTCTGATGTTTTGTCCTACAGAATTTATATGTTGCATGCTTCATGTTAGATTTTAGATTTTCTTTCTTAGAAAGCAAGCTATAAACACCGTATTTTCACTAACTATTCGGACAGACATGCCTGAGCAAACACTGTAGACATAGTTAGACGTCGCTGATTGGCGCTAAATCAATGTGTACAGACTTTGCTACAAAATCAATTTAATTTTGAACCTTGCAGAATTCCCTTAAAATAAAATTAGACATTTTTTTTCTTTTTATCATAGTGCTTCCCGATTATGAAGACTTTTAGAACATGGGTTTTGGATACATCAACGGGTAGTCAGCTGGACGTGTTCACATCACGAAAACATGCCTATATAGTTTTGACCCCCTTAAACCCCACTTTTATATAGTAAAATTGGGGTTTACAGGGGTATACATTATTTTTCTTATTTCTGCTCAGAAACATAGATTGTGGGTACTTGTTAGAACCGCCTCGTCGAGGCGGTTCTAACGAGTACCCACAATCTATGTTTTGAGCAGAAATATGAAAAATATCAGAAATTTTTATCTCAAAATTTTCATATTTTGGTGGGAAAATTTTCAGTATATTTGAATAGGCATGTTTTCGTAATGATAGTTTAACCCATTTATTCCTAGCGTCCCATACAAGGGACATTGACAAGCGGTGTAGACCCAGATCAGACGCCGCAGAATGCGGCGTCTGATCAGGGTCTACACGGTTTGCAATAAGGACTGTAATTTCTGTAAAACATGGTAATAATAAAAAAAAACAACTAGCAACCACACCTTTTACTTGAAATGGACCGGTCCAAAGGATTAAGGTAGAATAATCCACTAGGCATAAATGGGTTAAGAAAGAGTATGGCAAGGAGTTGAGGTGTCCGAATACTTAAGGAAAATAGGGTGCAACTAAATGAGCCACGACAACCCCATCTGTATATTTGTTTATTCGAAACTTTCAGATATCAGTCTGGGTATGGATATTCAGAATTTTTACATCCAGTTTATTTACCAGTAACAATTACCTGACTTACTTTTAACAGTTCTGCTATTGCTAACGTCATCTCATTATTGCAGCCACGTGGACACGTCACGTGTTATAACGGTATACTATCACGTAAAAACTTCAATATCGCAGTTAGACACGTCATGTATTGTTAACAGTTTACTTTCACATTAAAACCTCATTATAGCATTTTGAGACGCCACATGTTAATGACGCTGAAATATCACATCAATATCTCATTATTGCAGTTGGCTACGTCACCTGCTGTTAACGGTATAAAATCACATTGCAGTTGGACATGTCACGTGTTAATAACGGTATACTGTTACATGAAGAACTCCATATCACGTGTTGCTAACAGTACACTTTTGCGTGAGCACTTCATCATTTCTTTTGGACACATCACGTGTTATTGACGATATACTATCACATAAAAACCTCATTATAACAATTAGACACGTCACGTGTTGTTAACGGTGCGCTATCACTTGAAAACCTCATTACCTTAGCTGGACATGTCACGTGTTGTTAGCGTTATACTATTGCATTAAAACAGCATCATTGCTTTTGGACACATCACGTGCTGTCAACGGTGTACTATCACATGAAAACTTCATTATAGCAATTAGACACGGCACGTGTTGTTTACAGTACACTATCACGTGAAAACCTCATTATGGCTGTTGGACACGTGACACTTGTTAGCGGTATAATATTGCATGAAAAATTCATCATTGCATTAGAACACATTATCTGTTGTTAACGGTATACTATAGCACTAAAATCTCATTATTGCGGTTAGACACATCGCGTGTTAGCGATATACTATCACACGAAACCTCATTATTTCAGTTGGACACGTGGCGTGTTGTAAACGGTATACTATAACACGAAAACCTCATGCTTGCAGTTGGACATGTCACGTGTTATTATCGATATACTGTCACACGATAACCTCATTATTTCAGATGGACACGTCACGTGTTGTTAACGGTATACTGTAAGACGAAAAGCTCATTATTTCAGATGGACACTTTACGTGCTGCTACTGGTATTTCATAGTGGTTTATATAACATGAAAACCTCATTATAGCAATTGGACACGTCACGTGTTGTTAATGATAAAATATTTCATTAATACAGTTGGACACGTCACGTGTTGTTTGCTGTATTTCATACGAAAACGACCGAATCATATATTCTGTGCAGCTGTTTAATACCACTGTCATGAAGATATAAATGTACAGATCAGCTGGGCTACATATATAAATGGGCCGGTGCAAAGCATTTCCTAGTGCTCCCAGTAGAAACTCTTATCAGCCTGTTTATCCGCGCAGCCTGTGCAGAACATTCTGTAAGAAGACAAGGATCCAAGCATCTTCAGTCGGACAGCACAGAATCGCAGGCTGACCTCTGAGTCTTTGCAGGGCGCACATGATATCTTGTAGGAAGTGTTGTATCCCGGCTTAAATTTTAATAGGGATATGGACATATACTACTCATAAAAACATAACTTGTAAGGTGACATAATATGCTGTAAACCCAGTAAGCATTCTTTATAAATCTATAGCGGGCCGTTATCGGCCCGTCAGGGTAGCTGACGGGCCGATAACGGCCCGCTATAGATTTATAAAGAATGCTAGCTGGGAATATATGCTTTGATTCATATAAAAGAATCATCCACCAAACTTGCTTGCTTTATTACTAAGTGTATAAGCAAAACATCGCAAATTATATTTAGATCTAATATGACAGGTGGCCATTTTATTTATGGTAGCGTGTTATTTTGTACTGAAATAATATTTTTTGTAATCTGTAATTCCACCAAACTTGCGTGCTTTATTACTAAGTACACACGCATGTTTATTGTATCATTTTAGAATAAAATGATATTTTCCACCAGTCTCCTCGTTGTATGATGTTGGGTGTTTTTTATTCATCCATACTCATTTATATAAAGTTTATGCTTGATTGATTGATAGATTGAATGACTGATTGGATCGATCGATCTTTTGATCGATTGATCTTTATTCGGTATACTCAATACAACACGTGCACATTATAAAGTAAGCAAAAGAAACAAAATGAAGAAAATATTGAAAATTAGGTTTAGGATTATTACTTAGTGTGTAGAATAAAACTGGAAATGAGAAGATTAAAATAACGCTACTTAAGTATATAAATACGAACATAATTAAATCAAGCTAATGAGTACGATTAAAATAGAATTAAATCAAACTGAATTAAAATGAATTAAAAAATAATAAAATGAAATGAAATCAAGCCAAATTGAATCAAATTAAATTAAATTGCAAATTAAGTCAAATCAAATCAAATCAGATTGAATTAAATTGTATCACAACTCAACGAATTTATTTCTTAAAGATAAACTGCTTTTTCAGTAAATGATCTAGACTGGTCCAAGAACTATTTCTAGGACCAGTCTAGATCAATTACTGAACACGACACTCCTGGTAAATTGTCCGCCATTTTGTATAAGGGAGACAATTTTTGTACCTTTCTGTTTGCTTTACTGAACACCAAGTACCTTCTGAAAAGGGATCTATTCTACAAATAAAGAATTTGCTCCCTTGGAGCAAATTCTTTCTTTGTAGAGTAGACCCTTTTCAGCAAGGAGGCAAACACGATTTTAGAGAGTTGTCTCCCCTGAAAGTATATCAGCTCCCCTGAATTCACTTCTTCGCCATTAATATTCTTGTCAAAGTAATAACATTCCACTTTAAGCGTTTGTTTGAAAACAAAATCAGCGGTCCATGTTCAATTCACTTCTTCATTGGTATGATGTTAACCAAATTCATCGCATCTGCTGAGTTTTAAATCCGCAAAAACGTTGTACTTGTTCTTACAAATGGAATGCAATTGTTTTTATTGGCTTATTTTTCTTGATCGAGTTACAATTTGGGGTTAAATGTTATTTTGATATACCGTATTCGACCTAATTACCGCTCATACCTAATATAAGCGCCCAGTCAAGTTATTTCTTAGTCTTCAGATTACAGTTCATGTACTTTTACCTACTTCTTTATGAAAGCACATGTTTTGAGTACTCAACATATGTTGTGGGTACACAGACTATGTTGTGGGTGCTAATTTGAATTGTCTCGGCAAGTCAACGTAATTCAAATGAATGCCAACAGCATATGCTTTTATAAAAACAATCTGAAAAATAGCGCTTAAGAATCATTAAATACGCCTCTCATGAAAGACTCTGCTGATGTTTCTTTAAAGAGTGCCCTAATTAGGTGGATAATTTAGTACACGTTTTGTCCAGTAGCTTCAAAAACAAGCAGCCTACGCTCTTAGTGCGGTAATAAGATCGAATACGGTAATATTTTGACTTTAGCTTTTGACTGATTCTTCTGTAGTAACATCTGTTTCTGGCAAACCCTACCCTAATCACCATTACGTCATTGTTATAGAGGTCCTCAAATTCATCGACTATTTCTTAAGGCTCTGCATGCTGTGTAAAATTACAGCAGACGACAATTCGAAATATTTTTCTTATTTTCCCCAGAGAATAGGCTTTGACAGTTTATACAAATTGTCTCCTAAGGAAGGACACAATTTGCATGAAATGTCAAAGCCTTTTTTCTGAGAAATTTAAGAAACAAAAAATGTTGTCAGTTGGTCGTCTGATGAATTGGCCCGTTGAGAGCTAATTCTTTCCTTTTAGAGTAGACCTATTTTTAGAAGGGGGCTGCTGTACATGAAAGCAAACAGGAAGTCACAAAAGTCACAAAAGTTGTCTCCCTTGAAAAAAAGCGAGAAATTCTACTAAGCGTATCAAGTCCCCAGAAGTAGGAAATGGTCACGTTTTTACGCACTATCATTTGCCTTGTGGTGTGCGTGTGCGTGTGCGTGTGTGTGCCTGCGCATGTACGTGCGTGCGTGTATGTGTGTTTTTTAATTTATGTATATGTACTTTTCAACTGCCCGAAAGAATCCTTGATTGAGAATCATAGAAATATTCTATTCTGTTCTTTTTTGTCTTCTGATCGTAATATACAAGATCGCTTACGCGAATACCATATATACCTTAATTTTCAGCATACGACATTTTGATTTTGTTTCTCCTATTTTCTCAGAGATAGTTTGCATGAAATATCAGAGCCTAATTTCTGAAGAAAAAAATGTCATGATCTATTTATCTGCTGAAAGGACCCCTGACAGTAGCAATGTAAAAATGATGATAAATAAACTTTCAGTAAACTACGTATTTTTTTTTAATGCAATGGACCTCTAATGACCCATCATTACTGTAATGAAAACAACTTTTTCTGAATAAACTGTAACTGGACCTTGAATTTAGGTAAAACTGCCCATTTTTATTGCTATTGAAATGCATGGAAAATGGAAAAGTTTGTTGTTGTTTTTTTTTGTTGTTTTTTTTTTGTTGTTGTTGTTGTTGTTTTTTTTCTAAAGTAATGTCCCCCACTCCATACCTTGTCTAGCTAAACCTTTAGCAGGCATTTGTATATGCATATTTTACAGAATATATGTAAGTGGCTACCTGAGGCAAAGGAGTGCGTGGGGGCGCGTCAATGATGTACTAGAGACAAAAAACCCTATTTTTTCACTCTCAGTGTCGCAGTTGAAAGCATGGAACGAATGACAACTGTTTTAACTGCTTTATCTTGGTATATTCGTTTTAGTATACACTATAATTAATTCGTCCTTATATTTAGCCATCTGCCTGACTTTTTGTCTCAGAAACGCAGCCTCCCTACCTTACAGGTACATGTATAAACCCTAATTCAGTAATGTGCATTAGGAAGACAAATGTACAACACATGATACTGGTGCATATATTGTATGTATAGTCAGTGAAATGGAAATCACAGATAGATGTGGGATACACTTTAAGGCTCCAGTTAATTATAGTCAGATGTATTTTCTCTCTCCTTTTCTTTTTTTTCTATTTTACTATGACAGAATGACCTGGGTTCTCGATTATTAATATTGTCTTGTAGATCTAATGAAATTCCAAAGCGTATTAATTTATGTAAAATGGCAAAAAACATACTGATATTTATCTCTATAATAACCAACTTACCTTGAGCACCTGGTTGCAATCCGGATCACTGAACAATAAATGATAGCACTGCTATTGGGTATGTTCATGTTTGAAGCAAATTATTTTCTTTCTGTGGAAAACGTAAATTTATACCATCAATTTTAGTCAAATAATTAGCTATATACCCAAATATAACTGCATATTTTGTAAAGATATACATAAACATTCATTTGCATGAGAAAAAACTCCAAATCTGGATCACTTTTGTTTTTCTAAAAAAAGTTGTCCCTCCCTCCTTTATAAATAAAAAAATGGTTTCTGTAGGACTAATATTTACAATATGGCTACTTCTGCTTCTTTATAGAACTTGTATCTTCCTGAAAATACCAAAATAATAGTATGGAAAAATCATGGAAGCTTGGACAACCGCTAAAAGTTTGGCAGATTGTCTGTGTTACCGTCAGAGGTCCTTGCAGCCAGGTAGTGGTAAAGGTTAAGGTCTTCTACTGAACTTCAACTCACATTTACTAACGTTTGTCTGCTTCGCTTTAACATTTAGTTTGCCCTGCACTACTTTTGATAGACGTTATATATCTTCGTTACCGTATAAACCCTAAATATTGCGACATCTTAATCCCTTACCATGCTTCTACTACAATTTGAACAACTGCGTCTGAAATCAACACCTGTGTCTAAAAATAGCTGAAGGAGTGGCAAACAGTGTAGACCCTGATCAGACGCCGCATTCTGCGGCGTCTGATCTGGGTTTATACTGTTTGCTCAGGCCTGTCTGTTCCAATACTTAGGGATATTACGGTACTTTGTGTGAATGTTCGTTTCTTGACCCACATATTTACTGTTTGACATTATTTTCATGTTTTTGTATCATTCTTGTTGTTGCTTATTTGTTTGTTTGTTTTGTTTGTTGTTGTTGTTGTTGTTGTAGATTTATTTTTTGTGGCACTACTTTTAATCATATGAGACACTATTGTGTTTATATGTGATACTTGCAAAACGTATGTTATATTGTCTATTTTAATATTTTTTATAAAATTTCATCGCCCTGAATAGTGTCACCTATTAATGTAGCTAAAAATATACTATTTAATTACCTTCTGTAGAAAACAAAATTACCGCAGAATCTCGTGAAATGTATGAAATGCTAGATTACATGTATAATAAATGGTACATGTACTGTGTATAAATGAATCCTACATAAACAGCATCTACCACTAAATGATACATGTACAACATGTACCACTTATAGGTACATGTACAGTATGTACCACTAAATAGTACATGTACATTATGTACCACTAAATAATTCATGTATAGCATGTACCACCAAATGGTACATGTACATCATGTACCACTAAATGATAAATGTACAGCATGTACCACCAAATAATACATGTACCACTAACTGGTACATGTACAGCATGTACCAATATATTGTACTATGCCACTAAATGGTACATGTACAGCATGTACAAAATGATACATGTACCACTAAATGGTACATGTACAGCATGTATCACTAAATGGTACATGTACAGCCTGTAGCACTAAATGATACATGTCCAGCATGTACCACTGAATGATACATGTACAGCGTGTACCACTAAATGATACATGTAACGCATGTACCAGTAAATGATACATGTACTGCATGTACCACAATATGGTACATGTACAGCATGTACCACTAAATGATACTTGTACCACTAAATGATAAATGTATAGCATTTACCACTAAATTGTACATGCACATCATGTACCACTAAATGATATATGTACAACATGTACCACTAAATTATACATGTACAGCATGTACTACTAAATGGTACCTGACAGCGTGTACCAATTAATTGGACATCTTGAACGTGTACCAATTAATGGTACATGTACATTTTTATGAAAACAGGGGCTCCAGTAAATTGGAGCTAGCTGTGCTGGACAGAGGATTCACATGAAATGTCAAGCCTTGTATTCTCTGATTAATACCAAAACCACATCAGAGCCCAGTTGTTCAAAGCGTCGTTAGCTTAACGAGCTCGTTAAGGGTCATTTCGTTAACTGTTTTAGCGGATTCAATATACAGAATTCTGATATTTCTTGCTGAAAAAATGTGAGTAGCTGCAAAAGCTATTCACATTTTTTCGACAAAAAATTTCAGCACATTTGCGTATCACTCAATGTAAATTGTAACGAATCGTTAACTAACGACATCGTTAGCTTTGAACAACTGGGCCCAGAATGCTGCAGTTGTGATTAGCGGTTTAGATGTTAAAATTATTTGAACATTCAAATGCTTCCGTCATATTATATATGTTAAAATTCTTATAAACAGTTTACGCATACCAGTATTATATGTGTTACTGTTGGTCACGTGAAGTTTTATTTCCGCTTTTCCAGCAATGTCAGTGATTTCTCTTATTCCTTCAGGGTACAGTTTTAGAATATTCTCTGGTAGAAGATACGGATGATGTGATGGTGGACAACAGGTTTGAATATTTACTTAATATTGGCGTATATCACTTAAGAACTAGAACAAATCAACCATCGCTAATGTGCACCACCCGCCTCTTCTTAGTGTAAATATTAATGCGCATACAAAATTTTATGAAATTAGCCCATATGGTTGAAGACCTACAGCGATTCAAAAGTTACGACCATTTTCGCTTAATGTCATATTTTTGCATTGGCGTTGTGAAAAGTGACGTTTGACAATCCTTTGGCTAGATTTCATTAGTATCAATGTGTATGCAATCTTTTATCAAAACGTACCATATGGTTGAAGACTTGCGGCGATTTCTGTATTTTTACATGTTTTGGCCCTGCGTTACCTCGGTCAATGAAATGTGGCATTTGCAAGTCCGTTGGCTAGATCTTGTCGGTATCTATAAGTATACCAAAACAAATATCAAAATGTTACGAACGGTTTAAGCGCTATGGCCATTTTTGCTAACTGGCCACGGACGGACGGACAGACTCATAAGGTGATAAAAAGGGCAATTTTCAAAAGTCAACTTTTCGAATGGTCGACTTTTACTACAGGTCGTACAATATTAATTCGGATTAAAATATATGAGTGGCGCCATGGGAAAAGAGCCTTTATAGTATATGCGAACAGCAAAGGTTTATGTAGACTGGCTCCAGTCTCCAGTGACTAATTGTTAATTCTAATAATCTTATTTGATAAACAATTAAATAAAACCACTAGTGACCGGCCTTTATAGTCAAGGTAATATTTTGGTTTTATTTTAGCGGCTTATCAACAGGAATATAAGAATAAATGTTTAGTCACTGGAGACTGGAGCCAGTCTAAGGTTTATGCTTCATTAATTGGCCTCACTTTCTGTCTACAACATGTGGACAGCGAACGCTTAGAAGAGCAATTTAGGTCCATGCGACCATTTCTTAATTATCAATTTATTAAATTTTGACTTCTCAGTTTTTATTCACTTAACCACTCATTTTTTTCTACGTTTACAGTGGAAATATCATTTTGCTCAGAGCACTTGACTACGAAGTGGAAAGGGAGAAAACTGTTAGAGTTAAAGCTTCTGATGGCAGCCATGTAAGTAACAACAATTAATTAAGGGGACACGGCATTGGGAGACAATTTTTGTAACTTCCGGTTTGCTTTACTGCACATCCTTCGGAAAATGGGTCTCCCTACAAGGAAACAGGAACAAACAAAATTTGTCTCCCTTGTAAACAATGGCGGAAAAATCTGCTTACGTATACCGTCTCTTTACAGTGATTGGATACGCTTGGCAGAGTTTCTTCTATTGTTGACAAGAGAGAAAACTTTTGTGACCATTTTTCCTTTACTGCACGCCTTAACCTCTTCAAGGGGAGCAAACCTTTCCTTTTAGCGAGCGCAGCTCGCGACGTGCGAAGCGCGTCCCAAACGAAGTGAGCTCTACGGTAGAGAATATGATCAAGGAAAAGTAATATACAACGATATATACTTTCAGCAGAAGTCTCTCTGACCAATTTTCTTCCCGTTTTCTTCCCGGAAGTTGTCACCGGAAGTTGACAGGACTGGAGCGGACTTGATACTAATACTAATAAGCGTCACGAAGTGACAAGAAACGAGTGTCAATAAGTGTCACGAACATATATCGCTGATTGTTTTTATTATTTATTATTGATTTACATATATATTTTATATACTGATAGTCATTCTTTAATGATGCTGTGAAGGACTTTTGAAGAGACTACAGATAGGGTCTGTGCTGTGCTCGCATTTAGGTTAAGCCTATATTCATATTAGAGTAGACCTCTTTTCCAAAAAAGAGGCAAAACATCTTTTCTAAGAATAGACATATAGACAGAGTTGCTTCCCCTGAAGTGTATCGCTTTCCTTTAAGATGAATGTTTGCTTTTTTCAGGGGAACTATTTTAAAATTATCTTTCTTTCTTCTGAAAAGAGGTCTTACATAAAAGAAGAGTGTCCCCTTTTTCCTTCAATTTAATGTAGATCCATTTTCAGAAGTGACCTAATGTGCAGAAAACAAAGTGACATTCACACAAGTTATCTCCCTTGTAAACAATGAAAGATATACCAGCGTAATCCAGTATCCTTAAAGGGACTAGATACACGTGGTAGATTTTCCAACATTGTTTGACAAGGGAGGTAACTTCTGTGTTAGCATTCCCTCTCAAAAAGGGTTCCAAAAAGAATAAAACACTTTTTCTTTTATCAATTGTTTACGCCCTTGGGAGCAGGCAATATACAGTTTGGTTCAGACACGGAAGTGATTCAATTGTTGTTGTTGACCTACAATGCATCATTGATCTTATGCGTGTTTTTAAAAAGTAAAGCAAAACCCGGGCCTATATATAGCACTGAATAGAATAGTATAATAGTTCAGGTAATGGAATACGTACATATACAATAGGTGTTCTCCATTCGCGTACACTAGTTTCGGCACACTGCACTTATGTAGATATTCTAAAAGGTTTCCATTGCAGCCCTTTATGAAAGTTTGAGATATACTCCAACCTTGACAATTTCACTTTTAAAGTGGGTGGATACATTGATACCGCTAAGCGCAATTTATAGCATTCCCGGGACAGCATGACAAAAAATTGATATTCTTCTAACTACTTATTTTAGTTCTGATGACGTAAGCCTAAAAGCTATGTGAAATTAACTGTGGTTATTAACTATAATAATTGTGAGTTAGTTTCATTCTCATTTATACGAGATATGATTTAGACCTCTCCAATTCACCCTTTGCATTTTGGAATTTAGACGATTTAGTCAGGCACTGGATACAGGGAAGTGCATGGTGGGATGGGGTATGGAAGGCCGAAACCAGATGTTGAGGGTGAGAGAATCCTAGAGTACGCCCTAGCATTTGACCTGCTTCTTGGGAACACATGTTTCAAGAAACGTGACAGCCATCTCATCACATACAAGTCTGGAAACATAGCCACGCAGATCATGTAGACTTCATCCTTTTCCGTAGGACCATGCGCAAACTTGTCACAGATGTAAAAGTGATCCCTGGCGAGGAAGTTGCCATGCAACATCAGCTTCTTGTATGTGACATGAGGATTGATGTGCCTCCAAAATCCAAGCGCCAGTTCACCCTCCCCCACCCCTCCCTCAAGGTTTGGAAGCTTAAAGACCCTCAGACAAGCAATCATTTCCAGGAGGTCTTCAACTTGCATGTGAGCACATCTGCAGGTGTAGCTGATGGGGCCACTGAGGATATCTGGAACAACATCAAGACTGGACTGGTCAAGACAACTGAGGAGGTATGTGGCACAACTCGGCCACACCGTTGGCGTCGTGAAACCTGGTGGTGGAATGAACACGTGGAAAAGGCCATTGCTGCCAAGCGCATAGCTTTCAATGCCTGGAAGGCTAGTAAAGGCACTAGGGCATCATACGATGCAGCCAAACGATATGCCAGACATGCAGTGCACCAGGCTCGTCAAGAAGCCGACAAGAAGGTCAACGAGAATATTGACCCCAAGTCTTCAGAAGTCTACCGCCTTGCTAACCACTTTAGAAGAGAGAACAATGATGTTGTTGGTGACAAACCTGTGAAGAATGATGCAGGAGAGATGTCATTGAGCGAAGACTCAAAGCAGAAGGCCTGGCTAGAGCACTACCAAAGACTTCTCAACGTTGAGTTTGAGTTTGACTGGGACCCAGACCACCTGTCATATCAACCACCAGTGGAAGGCCCGCCCATCCCAGTCACCATTGCTATGGCTAAGAAGGCTATCTCTCAGATGAAGGCTGGCAAAGCACCGGGCCCATCAGGCATAGTGGTGGAGATAATACGAGCCGCCGGTGACATGGGCGCATCCATGATCCATGACCTCGCAGTTGCAATCATTCGTGATGGCAAGGTACCCTCAGACTGGGAGCAGAGTTTCATTGTCTGCCTCTACAAGGAAAAAGGGGACGCATTGGAAAGGGGTAGCTACCGCGGTCTCAAGCTGACAGAGCAGGTAATGAAAATCCTGGAGAGGATTGTGGACGGCCTCATCAGACAGTTGGTGTCAATCGACGATTCCCAGTTTGGCTTCGTCCCAGGCAGAGGCACTACAGACGCAATCTTTGTTGTCAGGCAGCTGCAAGAGAAATATTTAGCTGCCAATAAAAGACTCTACATGGCTTTCGTAGACCTGGAGATGGCGTTTGATCGAGTACCTCGGAAGGTCATCTGGTGGGTGGTGTGGAGGAGTGGATTGTGCGACTGGTGCAGGGGATGTATGCAAATGCACGGAGCCGTGTCCGTGTTGGTGAGGGGTACAGTGAAGAGTTTGAAGTGAAGGTTGGTGTTCACCAAGGATCAATACTCAGCCCGCTGCTCTTCATCATTGTGCTTGAAGCCTTATCACGAGAGTTCCGCTCTGGGGTCCCCTGGGAGGACCTCTATGCCGATGACCTTGTTATCATCGCTGAATCACTTGAGGAATGTGTCAGGAGGCTCTTGACTTGGAAAGAAGCAATGGAGAAGAAAGGACTGAGAGTAAATGCACGAAAGACAAAGATCATGATCTGCGGTACGGGACTGGACCTCCTGCAGAGTTCAGGCGAGTTTCCATGTGCTGTCTGTCGCACTGAAGTGGGCAGCAACAGCATCTTCTGCAATGGCTGCAAGCACTGGGTGCACAAGAAATGCAGTGGGATCAAGCGCTTGAAAACGGACCCTGACTACAGATGTACACGGTGCATGGCACTGCACGCCCCTTGGATGGCAGACCACAGAAGGACATCTAGGTCGGACCTGACAAGCTTGAGGTGGTAGCTTCCTTTTGCTACCTTGGAGACATGTTCTCAGCAGCAGGTGGCTGTGAACTTTCATCCACAACACGTGTGAAAACCGCCTGGAAGTTCAAGGATCTGCTACCAGTCCTCTCTTCACGCCACCCCTCTTTCAAAACACGTGGCCGTGTGTACAGCTCTTGTGTGCGGAGCGCAATGCTCCATGCCAGCGAGACTTGGCCATTGACAAAGCCGAACCTCCAGCGTCTGCAGCGAAATGACAGGGCAATGATCAGACAGATCTGCAATGTCAGGCCGCAAGACATTGTCACCACCAGGTCCAGTGAACTACTTGTGCGGCTTGGCATTGAGGATCTGGACCTCATTCTGAAGGAGAGAAGACTCCGATGGTATGGACATGTGGAACGATCAGGTTGATGGAAAGCGTGGGCCTGGGAGGCCCAAAATGACATGGAAGCAGCTGACAGAGAGGGATTGCAGAGAGCGGAAGCTCTCGGCTATCAACCCTCATGATAGACGTACCTGGAGATCAGATGTGAGATCTGCCATGCGTACAGCAAGCCAGCTATCTGGAAGGGGGCCCACTGATGTGGATGTTGCCCCTGTACCTGCACGTTAATCAAAAATCCAATTATGATATATGATATGAGTTAAGATTTGCATGTAAAGAACCCAATACTATTATCATAAGCTTTAACATTTATTGTGTGCGAAGATCGTAGACCAAGCTTTTTGTGAAAGCTTATACTTGTATTACACTATACTAAAGATACAGCGTGTAGAGACCGTATTCACCCTTAATACTCCTTACCATACTTGTCCTAAAACTTTGATCAAAATAGTAAGATGACCAGAAAGAGACACAATCACATGACAAGGCATACTAGTGCACCAAGAGGATGGGTAAATAAACCACGACGGATATTTTACCTTATAAAAACCAACTTCTTGATGATTGGCAAACTGTGTAGACCCTCATCAGATGCCGCATTTTACGGTGTCTGATCTGGGTCTGCACTGTATGCTCAGGCCGTTTGTCCTATTATTAGAGTTAATTGGGTAATCTATGGATACATGTAACAATGGAGAGGATTATTAAATGATTACTTACAGTAAATGTCCTACAATTTTGATTTTTTTTCCATACTTTCTTGCCCCAATTTTTTTCCATTTTAAGCAGCTGTTTCTTAAATACTTAATAAAATGGCAAACAGTGTAGACCTGATCAGACTGCTCCTTTAGAGCAGTCTGATCTGGGTCTACACTGTTTGCTATATCAGTTTGTCAGAAAAGCTGGTGTATAAAATTTTAGGACATTTTCGGTACCCACTAATTAAAAGGTAATCAGAAAATTCAGGATCACGTCTCAAATTTGTGCATGTAAATTCTCATAATTAGACCGTATCGAGTAGCAATACGCTAACCATATTTACTCTAGGAATTTGGACAGACAGCTCGGAGCAAACAGTGTAGACCTAGATACGATATAACAGAACACTGTTAAATACCTATGATCCCAAGTTAACAGAATTATACAAATTTGGCGCAATTTGATTGAACGAGAGAAAAAGCAACAACAACAACAAAATACGGCTTTTATATATATCTTCACAAGAGCGGGTGTTAGTGCCGTGCCGTGTGGAGGTCACAAAACATCCTCCCGTTCTTCACTATAGTGTAGTTTATATTTTCTTGACCTTCGCGATCACTGAACAGATTCCGGGATTTTTTTTTAAATTTGTAGGGATCACTGATGAGCCCTAGCAGACCAAAATTACCTAGTCTGGTCCAGAAAACTTGACACTGCGGCTGTTTATAATTTTTAGACTTTGTTCGTTTCTTTAAGAATCTATTTATACTTCAATAAATCCACTGAGTAGGAATTTTGGAACTATTTTCTTTGCGTAACTTTCTAAAAGAGCTTTTTAACTCTTATTTCAACATACATGTGACATATTTGGCATTATGAGAAAAGAATTTCATTTTTATGGATTTTATCAGTGAGTAAACACCGGCGAATCGGGCTGTTTATTCAGTTTGTAAGTGATGGCCAGCGTTTACACATCGATAAAATCCTCAAAATTGAAATTCATTCCTGTAAAGTACCCTAAGTATAAGAATAGATAGGCGTGAGCAAACAATGTAGACCCAGATCAGACGACGCAGAATGCGGCGTCTGATCAGGGTCTGCACTGTTTGCCACTCATTAAGTAATTTTAGACACGTCAACATGGAGTAAAATGGATTCGCTCAAATTTTAGGACAACTATGTTAAGAGTTAAGTTGTCACAATATTTAGGGTATATACCGTAATATTAAATACACACAGAGTATTTATAACAACAGTGCGTGTTTCATGTCGAGTGACAGTAATGCTTGGCCATGGGAAGTTATTAATTTTGATTGGTAGGTAATTTTCGTCGTTTCGTTATAATCATTACGAAAACACGCCTATTCAAATATATAGAAAATTTCACCTCCAAATACTGAAAATTTTCAGATAAAAAACTCTGATATTTTTCATATTTCTGTTCAAAAACATAGATTATGGGTACTCGTTAGCACACGAGGCGGTTCTAACGAATACCCACAATCTATGCTTTTGAGCAGAAATAAGAAAAATAATGTATACCCCTGTAAACCCCAGTTTTACTATATAAAAGTGGGGTTTAAGGGGGTCACCATTATATAGGCGTGTTTTCGAGATGGAATATATGATAATGTAAATGAACATTATTCTATTAATTATTTGGGTGATATTCCTTGCCTGAGAATTATACAAAAACAAAAAATGTTTTTGTTGTTGTTGATTTTTATTTATCTCTATATGTCGCGTGTTTATTGTAAGTCTGATCTTGTTCAACCGTAAGGCGCTAAGCAAATTTGTAGCAGACGACATTCTAAAATTGATTTCATCGTCTTTAGAGAAAATACGACTTGGCATTTCATGTGAATCGTCTGCTAAGACGGACTGTTCACATAAATTGACATGCCTTACTTTTGTCTTTTTTTTTTTTTTTTTCTTAAAAATGATATAAAAAATATTTTGAAATGCCGTCTGCGTTAGCAGTGATTAGCGCTCAATTTAACATTTAGAATGCTAGATAAAGATTTCAGCAGACGACGTTTAAAGATACTTTTCACACTTCCCCAGAAAATAGGTTTTGGCATCTCCATTGGAGACAATTGGCATGACATATCAAGACCTACTTTCGAGAACAATAAAACAACAAGAAAAAAAACAACAACAAAAAACATCATTTGTTGCCTGCTGAATTAGCCCAAAGAGTGGTAATTTCAAGGGTGAAAATCTTAACATCAGTTAGAAAGTATTGAAAAAACGTTACCACACCCCCACCCCCTGCCATGCTGAATAAGATGCCACGTCCACTTCTGTCAGATTGCTTGATCCAGGTTGTTGGTAAAAATCACATACTTAATGACAATCAGTGCAGATCCTGATCTGGATCTACATTATTTTGCAAAAGCAGGGCATATCCGGGACCAGCAGGGCCAGGGTTTTATTGATAGTTTGTTCAATTCTATTCCAGGCTGCGACAGCAACAGTACAAATCAGTATAGCTGATGTTAATGACAACAATCCAGTGCTGACAATACCAGAGCCTGTCGTCTCTGTTAACAGGGAACAAGGGTTACTGCTTACTACAGTGTCGGTACGTACAATCTAGCATCCTTGGGTTGCAAGCTCAAATACAAGCTCGACCTCATAAGTTTCACGAACTTTGATCTTGAAATCATTTCTACGGTCAAAGAACAATCAATATCAGCCCCAGATTAGGCTATACGGAATGGGCAGTTTTATCTTGGCCTTCGCTGTTTTCGTATAACATACAACCTTTCCCACGAGGCTTGTTTTTTTTCTGATTTAGTCGTTAGTACTTTGTCGAATACAAGACTTTTATTGGTAATATTTTGTAGAATATTTTACAGATAATTGATTTGATATAATAAAAGAGTAATAAAAGTAATTTTGATAGTACCAGTAGGTTAGGTATCTTGGTATGAATAACTATATTTTTCCGGTTTTTATGTGTGTGTGTGTGTGTGTGTGTGTGTGTGTGTGTGTGTGTGTGTGTGTGTGTGTGTGTGTGTGTGTTCTAGCTCACTTAAAAGTAAATTAAGGGGCCAGAACACATTTATTAGATATGACCCCATGTTTGCTTTCCTGCGCACCAAATCCCTTCAGAAAAGGGTCACTCTAAAAGGAAAGAATTTGCTCCCACGGGGAGCAAATTCTTTCTTTTGAGAGTTGACCCTATTTTAGAAAGATGGCAAAAAAATGAGGATAGCGCTACCTCCCATGAAAATGAATCCAATTTCCGTAACAATGCGATAAAATTACTAAATTACACTGTTTGTGGAAAATAATTTACAATTTATTTTCTGTGCCCACTTTCCTTTTGTAGGCAACTGATGCAGATGTTGACAATGTGATCAGATTTGTTCTTGGTACACACCATGAGTAAGTATTAATGCATTACCTTGAAATAATTAGAACGTCATCATGGGGAAAAATCCGTTATAGCATATGCGAACAGCACAGGTTCAGGCGAGCCTGCGCATTCGCGCAGTCTCGCCAGAACCGATGTTGTTCGCTCACGTAAGCGATAGGGCAAGTGGGACCGTCAGCCGAAGTACTAGATATTTAGCCTCCCTAAGAGGCCGTAAATGCATACTCCAAGATTGATTAGACGGAGGGCCCAAAGTGCATGTTCCTTGCGACGAATGTTATTTTACTAATAGTTTCTGAGCACAGATATATCTATAATTAGGGATTCTTGGTGTTCGAGTGGCTTAAATGCAATATAGATATAGGTTACCCAGGAGAAGTCATAATCACAATCCTATGACTCCGAACAAGGATAGAATGACACGAAATGACGTCACAGATCAGCAGCTTTCTAATGGAAACAGTCAAGTTTTCTGAACTAGACTACCTAATTTTAGCTAGTTAGGCCTCATCAGTGACCCTTATAAGTTTACTTAAATCCTGGAACTGGCTCAATAATCACAACGATTAGAAATTATATAAAATACCCGAATTGTTGCGTTTTCCGGGCCAGACTAGCTAGTTTCGGCTAAAAGAATCGGATAAACCCCTAATCTCTTGGACCCTTCCCTGCCTTGTTCATTTGATTAACTGTAAGTGGTCTGTCAAAAGCCAGTCCGGCTGTTTGTTTTTTTTTATTGTTTTTTTTTAACTGTTTCTTATATCATATTTTCATAGTTGTTGTTGAGAAGGAAAGCAATAAATTAAATGGTTAGATGGATGGCTAGAAAGATATTTATGCATATATATTGGATCTATACGTCTTTGGGGTTGTGAACTAGCAAGAGACCTCAACAGAAAATAGTTCTCATTCCATCACAACAAGACCCTATATAATTTTGACCCCCTGAAACCCCATTTTTATACAGTAAAATTGGGGTTTACAGGGGTACACATTATTTTTCTTCTTTTCCTAAAAGAACATAGATTGTGGGTACTCGTTAGAACCGCCTTGCCGAGGCGGTTCTAACGAGTACCACAATCTATGTTTTGAATATGAAAAATATCATAACTTTTTATCTGAAAATTTTCCTTTTTTGGTTGTAAAATTTTCAATATATTTGAATAGGCGTGTTTTCGTAATGTCTTTTTCAGTTTATTTACAATAAATGCTGCCGGAGAAATTTACATCACTGCTCAAGAAGAAGAATTACTTGAAGATGAGTACAGTCTCTTAGTACTTGCCTTGGACGATCCAGTACCACCTAGACAAGCGGCAGGTCTATTGAAAGTGAAATTCCCTCCCTCTGGTATTACTTGGACGACAGAAAAAACGACAGTGGCGGTAGCTGCGGCTAGTATTGCGGAAGCCGACAATATGTTGACTATTATACTGGGGGCAGTAGCAGGAGCTTTGGCGGTTGTCATCGTTATACTCATTGTTTATATTTGTTGGAAGTGAGTTTCTTGGCTTCTTATACGCCGCCACTTGACGTATAGAAATATGTAAAGCATAGAAACTTAATGCAAAACAATGATAGAAGTTCGTACGTATGGACGAACGGACTTATATATCATTTTGTATTAGTTGTCTATGTGTTAGTTTTTCTATGTGTACGTTTTTATGCGTTAAGTTTCTATATGTTAATTTTGTGTTAAGCTTTCATACATACGCAATAACGTAAAAAATTACATTAAGTTTCTATGCGTCACAAGTTAAGTTTCTTTGCGTTAATTTTATATGCGTTAAGTTTCTTATGGTTAAGTTTCCATAGGTACGGACTTACATAAAAAAAAGTTTGTGTTAAGTTTCTATGCTTTGCATATATTTGTGATAGCTTCACTTGAAATTGTTGATATGTTGTTACTCGTAGTATTAATAATGGATGGATACAGGTCAATAGATACAATCTTGCCGCTGGTGCAAACCAAAGGCCAATGTCACAGATTTAGAAACTTTAAGGTGACTGAATAAACTTGGAGATTTTGTTGCCATTTTTAACAAGGGAGGCAACTTTTGTGACTTGGTGGTTGCTTTTTCTGCACACCAACTGGATCTACCATAACAGGACAGATTTCGCTCTCCTTGGGAGAAAGTTCATTCCTGTTAGAGTAGATCCCTTTTCAAAAGGGAGACAAAATTGACAGAGTTATCTCCCCAGAAAATAAATCCATTCCTGTTTGGTCTATACATTCATGCAGCTGCGTTAACGTTCATAGCATAAGTAGTTGTTCTTCTAAACAATATACGTTATTAAATTTGTGAAATTTGCAGTGGTGGATGCAGGATGATTTCTGAGGGGGGTTCAATTTAATCATATTACCATACTTACCTTACGTATTCGGACAGACAGGCCTGAACAAACAGCGTAGACCAAGATCAGACGCCACAAAACGCGGCGTCTGATCAGGGTCTACACTGTTTGCCACTTACCCAGAAATTTTACACACATTCACAAGTAGAAAATGGACTTTTTGAAGAGAATTGTTAGGAAAAGTGTCCCAACTATCAAATCTATCCAAACATTCCCATGAAAATCAATTTTTTAAGTCAAAGGGTGATTAACCCCCGACCCCCCTCTGAATCCGCCCCTGATTTGTACCCCCATATTCCCCCATATTTATAGTGTAAATAGGGGTATGCAGGGGTATACATTATTAGGCAGATTTTCAGTATTTTGCATTTTAAAATGGCCTTTTAATATGTTTGTTATCTAGGGTCTGTCTTCAAAGCGTCTACATTCACATTTATTTACAATTTTCAGGAATCGGAGAACAAAGGAAGAGCTCGACAAAGCTCGTTTACCTCATGGTCACGCGGCCAAGGGGCTTACTTACCGTCAAGCTGAACCACCAGATGATCTCCCAAAGATGGATTTGCGCTATGCTGGGGAGACAGATGATTCAGAATATGGAGGGTCTACGACTATACAGGTATTTTTATTATCCTTTAGGCCGGGTTATTGGGAGATGGCTGTTTTTGACAGTTTAATATATAGTAAATGTTACTTTGGGATATGAGAAAAATGGCTGGTATTGGGAGATGGTTGTTATTGACAGTTAAATATATAGTAAACATCTTTTGGGGATATGAGAAAAAATGACTGTTATTGGGAGGTAACTGTTGTTGAGAGGCTAAATATGCAGTAATCAGCACTTTGTGATATGAGAAAAGTGGCTGTTATTGAGAGGAGGTTCATATTGAGAGGTTAAATATATAGTAAACAGCACTTTGGCATATGAGAAAAGTGGTTGTTATGGGGGTGGTTGTTGTTTAGAGGTTATATAATAGTAAATAACACTTTGGGATATAATTAAAGTGGTTGCTATTGGGAGATGGGCTTTGTTGAGGTTTAATATATAGTACGCAACACTTTGGAATGTAAGAAAAGTGGTTGTTATTGCGCGGTTGTTGTTGAGAGGTTGAAATATATAGTAAACAACACTTCGGGATATTAGAAAAGTGGTTGTTATTTGGAGGTGACTGTTGTTCTGAGGTTAAATATATAATAACACTTTGGGATATAATAAAAGTTGTTGTTTTTGGGAGGTGGCTGTGGTTGTGAGGTGACCGTTTGTGGACGTTCAAGGTTATATGCGCACATGTAACCCCTAACTATACTTATCTTAAGAAAATATTGCATTGTCAGGGGAGGCAAACTTTGCTAAAATTGTTTTAGCCCTATTCGGAAAAGAGGTCTACTCTAAAAGGAAAGAATTTGCTCCCAATGGGAGCAAATTCTTTCCTTTGAGAGTAGACTTCTTTTCAGAAGGGACTTTTTAGGTTGTTAGTAGGCTATATTCTGTAATTGTCGCTCTTCCTGGACATCTTTTACACTATTGTTATGTGCATAAAAGCATACAGGAAGTAAAAAATGTTGCCTTATACAAAATGGAGATAAATTTACATACATGCTCAAAAGCATTACGAAAACACGCCTATTCAAATAAACTGAAAATTTCCCCACCAAAAACTGAAAGTTTTCAGATAAAAAATTCTGATATTTTTCATATTTCTGCTCAAAACATAGATTGTGGGTACTCATTAGAACCGCCTCGCCGAGGCGGTTCTAACGAGTACCCACAATCTATGTTTTTGAGCAGAAATAAGAAAAATAATGTATACCTCTGTAAACCCCAGTTTTACCATATAGAAGTGGGGTTTAAGGGGGTCAAAATTATATAGGTATGTTTTCGTGATGGAAAGTAGAGTTGGCTTTATCTGTGATTTATTTGTTACCCGTAATGATTCGTGGATGAGTTAGAAGACCTCCACGTCGACCGAACAAATATATGTATGTGTTTGACCACTACGGAAGCTGAGGGCGAGGGTTGGGATCCCAAAAAACCAGCTTAAGCCCCTCATCCCCAGTAATTTATTACTGACCGTTCCAAGACGGTACTTTCATTTTGGTACGTTTTGTTGAATGGTCTGGAATGTTTTACTTACAAATCTTTTTCTTTTAGCAAGTATGTTAGTTAAAGATATATTCAGTTAAATTTGGGTAACATAGTTGCCACTTTCTTGGGAAAGAGTTGCCAACTCTGCTTGCCATCGGTTCTTTTGGTGGCTGTCTTTCCCTGTCATGCTGAGAACTTGCTGTAAATCTGATTGTATCAGTTCTTGAGTTCACTTATTCGCTTCGGCTGGGCCAAATAAAAAGTGCATTCAGGTTAATATGCCAGAATAAAAATAGTTAGAGTTGGTTATGTTTGTTTTCACTTCTTTGTATAGACATATACCATTATTGACCTAAAAATTCGCAGTCTGATCTGAATCTTCATTGGGAGCACGTGTCCAAAGGTACGTTTTCTTACGTTGCGGTTCATATAAGTACATGTGAAATAATTTCTGCAATGTTTTGTTTCCAGGAAAATCCTTTTAGGGCCTCTGCTGTAAACGATGGCTATTTACAAAGCAGTGGTTCCGAGATGGATAGAGATGTTAGTGAAATAGAGATAGAAACTGCCGTAGTTCCTTATGATGAAGAAGACTTTGGTTATCCTTCAGGGAGACCCCTTTATATAAATAGTCAGCACAAAACTTTTAGAGGTAAAGCATTACGAAAACACTCCTATTCAAATATATTGAAAATTTTACGACCAAAAAAGAAAAATTTCAGATAAAAAAATTCTAATATTTTTCATATTTCTGCTCAAAACATAGATTGTGGGTACTCATTAGAACCGCCTCGGCGAGGCGGTTCTAACGAGTACCCACAATCTATGTTTTGAGCAGAAATAAGAAAAATAATGTATACCCCTGTAAACCCCAGTTTTACTATATAAAAGTGGGGTTTAAGGGGGTCAAAATTATATAGGCATGTTTTCGTGATGGTAAATGGCTACAGACTACCATAGATTTTCCATATATATTTTATACATGTTTGCAAATGTTCTATAGCCCACAACCTTTTAGTTTTATTTTCAAATGGCCAATTCTTGGTGCTTGCCTGATAGCAATCCCTCTTAACCCTTAAAGCGCCAATCACAACTATTATCGTCTGCTTTGTCATCTGCTTGTGATTTTAAAAGTCATTTTTGCAACAGTGCGGACCCAAATCAGACTGCTCCTTTAGGAGCAGTCTGATTAGGGTCCGCACTGTTTGCCGGTATGCAAAAATAGGTTTGAAAAGTCTGCAAGAATATTCAGCAGACGACATAAACAGACGACATTTTCAGATGCACTTTTTTCTTGGCGCTTTAAGGGTTAAATTTTCAAAACGAGAAATGGAATGGTAGGTAATGTGTCATCCAATCAGCTTTCGCCTCGTCGAAGGCACTGACACAGATATTGTACGAGGTCACGTCAGGTGTAAGGATAATTTGTACCCAGATGATTTTCTACTTTCATATTCAAAGTAACCATTCAAAATATACAATTTTGCAAATGTCTACAGCAGAATTGCCTGGATTATATATTTCACTACGAATAAACGCCTATTCAAACATATAGAAAGTTTCACCTCCAAAAACTGAAAATTTTAAATAAAAAACTCTGATATTTTTCATATTTCTGCTAAAAAATATAGATTGTGGGTACACGTTAGAATAGCCTCGGCGATGCGGTTCTAACGAGTACCCACAATCTGTGTTTTTTGAGCAGAAATAAGAAAAATAATGTATACGCCTGTAACCCAAGTTTTACCATATAAAAGTGGGATTTAAAGGGGTCAATATATATAGGCATGTTTTCGTGATGTAACCAATTCTGACATCAAAGCAGGCAAAAACTCTTTAGAAACAGGCAAACCTATTGGAACTATTAATATGGAACTCTTCCCGGAGCTCTTAAATTTTCGCAGTACGTGGCCTTTATATGTGTTTTATCATTTATCTTTACCATTTACATGTCATACAAATGCACATTTCAGACAAAATAATGCGACATTTCATGTTAATTGTCTGCTAGGCAGACGAATTACATATAATGCCAATAGATGCTAAAAGGAATGACACTTGAAAGCAATGAACAAATCACAGAGCTGAGAACAAGCCTCATTTTGTCTGAAAAATACAAAAAAAAAAAAAATATTTTAAAGTGTCATCTGCTGTTGGTGCTGTAGGTACTATTAGCACTTTGAGGGTTAATCATTACGAAAACATACCTATATAATTTAGACCCCCTTAAACCCCACTTTTATGTAATAAACTGGGGTTTACAGGGGTATACATTATTTTCTTATTTCTGCTCTAAAACATAAATTGTGGGTACTCGTTAGAACCGCCTCATCGAGGCGGTTCTAACGAGTACCCACAATCTATGTTTTAGAGCAGAAATATGAAAAATATCAGAATTTTTCATCTGAAAATTTTCATTTTTTGGTGGTAAAATTTTCTATATATTTGAATAGGCGTGTTTTCGTAATGGTTAGAGAATTACTGCGTTCTAACACATTCCCGAGAGAGCTGTAAAAGAAATCAAACTATATTCTATCGTAATTTTACTTGCAAGGACTGCAAATGCGCCGTGATCCTGGACATTTATAAGAACCTTTGATGTCTTTGAAATAGCAGTGATATGACACAAACATTCCAATTCAAAAGGCCTACACAAATTTAGTACAATTCGCACAAACAAAATCCAAATGCGATCAGTGGTTCCAAAATGCCAGGAAATATAAACTACACTAAAGTAAACATCACGAAAACATGCCCCCTTAAACCCCACTTTTATATAGTAAAACTGGGATTTACAGGGGTATACGTTATTTTTCTTATTTCTGCTCAAAACATAGATTGTGGGTACTCGTCAGAACCTCAACGAGGCGGTTCTAACGAGTACCCACAATTTATGTTTTCTATGTTTTGAGCAGAAATAAGAAAAATATCAGAGTTTTTTACCTGAAAATTTTCAGTTTTTAGAGGTGAAATTTTCTATATATTTGAATAGGCGTGTTTACGTAATGGCACGAAGAAACATTTTATGGTCGCCACACAGCGCTGAATACTAGCTATAGTATTATGTGCTAGGAAATCTTACGAAAGTAAATAACATCAAATAAACGATATACAGTCGAACCTCAATAGCTCGAACACCGATTTACTATGGCTAATTCGAACTTGATTTTGTGTCCCTACGAAATTATTCCGATAGCTCAAGGAAACAAATCTTTAGGGACACTTTCTTAATTTATCATGAGACTGTATGTTATGTTTACTCATTAGAATCGCCTTATTGAGACGGTTCTGATGAGTACACTCAAGATAACATTATTGTATAGAAAATTGAAAAGACTTCCTTAAATTATTCTCATTTGCCTTCTGATCTTGCGCCATGATTAACTCTCAGTGACTCGAATTACCCATGTCACGAACAAATTTCCAGTGTCCCAAAGATGTTCGAGCCATTGAGGCTCGACTGTAGTAGACTCTGCTTTATGAAGAGACTTAATAAAACCGAGTCTTTGATTTTCTTTCTTTGTGTGTTCTTTGTTTCCAAAAACAATCTTTTAGATTTTCATTTTATTGATTACACCAACAAGAACGTGTTTGCCTTCCTAGTCAAGGCTCAACCACGGGGACATGTTAATTACATACATACTCTGTTATCTGACTTTAAGTAGTTTTGTAGACACTGTATTCAAACAATGGATATTGTAAAATTTCAATGACTCTAACGCCGATGGCTCGTTTACCTTGGCGGATTCTAACTCGTTTCGAGTCCGTAGGAAATTCTTCTGAAAGCTCAAGAAAACAAATATGTAGGAACATTTTAGCGAAAGTTTCGTATGTTAGCGAAAGTTTCGTATTTTATGAAAATGTATGGTGTAGTGAGTACATTCAGAATATCGCTATTTCAAAGAAGCTCGAATTTGATTAACCCTCAGTGGCTCAAACTCCAATGTATAGAAAAAAGTTTCCATAGTCCCAAAGATGTTCGAGCCATCGAAGTTCAACTGTATCTCATAGAGGGAGCACTCTAACATAAAAGTTGCGGTAGACTACACTAGCAGAACCGAATTGGTTTCCTTGGTATATGAATACAATCTAAAAATAGGGCTACTTTGAACAGAAAGAAAACTTTGTTTTTATCTGTGGCTACAGGTTATCATTGGTTTCCCTTATATATTTTATATATTTTCACAAATCTTCTACTACCTATAGTTTTTTTTATTTTTTTTGTTTGGTTTAAGTTCAGATTGTCAATACTTGGTACCAGTCTGGCAACAGTCTTCTGAAATCTTTAAAACAAGCAACAGAACTGCAGCTTATTGTTTACGCCCTTGGGCATAGACAAACTTATAGTTCAATATTGCTCCTAGAGCAATTTCAGGTCGTAAACTTGTCCAGTGCTATTTTCCATGGACTGCTCAGCGTTATTATAACCAAGTATTAGCTATCACTAAAAGCTTGGTCTATGCTTAGCACAGCGTAGACCAAGCTTTTTCTGAAAGCTAATACTTATGTTACATGTGATGAACATCATCCTCTTCGAAGACACTGATTCAGATCTTGTTAGAGGTCATGGTAGGTGTAAGGGTAAATTATATCTCGATGATTTTCTACATTCATATTCACAGCAACCACCCAAAACATACAATTTCGCTAATATCTACTGCAGAATTGTCTGAATTATACATGTTGACAAATACTAGTATCACATTACGAAAATACGCCAATTCAAATATATTGAAAATTTCACCACCAAAACTGAAAGTTTTCAGATAAAAATTCTGATATTTTTTATATTTCTGCTCAAAACATAAATTGTGGGTACTCGTTAGAACCGCCTCGAGGCGGTTCTAACGAATACCCACAATCTATGTTTTTGAGCAGAAATAAGAAAAATAATGTACATGTTCACCCCTGTAAACCCTAGTTTTACTGTATAAAAGTGGAGTTTAAGGGGGTCAAAATTATATAGGTATGTTTCCGTGATGAAGGCAGGCAAACACACTTTAGAAACAGGCAAAAACTATGGAACTATATTCGTATGCAACCAAACGGTTGCTCTGTAAGTTGTAATAGTCCGTGACCTGAGAGCTCATTATTTCAAAGTAATTTCACTTTGAGAAGAGAGACAGACACTTTGAGTAAAAGTGACAATTCTTGAAAGTGTAGCCATTTACATTAGTTCAATCATATACTTAGTATTTATATCATATTTAACAAGTAATTGACACTAATGTGGCTAACAAAATGTAGGTAGATGTACATGTATCAGCGATTTCAGCAGAAGACAAACTGAAACTGATGATATATTCCCTAGAAAATAAGGCATTGACGTTTCATGCAAATTAGGAGACAGTTTAAGGAGACAATTTTCATGAGGATTACTGGTGAGGCCCAATTGGCCAAAACTAGCTAATCTGGCCTAGAAAATTTGACACTTCCACTGTTTTCAGTTTTATGAATGCGACCATTTGTTCTCAAGGAGCTTTCCTTTAAGAATTTATTTATATGATCGTAATTATAGTCTGTCATGAAAATAGATATTCAGCCAACAAAACCCCTGTACAACAGCTTATCAATATTGCGGTGTAATTGAAGCATTGAAAACATACAGGTTTTCAGATCATGCAATAAAAGGTCCGGGTGGCTCACTTGGTAGAGCGTCTTCCTTTGGATCGGGAGGTATGAGGGATCGATCCCCAGCCCAGTCATGCTCTTTGGTTTGGTACTTAGCATTCGAAAATAGATCTATGATTGGTCACACTAGTGTCAATACCTCAGTGAGGAGCTCTATAAAAGGGCGTGAGTTCCAACTGTTGCGATCAGATACCGTCACGATATGCCGGGAAGATTGTTGACACGGACGTTAAACCTCAACTCAAACGAACTATTTCATCATGCGGCACTCGGCCAAATCTGACTGTTTGATTATTTGTGATTAACTGAAAAATAGGAGTTTAGTATACATGCTATCTACAGGAGGTGAGGACTCTACGAGTACAGAATCGAGCCAAAGTGACAGTACGGGTGGAAGTAGACGGGGCTTGGTTCACGACGCCAAACAAAATAGCAATAAAATGACCAGTTGGGATAGTGATGATAAACTTCATCCACAGGGTGCACAGGTACAATACACATGTTAAAAGCTTTCAAGTGAGCAAGCAACGTTGAGACAACGTCGCATCAATGTCGATGCATCGTCATGATGTTATGTTGTTGATGCGACGTTGTATAAACGTCATATGCCCGCTGGGTTTCATTTCTAAGGGCCAAAGTTTTTCTTGTTCATAAAATTTTGAAGAAAATTCTAGTCGTATACATGTTGTGATACTTTCATTGTACTTTGCTGGAATCAGTTGCAGTTTTCTTATCTTCAGTAGACACATTAGATGTTGCCGAACGAACGATGGCGGAAGGTAATTTTGTAGCTTCCCGGCAGGCACATGACGTAAATATAACGTCGCCTCAACGTCGATGCAACGTCGTGACGTTGCATCGACGTTGAGGCGACGTTATATTTACGTCATGTGCCCGCTGGGAATTATGGTATAGATCATCACATCAATAAACTATTATTTCACTTCGTGTTGTGCGAAGGACAATATTGCTGACTTAATGACATAGGACTTAAGACTTAAGGAGGAATGTTTGGTGATAATTCTGGGAAAATAAATCAGCGGGGAACTATTTGGTACATTTAGTTATCAGATTGGTAGTAACTGTAAAACGGATTGTTGAAATGTGGTATGTTAAATCTGGTCACTGTTTAGCAGCCACCCTCAAAAATAATTCTGAGAAAATAGATTAGCCGCGCGCGGCAGGGAACTATTTGTTAGGTAGTTATTAGGTTGGTAGTAACCAGAAAATGGATTGTCTAAATGTGGTGTGTCCAAATAGGGTTTGTTAAATCTGGTGGCGGTTTCGCAACCACCCTCAAAATTAATTTAGGGAAAATAAATTAGCAGGGAACTATTTGTTAGGTAGTTATTATGTTGTTTGTAAAAGAAAGGGAACCGGATTGTCGAAATGTGGTATACTAAATCTTATGGCGTTCTGGCAACCACCCTCAAACCTATGTTGCCACAAATGTGTTGTGGGTACCAATTAGAAGCGCGTCGCCGATGCTCTTCTAATTCATACCCACAACATATGTGTTGTTTTTTGTTGTTTTTTATCAAAAACTAAGATAACTTATCCAGTAATTATCATCAACTATTCCACCTTAACATCTCCTTTGCTTAACCCAAATCAGCCTAATGGACTTTCCATTCCGTATACAATGTGTGAGTCCATTTGTCGTTTAAGGGGTGCCAGGTGTATTTTTCAATTTTGTTGTATTTGTAATTGAAATTCCTGTAAGCAAACAGTGAAGACCTTGATCAGACGCCGCATAATGCGGCGTCTGATCTAGGTCTACACTGTTTGCCTATGTCCCCACAAAAGGGACGCCAGGCTTATATGGGTTAAGAGTATATGTGTCTCGAATATAAACAAAAACTCACCAGTAGGTTTGACAATATCTAACGTAGATAAAGGGAAGCCATTACATAATGTGTTTGGCTAAGGGTTATTGCATTTATGAATTAGTGGATGTAGGCATTCAGTATGTTGTAAAATGTGTGTTTACTGTATCCAAAATGAAGTTTAATTCAAAAGCACCAAACAAACAGGATGGATGAAACCTTATCACATGGGGTGGGGATGAAGGAGATTGACAAGGTTTCTCCTTTCAGCCATGCAGCCCCACCCCGGTAGGTCCAGATACGCTTACAAATAGTGTAGATTCTGATAAGATGAGCCAGTTGTTGTTTTTTTGTTTTTGTTTTTTATGACTACATTCTCATTTGCAACAGTGAACATGTCCAAATTCGAATCTGGAAGAGTCCACTTTAAAACTAATGGGTGAAAGGGGATAAGAACTATACTGTTTGCCAGTCTTTTTTATTATCGACTTACTTATTTGAAATAACGAACATGTCCAAATACAAATCTGATAGAGTCCACTTAAAAAAAACTAAGGCATGAAAGATTTAAGAAATATTAATGTATTTTTCTTAAAAGATGTGCTTTAACCCACACATATTCAAATAATGTAATAACCCTAAATCAGTATATCGTATAAAACATTTAACAGTTAAGTAGATTATTATAAATTCGCTCTTCCCATTGTCTGTCACAAAATATAATATATTCTTCACATATAATCTGTCAAAGTTTCCCTGTCATTACGAAAATAAGCCTATTCAGATATACTGAAAAATTTTACCACCAAAAAATAAAAAAAAAATCAGATAAAAACTCTGATATTTTTCTCATTTATACTCAAAACATAGATTGTGGGTACTCGTTAGAACCGCCTCGGCGAGGCGGTTCTAACGAGTACCCACAATCTATGTTTTTGAGCAGAAATAAGAAAATAATGTATACTCCTGTAAACCCCAGTTTTACTATATAAAAGTGGGGTTTAAGGGGGTCAGCATTAACTAGGCATGTTTTCGTGATGGTATATTATTTCTGAACGCACGTATTGTGATTCTTTTCAATGTGTTGTATCATCTCTCAACAGTTCATATTTTATCCGTTATTTTGTTTTCAAAGAAACAATTTGTTAGTGTCTATATTGTTTTAACAATAATGTGGCAGATTTTTTTAATTATAATGTTATACAGTGAAACCTTGATATACCGACACTAGTTAGAAGTTACAACGACAAAATTCATTTGACTGGCACGACACATTTGCTCAATAGGTGATAGTTAATCATAAATTATCCAAGAACATTGTATTTAATACTTTAAGAAACATATGTTTTGGATATTTGTTGGAATCGCATCAGAGAGGAATTATCCAAACCATATGTTCTATGGAGAAATTCGAGTAAAGCAATGCCTTTCTTACGTATCATTCTGCTCATTAAGAAATTTTATTTTAATGGTAACATCTTTAAGAACAAATGCTGCTGCTGTAATGAGGATTACTGTTTTCCTGTTTTACATAGTATAGCAAGAGCCTGTAACTATGTATCTTTTAGTCTTAATAATGAAATGTATAAATTCTTGAGGACAGTAGAATCTAAATGATTATGTATAGTAATAACACAGTAGTGAGCTTATGTAAATTTAGTTGGACAAATAAAAGTATTAATGTTAAGTTCTGTGTATTCAACTAATTATTAGTAAAAAGTTTCTGTATATTTTAAGTTATATTTTGTCATGTTTCTATATACTAATTTTAGCAATAATATTGGTCGCATTGGCATGTTTGTTTCATTCGCAAATCTTTTTATCATTACATGTATAGACTGACCAAATTGTCGCTTTAACCTTTACATTTGAGCCAGCGCATGACAAAACCTACAATAAAACTTGTGCGACCAGCGAAGACTCAGATCAGTGCGCATATATGAGCCTTCTACAGCATCCGGGCTATCCACAAAGGAATGAACAAGAACCATTGCCATACTGGGTGGATGCACAGGCTGATCTGATCCTTTACTGATCACACAGGTCTTTTTTGTAGATTTTATCGTGCGCTGGCTCATTTAATATTCATTAGGCTACTTCCACTGTACAATGTAGGCTTAGCAGTCAGAAAATACTTAGTTACACGTGAAACAGCTATTGACTCACCTTTGCAGGTAACACTTGTTTATGCAGTAAACATAATTGTACTTATAAATATTATAATCAAAAGGTCAGAGCGACAGGTCAGTTTGGGCGACCTATAACCATTATGTTTAGATTTTGCTTTATGTATTTGTGAACAACTGTATTAAATCCTTGCTGTTTCTTATTTTTTTCAGAAATTACTAAACCCAGGTGCGAGTGTGACTCCAAAGAAACCGAAGGAGGAGAAACCATCAATTACAGTTTATTTCTGAGTTAACATTGACATTCCATATCTCTTTCATATCTGAGCTGCAATGTCGTAAAACGTATCATATTCCTTTCATAATTGAGCCGCAACGTCAGAAAACGTACCTTCGGACATGTGCGCGTAGCGAAGATTTAGAGCAGTTTGCGCATTCGCCTATTCTGATCTGAAACTTCGCTGAGCGCATTTTTTATTGCCAAGAATGCAGATTTTCATCATGCAGAAAACAAACTCTGATTAGACTGTGCGGACGTACAGACTGATTCAAGTCTTTGTTTGGCCCATATGTTAGAAGGTACGTTGCCTGACGTTGCGGCTTATCTGTTTCAAATTTGATTTCCATAACAGCTGTATCACATTCTTCATTATTCTTTGACTTCCATAACAGCTGTACCACATTCTTCATCATTACTTGACTTTCGTAACAGCTGTAACATATTTATCATTAGTACTTGACTTCCGTAACAGCTGTACCACATGTTTCATTATTACTTCCGTAACAGCTGTACAAAATCATTCATTATTACTTGACTTTCATAGCAATTGTGCCACATAGTTACTTGATTTCCATAACAGCTGTACCACATTATTACTTGATTTCTATAGCAGCTGCGGCACATTTTTACTTGATTTACCATATAATTACTTGATTTTCATAGTAGATATATACTTACTTGACTTACTTGATTTCAAAAACAGCTGTTCCACATTATTACTTGACTTTTATTACAGCTGTACCGCATTATTAATTGATTTCCATTGCAGCTGTATCAAATAATGACTTGATTTCCAGAATAGCTGTACTTCATAATTTCTTGATTTCCATAGCAGCTGCAATACATTATTACTTGATTTCCATAGCAGCTGTATCAAATAATGACCTGATTTCTAGAATAATTGTACCACATAATTGTTTTCCATAGCAGCTGTGCAACATTATTACTTGATTTTCATAGCAGCTATACCACGTAATTGCTTGATTTCAATAACAGCTATACCACATTATTACTCAATTAGGGTAACAGCTGTACCACATCATTATTACTTGATTTCCATAATAGCTGTACCACAATTTTACTTGACTTTTGGTGCCTCGTGCTTCTCATTTGTGTTTTATTATTTGGTTGCATCAAATAAATTTTAAAATGCCGTAAAATACCCAGGTTGGCATGCCTTTGTTAACCAATTGATGTCGCTTATTTTAATTGAACCGCAACGTGAGAAAACGTACCTTTTGGTATGTGCGCCTAATAAACACTCGAATTAGCCTGAGCATGCGTACTGTCTGATCAGAGTCTTTCTGTTCTGCTTGAAGAAACGTTGCATCCTTGGCTATTAAAAATGAGTCGAGTGAAGGTTCTGATCAGACTGCGCGAATGCGAAATTGATCCGAATCTTCGCCCGGGAGCACATGCCAAAAAGTACGTTTTCTGACATTGCGGCCCGATTGGTTTTTTCCAAGGTACTTACACGTTAATCATCAGAAAAATCTCTCATATCACAAATTATATTTACCACTGTTGTTCAGACTGCTTTACAATAGAGTTTTCATTTTAAATGCTCATATTTTCCCAGTCCAGATAAGTCGTATGGGCCACATCATGTGAAAAGGGCCATTATAGCATATGCGAACAGCAAAGGTTCAGGCGAGCCTGCGCATCCGCGCAGTCTCGCCAGAACCTATGCTGTCGCTCACGTAAGCGGTAAGCCAAGGGGAAACTAAAGCCAAAGAACTAGACATGTGGCTTGCTAAGGCGACGGGCATGCGCTCTGAAAGATTGATTCGACGGAAAGCTCATTTGTCTTAACAAAATAATGCTTCTTATGTCTCAGCAAAACATCTTCCGGTATTAATCAGATTTGTCTCCCCTATCATGTTACCTCCATAATTACACACCGATGTATGATTGACACAATTTTAAGACAAGCATGGTGGGTTCAGAGTGGTTTCGGGTGGTTCCACTAGAGGGGTTATGGGGTTTCAATCGAACCCGCAATTTCATTTTCATGGGAATTTTTTTTATAAATCTGATACATTTTGGATACCGTATTTACCTTGAATATTTACATCACTTTACCGTATACTTCTCTACAACAAATCCATTTTATTACTTGTGAATGTGTGTAAAATTGTTGGGTAAATGACACCGTTTTCTCCGGCCTGTCTGTCAGAATATGTAGTGTAAGTTACTGATCAAATCGAACTCCCTCAGAAATCATTCTGGATCCGCTCCTGACAAGAACATGTCGGAATATTTGGGGTAAAACTGTAAAACAAATCCTTAACATACGTTGCGGCTCTGGTATCTCCTGCGTCGACTTGTTTGGACTATTGTATTTTGTTACCTCTTTTGATGCAAAATAAGCGAAAATGACCTTTATGCCATATATGAACAGCGAAGACCCAGAATTCACATAACTGATATTTTACAGTAATTCCAAGTCAACAGGCCTACAATTATTTAGCGCAATTTGATTGGCCGAGAGCAATTTGAGTACGGAATTTATACTTAGATAAATACATTGAGCAGGTATCCCGGAACTATTTTCTTCGCGCAATTTATTAAAATTGGCTAACTTGCCCAATGCATATTTTCGGCGTAAATATGACCTGGTTGGAATTATAAGAGGGATGTTCGAAATGAATTGCTTATTTCTATCTGGAGACTTCAAATTTCAAGTTAGCCCAAAAGTACTCATTTCATGCCCTCGAAGTACTCCCCGTGGCTAGAAATGCAAAGTTTCAGCCGATGTATCCACTTCTTGAAGGCGTCACGGTACGCTGATTTGGGCACAGTAATAAGGTACTGATGAATGGCAGATCCAAGTGCCTGTCGGGACTGGTATTTCCGCCCAGCAAGGAATGCTTTCAATTTCGGAAACAAAAAGAAATCACATGGGGCAAGGTCTGGGGAATACGGGGGTTGAGGCAAAACAGTTACTTTTTCTTTCTTCAAAAACGCCGTAACTATTGCGGAGGTATGAGCTGGGGCATTGTCATGTAGAAGACGGACATGTTTAAAACCAGTGGCAGGGCGTCGTTTCTGATAATACTTTTTCAGTTTCTTCAGTACTACGTCTTTGTAGTACTTTCCGGTGATGCTTTTGCCCTTTTTCACTGGCACTTTTATTGCGACTCCTTCACCAGAGAAGAAGATTGCATACAAAACCTTCTTGTACTCAAAGAACGTTTGGCAATTATTGGGCGTTTGCTGTGTTTAGTGGCCCAGATCTTATTGCTAACTTTTCTGACGGGCTCAAAATAATGGACCCAGGTTTCATCACCTGTGACGATATTGGCAAACTGCTTTTTGTCATATTTTGGAAACATTTGAAGCAGCTTTTTGGCCACTTTAACCCGTTGCCTCTTTTGCTCGTCAGTCAACAGATGTGGCACCCATCTAGCAGAAATCTTTCTGACTTTCAAATGCTTCTTCAAAATAAGGTAAACCGTTGATAGTGATATGCCTACCTTTCGTGCAATATCACGAACTGTAAATCTGGCATCTCCTTCAATGATTTCCTTTATTTTGGAAACGATTTCTTTACGAGATGAAGATTTTGGCCTACCTGATTTCGGTGCATTTTTGATGGACTCTTACACCAGACTCAAATTTCTTTTTTCACCGCCGAACTGTGTCATAAGACACACAAGAAGGTCCAAAAGCAGTAGAAATTTCAGTCATCAGCTTCTTCAAAGAACAACCAAGTTTTGAGCGAGCTTTGATGTAAGCCCGTATTTCATCTTTTTTGTCGACGCTTCTACCAACCATTTTTACTGCAGTGGTCAATGACTGCGTGTATTCAAATGGCAAATTTTATGTCTTACACTTAGTCTAACATGTACATTTATACACCATTGTGTAGATATTGAATAACCCTATACAGGTATGTATTGGTTTTTATCGTGCCCCACGTGGATATCGAGCTAGAGGACAATAAGCAATTTATTTCGAACATCCCTCGTAAGAAATGAATTTTATTTTTGTGGATTTTATCGATGTGTAAACGCTGTGAATCACTCGCATACATAACATAAAACCCTTCGGTTTTTATTTAGTTTATGAGTAATTCGCCGGCGTTGACACATCGATAAATCCATTTTATTCATACAGCATCTCTTGATTCTGTAACCTGATCAGACTGAGCGAATGCATAAAGACCATTTTATGCATGTTTTGCATCATATTTACATATGAAACATTGCCATTTTGAACGTTGTGATTGTATAATACATGTATATAGTGTTTATTTGTACATATTGAATTGTAAATATTGTACATATACTATTTTAATGCTGTTGAAATGTTTTAAAAGAGATTGGGAATTCAGACGTTGTCAAGACATTGTAGATGTTTTATTGTAGATGTTTTAAAAGTGACTTTAAAGTGCAAGACCGTTTTGAGGATAATTATAAACACATAACATCGTAACAGCGTTATTTCGGCATCATATGACGTCGCGGTGACATCGAAAAGACGTTGTTATGACGTCATGTGGTCTAAATTTTCAAAAACATATTCCAAAGGAAGCAAAACATTGTTTCATATGAAAAGATATAGGGAAAAAATGTAACCTTGTCCAGTGACCCGAGGCTTCTGGTTCCAAGATCTGTTACGTGAAATAGAAAATGGAAATCAGAAGTCACAGGTCACTGGACTAGGTTATATTTTATACCTGTACAAGTCGCGCTTTCAGAACATTTGTTATCCAAACCAAAATGTACACGGTGAGACAAAGCGTCAGTATACTGTGATATTCTTTTCCAAATAGTCTGGCCCAAAACACTTCGCACTTGAGGTTGTTTATGTGAGTGTTGTATGAATGTGTTCATTGTTCTCAAAGATCATTCCTATTAAAAACTATTTGTCTTCACTACAATCGATGTTATTGCCGTGTAGTATAGTTTATATTTTCTGGGCCCAGGTGTTCAAAACTAACGATGTCGTTAGTTACATATCGTTAAAACTTTGCTCATTAAATATAGCATATACGCTAATATTTTGGCTGAAAAATGTGAGTAGCTTCTACTCACATTTTTTTCAGCAAAAAAGAACCTGTGAATTAGATATTGTACTTACTAGAACAGTTAACATTTTGACCACTAACGAACTCGTTAAGCTAACGATGCTTTGAACAACTGGGACCTGGTCTTTTGTAATCACTGAAACAATTCCAAGATTTCCGAAAGTCTACTTGGGTCAGTGACGAGATCTGATTGGCCGAAACTAGCTAGTCTGGCCCAAATGGCTTGACGCATCAGGTTGTTTTCGATTGTTGCATGAGTGTGTTCATTACTCTAGAGGGTCATTCCTTCTAGAATCTATTGATCAGAAATTTAGAAATCATAATGTGTCAATTGTGTTCGTTTTATCGGAAATGTTTTATAACTAACCATTGCGCAGAATTAACGCTTAGCACTCTGGGTAAAATTTTCAGCAGACGACATATTGAAATGTTTTTTTCAGTTTTCCCAGGAAACAGAATTTGATATTTCATCTAAATTGTCTCCAATTTGCCTGTAATATTAAATCCCGTTTTCAGGGAAAACTAGGAAAACTATCATCAATTTGTCATCTGAATTAGCCAAGAGAGAGATAAAGGTTAGAACTGTTGCTTTTTTAATGTCAAGACTTCATGTATTGCCTTATTGCGTTATAATTTAACCCTTAAAGCTCTGAGAAAAGTTGCAGCAGACGACATTGTTTTGTTTGTTTTGTTGTTTTAAGATTTGCCAGAGAAAATAAGACATGGCATTGCTAGGCAGACGATGCACATGAAATGTCAATCCTTATCTTCTTTTAACAAAACTCAAACAAGAATGCATAAAGGCACGCCATCGCGAAATCCCACTCTCCGTGCTACTGTTGCTTTTAGTGTGGGGACGGACGGAAAAAATACTGTTGCTCTCGCACACCCTTACCACATGTGAAAGTCATATAGAAAAATTGGTTAAATTCCGCCCAGTTGTTTAGGAGGAGATAGCGTGACGGACAGACAGACCCCACCCGAATGTCACATGGGGCAGAGAGAAAAATAATGTTGCTGTCGGACACCCTCACAACGCGGAGAAGTCATGTAGCAGGTTTGGTTAAATTCCGCTGTGTGGTTCAGGAGGAAAATGCGTGACGGACGGACAGACGAACGGAGGCGTTAACGATATTCCCAGCTTGGGGATAAATATCGTCTGCTGCACTTGTGATTAGCATTTATGGGTAATTTTTTTATTATTATTTTATCAATGCAAAAGTGCGACTGGGTCGATAGATTTTATCAGTACAGAAAATGCAGCAGGATATCATGGAAAGACGAGTGGGCACCACTGCGCATGTGCAAATACATATAGATTGAACCAAGATGCCCAGTCTGACCCACTGATATATCCAGTTTTAAAAGCAGTATTTGGATAAGTTTAGTGTTTCTTGAAAATCTAAGATTGACACTTTATATATATAATGACACAAATATTTCTGTCTTTGACCTACATACTAGCCAGTTCATGCGTTAATTCTATCATCTTATTTTACTTGTTTTGTTTAACCCTTAGCACTCTGGGTAAAAATTTCAGCAGACGACATTTTGAAATATTTTTCTTATTTTTCCCAGAAAACAGGATTTGACATTTCATGCAAATTGTCTCCTGAGGAGACAATTTGCATGAAATGTCAAATCCTGTTTTCTAGGAAAAATAAGAAAAATATCATCAGTTTGCCGTCTGCTAAAAATGCCCAGAGAGTGGTAAAGGTTAAAACAGATCGCACAAAATTGTTTTACCTTTGTTCAGCTCACTTTAATCTATCTGCAGTTTGTCGTACTGCCGTTTTTAAATGTGTTTTCAATTTACACAAACTTGTGTCTGTTTGTGTTCTTAAACAAAGCCCTGCCAAATGCAATTGCTGTTTTATTGAGTGGTTGCGGAACCACGTGATCTTGTAGATTGCAACAGTGAATATATGTGGATGAGCTCGGCCTTCTTTGTCAGTCTCTGCTGTATGAGCCATCTTACATTACCGCAAAACATTTGGACACCGCACTGGCGCTCAAGCGAACAAGTGTCATCCAGCAAATACAGTCCTGCGCAGAAACAGGGCAATTTCTCTTTGTTGATATATTCTATAATATACAGTGATTCTGTAAGCGAACAGGGAAGGCCCAGATCAGACTGCGCAAATGCGCAGTCTGATCTGGTCCTTCGCTCTCTACATATGCCTTGAATTAAGTCGCATTTTCGCTTGGTGCGAGTCGTGGTACATAGGTACCATAATTTACCTAAATATTCGGTAGCCTTCGGTACTTGCGGTAGTTATCTTTATTGTGTACAAGCCCATTCCTTTCAACTGCCTATTTCTGGGGTGGTCAGGTGGTGCGAATGTGTATCTTACGTCACCGGGGCGTCCAGCTGGTATTCGCTTACAGTTGGGCAAGGCCTGCTATCCTTGTAGCAGGTAAGGGTAGATGGGGAATATTTTTATTTCTTCTGTTTCTTCACTTTCATTCCTGTTCCTCTTTCTTCCCTGTCCCTCTCTTTCATCTATTCTACTATCTCTTCTATTACTTTTTTCTCTTTCTCTGGGAGATGACACAAAATGACCCACAAGGGTTGACGTGTCGTTAAACCCCAACACAATCAATCAACCGCCTATTGATACCATATTTACTGTTAATATTTGGACAGCTCAACTACTGTACTTGTCCTAACAGTTGTACAAGTCTGTTCTGCTAGCTACTTGTTCATGTATCTAAATAATTTGGATGAGTGGCAAACAGTGTAGCCCCTGATCAGACACTGCGTTCTGCGACGACTGATCTTGGTCTACGCTGTTCGCCCTTGTCGATCTGTCCAAATACTTAGGGTTGTTATAATATGTCTTAAAACAGTCAGAGAAAAGGCAAACAGTACAGACTCTGAACAACAGTTTGATCTGGGGCAACACTGTTTGCCCAGTCAAATCTGGGCTGCGTTCAAATGTGCAAGTTACTCGCGAGTGTTTTGTCCTGGATCCCTGCTCCTGTTAGCGCTCGTCATTAGGTACAGGGATACAGAGCAAAACATTCGCTACATGTAGGACTTTGCACTTTGAACGCAGCACATGTAAATGTGGTGTTTTTACTAATATTCTTATTTTAGTGGAAATACTTGACATGACGTGTGAGAAGCAACGTCAGAAAAGGTCCTACGAACATGTGAGCCCAGCGAAGATTCAGATCAGACTGCGCATGCGCGGTCTGATCAGAATCCTCACTGGGCGCACTTTGAATAGCCAAGAAGGCAAAATTTCTTCATGTGGATAATGACGACTCTGATCAGACTGCACGGATGCGCTGGCTGATTTGAGTCTTCGTTGGGCGCACATGTCAGAAGGTACGTTTCTGACGTTCAGGCTTATAAGGATATTTTCAACACATTTTTATGTCGGCAGGTTCTTTTAAAACTAGTAGCTACTCATTTACACAGAATTAAAAGATAAAAAGAAAGAAATATATTTTAACAACAAAATATTCGTTTCTTGTGTTTTATTCAGATGGCAATACAAGCAGTTCAGGATGAGCCGTGTCATTAGGCTCTGCGTTGTAGGAAACCCATATTTTGACAGAGTTGCTTCCCCTGAAAGTATAGCCATTCCTGTTTGAACGTTTATATACATGGTTTTCTTGTCCGATGATTGTCACAAATATGCAATATTTCAAAGTAGATGATTCTATGGCAATCTGAAACCGAGTAAAAAAGAAAACGACGAGAACCACGATAAGCCTGACCACAGACAGCAATTATAGCGAGCACAGCTCGCGACGCGCGAATGAAGTGAGCTCTACGGTAGAGAATATGATCAAGGAAAAGTAACATACTACTTCCAGCCTATACTACTTACATCGATATGTACTTTCAGCAGAAATCGCTCTGACCAATTGTCTTCCTTTTTCTTCCCGGAAGTTGTCATCGGAAGTTGGCAGAACTGATTGGGGCTGACTTGATTATACCGCTTTTCACAAAAATAAGCGTCAAGAAGTGACAAGAAACGAGTGTCAATAAGTGTCACGAACATATTTTGCTGATTATTTTTATTATTTATTATTGATTTACATATATCTTTTATAAAGTGATATCCATTCTTTAATGATGTTGTGAAGGACATGTTAAGAGACTACAGATAGGTCTGTGCTGTGCTCGCGTTTAGGCTAAGCCTATTTTCATATTAGTTGGGCGCCAAACTTATGAAACAGAATGAGGAAGGAGCCGTCAATCAGTTGTGCAATTAAAAAGTGAAGCAAATTTGCAAACCATAAATAGGATAAAAACGCATACATGCAGTTTGTTATATGGTCAATGCTATAACCTATCTTTATTTTGTAACGATTGACAATCTTTGTTATTGCTCCGAATAACTAGTCTTACCAACAAAATAGTACAGACGCCATAGCTCTTAATAAGATGATTTTTTTTTCAATCCAAAAGTATTGATATTTTCCTTGTTTCTCCGCAAAAACATACGTTGTGAGTGCTCATTAGAAGCGCCTGGGCAAGGCGCTTCTAATGAGTAGCCACAACATATGTTTTCATGGAGAAATAAGAAAAATATTTACCTGATACCCACTCTTATCTAGACATATGCAGAAACTGCCCATGAGGTCCACAATCACAGAATATACATCACGAAAACACGCCTATATAATTTTGACCCCCTTAAACCCCACTTTTATATAGTAAAACTGGGGTTTACAAGGGTACACATTATTTTTGTTATTTCTGCTCAAAAAACATAGATTGTGTTACTCGTTAGAACCGCCTTGCCGAGGCGGTTCTAACGAGTACCCACAAACTATGTTTTGAGCAGATATTTGAAAAATATCAGAAGTTTTTATCTGAATTTTTTTATCTTTTGGTGGTAAAATTTTCAGTATATTTGAATAGGCATGTTTTTGTAATGAGCCCACAATAACACCAATGGGGAAGAGCAAACAAACTGACGGACAGTAAACATACCACAAGCCAAAGAAGAGCAAAGTAATCAGCTCCCTGTTCCCCAAAGAGGTGACCATAATGTCAGACAGGATCCACTACACACAATAATAAGACAAAGAATAGGATAAGCCTCGCAGCGAACAGCCACAAAGCCATACAAAGATTAACCAACACCAGGAACACTGCCTTAGAATGAACCAAAAGGCTTAGGGAGCAATACTGGATAATGTCAGTAGGATTAAAACTGACACATAGACCCAGTTAGCATTATACGAAAACCTACATCGGGCCGTCATCGGCCCGTCAGCTACCCTGACGGGCCGATGATGGCCCGATATAGATTTACGTAGAATGCTGACTGGGGAACCACCAGCACCGCCACTCAAACCTTCAGTTGACCCGTAGAGCCGCCAAACCGCCATTCAGAATTTCAGCTGACCCATAGAATCATCAAGACCGCCACTATATACGCCCATAGGATCACCAATTAACCGCCATCTCTACGATGACTTAATAAATAATAGTACATCCCAATGACCACAAACGCCGCCATTCAGAACTAGAAAACACCTAACGAGTACCAATACCACCACACAGACCCTGTATCTAGGACCACTTCAACCGCCACTTAGACATTCAGTAGATCTACGTCATTACGACTGCTTACTTGAACTGCATATTTTATATATTGGGAAGATATTGAACTTCCCACAAGAACATGAATGGAATGTTTATTGACCTTCAGAACTCTTTAATTCATCACTCCTTTTCTGTTGATTATGCACCGTCATTCTTATCCTTACAGAGTTAGATGTCTTCCCGACATAGAAGTCTTCACATGCTTTACAAATAAATGTGTATGTCACAAAGGTTGTTATACATTTTTTTCTTCATCACGAAAACATATCTATATAAGTTTGACCCCCTTAAACCCCACTTTTATATAGTAAAACTGGGGTTTACAGGGGTATACATTATTTTTCTTATATTGCTAAAAAACATAGATTGTGGGTACTCGTTAGAACCGCCTCACCAAGGCAGTTCTAACGAGTACCCACAATCTGTGTTTTGAGCAGAAATATGAAAAATATCAGAATTTTTTATCGGAAAATATTCATGTTTTTGGTTGTAAAATTTTCAATATATTTGAATAGGCGTGTTTTCATAATGTCTTCGAAGTGATATTTGTTCTTACATTCCATTACGAAAGCATGCCTATTCAAATATACAAAAAATTTTACCACCAAAAAAATGAAAAATTTCAGATAAAAAATTCTGATATTTTTCATATTTCTGCTCAAAACATAGATTGTGGGTACTCGTTAGAACCGCCTCGGCGAGGCGGTTCTAACGAGTACCCACAATATATGCTTTTGAGCAGAAATAAGAAAAATAATGTATACCCCTGTAAACCCCAGTTTTACTATATAAAAGTGGGGTTTAAGGGGGGGGGGACAAAATTATATAGGCATGTTTTCGTTATGCGATTCCTGTTCCCTACAAAAGATTTGGCATACCTTGCACTTTTTATCTCCGCATTTAGAAACCAGGGGATTTTCAGTAACGGTATCAATCTTTGACTTTGTCAGTAGTTTTTGGATTTTTTTTTTTTTTTTTTTTTTTTTTTTTTTTTTTTTGATTGTTTGCTTGTCTCTTACTATTTAAGATTGAATGATGGTCTAGAATCTGCTTAATTCTACCACTTTAATTTTCCACAGTTATGAACAAAAGGCATAGTATTTGAATTATTCGGATATTCGGATTAAAAGTGGATACGAATGGGATAACCCTGTCCTCCGACTTCCGATTACTATCGCCTGTAATATGACCTTTTAGGATAGCCCCTTGAATGCCATATTGTCTATGAGAGATTCCGGATAATCCTGCTTTTATAGAAATTCACGAAGGTCCGCAAGACGTTTTTTTCTCAACGTTGTTCATTTTAATTACTTTCGTTACTATTTTTGATGCTAAGAAAACGGAATGTTAATGTTAGTGTGTTTAGGGTGACATGATTTAAAATTCAGGGATGGATGGGTATCCGCAGGTTTGAAGTATATAAGTCGGTAGATACGGAATCGTCATTCAGCACAACCGCGGCAATGGTTAGCGCGTCTGCAAGGACTGCAGGAGATCCGTGGGGCGTTCCGGTTTGGTGCGACCGATTTTTGTGCGCGAATTCATTTGTTTATATTATTTCGTGTATCGTTCTTAAATACTTTGATTTTGAACAACCTCTCCCAAATTCCTGAATCCAACCATGTTCATCAAAAATCCAATCGTTTACGTGAACATATCCGTGCTCAGAAAGCTTTCACAGTATTATTCAACAATAAGGTCACTGTATCGCCACGTGGTATGCAATGTCCCGGTATCTTGTAAAGCTAATGGAGTTAGGAACCAGTTGGCTAGACAGTGACTGTATTTTGAATAATAGACAGCTAATAATAATGTTTTGGCCTTAAAACATAAAATCTTGTTGTGGATACCTGTTAGGCGATGTGATTCTAATAAGTACCCACACAACCTATGGTTTTATGGAGAAATTAAATCATTTTTACATTTTGATACCAACGCCAGGTTTCCCCCATTTTACTATATGTCAGATGCAAATTTGGGGTTACTTTTGAATGGAGATGTTTCCGTGATGATTGAAAAGATGTGCCATCTTTCAAAGCAAAATACAATTTTTCATTTAGAGCAGACCTCATACTGTCGACGCAAAAATGAAATAAAATTAAGTATGCCACATATCATCGCAAAATGAAATAATATTTTCACTTTGATTAAACTCATACTATCGACACAAAAAGAAATAAAAACTACATTTTATTTCATTTCGCATCGACTAAGCCAACGCAAAATGAAATAAAAAGTTCAAAATGGAAAAAAATAAATATTTCATTATTTCATTTTGCGTTGTATCAACGGTCAGTAGAAAAAAAAAACAGGGGGAATGGTAGGCCCGGGGGTGAGCTAAGTCGTGGAGAATGAGTGTTTCAAAGTAGGAACACCAGTATATGATTTACAATAGTGTCCTTAAAGGTTTTTCAATTCTCCATAGCCCATATTTGCAGCGTTTATGTCTTAGATGAAGAAAATCAGCTATAGCCAGAGACAAGGAAGACTTCTTTGACCCACATGCTGGACAAGCACTCTTATAAAATTAAGTGGGGTTACCCAACCTCTTGGCTAGAGATAAGGGTATGATAAGGAAGTGGGGTTTTGATGCTTCCTGCTGATAACGTGGTTTTTATTCTTTTAATCGAGTTCTTGCTCTGCAACATGCTGTGGTGGTCAGCTCCTGGTCATTAACTTGTAATCAGATACCTCTCTTTTCTGCCACGACATCACAGTATATATATAGTCTTTCTTTTTTCACATTTAAAGTCAATTTGAATGTTAAAGGTAGAAAGAGCGGAAAAAAGTTAAAAGACTTTCATTTTTCAATCGTCGAAATTGGTCAAGAAATAAGGTTTTGCAGAGTTCGTATAGGTAATAAAAGATGCAGTATTGGTTTCCTTAATGCAGGAGTTAATTAGTTGTGTTACATAAGATATGCATAATGATAAGATAAGAAAACATGGTTTACAGTTTTAAGAGGCTAGTCCATCATGCAGGTGAGCGATTGTTGCCCATTGAACTACTTGTTTGGTATATCTGACTGTAAAAAATTCTTTTAAAAAATATATGTGAAGATACCCAGAAAATGCCACAACCACAAAACACAGCCCGATGAGGCAGCAAAAGAAGGACAGATTAGAAGCAAATAAGGACAACACAAATGTCACCTATGAAAGCACAGACGCACAAACAAATAAGAACTTCAACAGAGGAACCGCCTTAGAATCAGTAGGAAATTAGAGTCTACTCTCGTTATCTCGGCTTCGCTTATCTCGAAGTGAAAAACTGGTCCTTGTTTAAACATGAAAATCTAACAACAGGTACAAATATTGTGGAAAAGAGGAGAAATTGCTCCTAAGGAGCACTTTCTCCTCTTTTCCACAATATTTTCAATATATCTCTAACTTCAGGAGTCAAATTCCATATTCATTTGTGAAATGTGGTTGTTTAGTTTATTCTTTCCTCAGTTCTACAAATCTGCTATGTCGAGGTACGGATATCTCAAAGTATTTCAGAGAGTCCCTTGGACTTCGAGATAACGAGAGTACTGTAGGGCTTAACTAAATCAGTTTTACTCAGGCGAAACATCGCCCTTAATTCCAATGCAGCTCCAAATTATAAATATATGTTTGGTCCGCATAGGGTTCCTCTACTCCATCTGTGAAACATTACTGTAAGACACATTACCCCCAACCCACCCCCCCCCCCCCCCACCCCCCACCCCCATTCCCCGACCAAAAAAAACTGTGTAATGAAACAAAGCAAAGGGCTGAATAGCGAGCTGAAGTCAGAACACAAGAGAACCAAAAACAGGACACAATGGTGGCTCAGTTGGATGCGCGTCCGACTGGAGACCAGGAAGTTCGAACCCCGCCGAGGTCGGCAACATTCTTTTGTGGAGATTGATCATGAACTATTTTCTACGGTCATTCTCTCAATTCCACTGATTCAAGAAGGGCAGTTGTCAGTTTCTGGCGAAAGAATGTGCACAATACTGGTTAACCGCTTAGAGGTTAGTAACTAAGCCTGCACAGTAAACGTGTGGTTAGGTAAACTGACCGCGCTCGACATGACCCCATTAGGTTGACTGGGCCGTAAAACCTCAACACAAACAAACAAAACAGGACACGATGGACCCGACAACAGACATTGATAGGCAGGTGCCGACCATCTGAAACCGATTGAGGAAGGAGCTGTCATTTATTCCATTACGAAAACACACCTATTCAAATATACAGAAAATTTCACCTCCAAAAACTGAAAATTTTCAGAAAAAAAAAAAAAACTGATATTTTCTCATATTTCTGCTCAAAACATAGATTGTGGACACATGTTAGAACCGCCTCGCCGAGGCGGTTCTAATGAGTACCCACAATCTATGTTTTGAGCAGAAATAAGAAAAATAATGTATACCCCTGTAAACCCCAGTTTTACTATATAAAAGTGGGGTTTGAGGGGGTCAAAATTACATAGGCATGTTTTCGTGATGCTTAGGAAAGATCCACCGTCGTGCAATTAAAGAGGAAAGAAAAGTTATCAACCGTAACTGATTCACCAACCATGCATGCAGTTAATCGCAGAATATCCACGTTGTAACCTTTTTTTTCTTTTTTGTAGCGAGTGACAATCTTTTTAAACCTGTTCGGAAAATCTGTTTTGCTAGCAATCTTTAATTCTGAATTTATAGACTAAGTCATAAAATTCAGGTTTGGACAGACCATCTTGCAGAAGTGTTTTCAAACCAACGTTATATTTGGGCAATAATCAGAATGACAGCAATAAAACTTAGAAAATGTTTTACGTAGTTTATGATAATGGTACCCTTGTTTAAGAAGAAGTTTTGTAGTTAAAATTTTATATCCATTATTAAGATCATTAATTTGACCATAGATGCTCCAGCAACATAGGGATCAAACATGTTTTTTTTTTTTTGTTTTTTTTTTTTTCATGCATTAACATTCGCCAGGTCCCGTGAGAGGTGATGAAAACCGAGGCCGAAGGCTGCGGTTTTCAACACCTCCCAAGGGACCTGGCGAATGTTAATGCATTGAAAAACCATGTTCGATCGCTATTATTGCATAAAAATTGAAAACATTTGCTACATTTCGCGTTGTTTCTTGCACTATTTTGTTTCACCTTTTCACCGATGTCTCGCGAACACTATGCTCGTTCTAGGACCAGGCAGTACACATCTCGTAACGGCAGCAAATATATAGCCCCGGTACGAGCATATTGAAAGTTGCGTAGCCGTGCATTAACAGCGCGTGAATTGCCTTGTTAATACACGGCTTTTCGCCGGTTAATGCACGGTTGTTAATAACGTGCACCACTGCTTTTTATGCAATAAAACGGATTAGTGCATAAAAAGCAGTGCCGCACGTTATTAAGAGCATATATATGCTGAGATTTTATCATTAACAGTGCAAATGATTTGTTTACCCGAGTCCTTTCGGCTTTCGCGCCTTCTTCAGCGGTTTCTATTTTAAAAAATGTCATAAAAATGTAAAAATTTACGAATATATATATATATATATATATATATATATATATATATATATATATATATATATATATATATATATATATATATATATATATATATATATATATATATATATATATATATATATATATATATATATATGTGTGTGTGTGTGTGTGTGTGTGTGTGTGTGTGTGTGTGTGTGTGTGTGTGTGTGTGTGTGTGTGTGTGTGTGTGTGTGTGTGTGTGTGTGTGTAGTTTATCATTAACAGTACAAGTGATTTTTTTTTTTTTTTTTTTTTGATGTTTTTTATTTTTTATTTTATTTTTTGGAGGCGTGCGTAGGGTTAAACACTAGATGCTGGGCCCAGCCTATGTATAGCAGACAAAATTCACAGTATAACCCAGCCCCCTCCCCGATTTGATTTATTTTTCCTGTACAATAATTGTGTTAGTGATTTTAGTCTTTTAAACAGTTTCCAACAGTAGCTCCGATTTTACTTTAATGGAATTGAACTGATGCATAGCAGAAATAGCTTAATAACGGAATTAGTTCAACAGAAGTTTCTAACCCGATTCTTACAATACCCAAAAAAAAAAAAAAAAAAAAAAAAAAAAAATTAAATTAAATGAGAACTTTTGATGGACCCCAAAAAATAGTCAGTTTTTGAACGTGATCCCAAAAAAGTACCTGCAAATGACTATTGCCCAAAAACTAGCCACTTTCTTCCTCAAACCCAAATAAATAGTAAAATTCAAAATTCTAAACCTAAAATAATAGTCCTAGCCTATGTAGCAGGCAAAATTCAGAGTACTCAGTACTACGCACCCTGGGAAAGGGGCCGACAACCTAAATTTTGAAGTATGGCTGTCAGGCTTGATCTGTAATCATAATTGTTTGTGGTACATCTGACAGCCCTGTGTTGATTTTTTTTTCAAATCGAAGTATGAAGCGTTAACGGTAAAACATAAGACTCCACCCGGTATGAAAAGGAAAATGTTCAATTTTTTAAGAAGCTAATACTTGTGTGATAGCTATTCCGGACTTTTTGCCAGCGGTGGTAGATATTGGGTCACCGGTTAAATAAAAAAATGGCTGACTTGTCACACCTGTCCATTGTGGCAGGTCTGTTTGTGATGATTTTTCTCTCATGGAAGGACCTGTCTGGCACAGAAACGGCATCAAATGTACCTAATCTTCAAAAGGAAATAAAGACACCAAGAATGGCCCAATTAGCTTCACCAACCTTAAAATTCTTGTTCTGGTAGGCAGCTTCAAAATTCATGTGACTCTGAATTCTGATCCTTATCTATTGATCCGAATCTGTGTCTAAATATAGAGTATTACTAAACTCATTTTATTTTTATGTTTTTCGAGATAGCAAGTTGGAATGCTTGGTATATAATAGGAAGTGAAAATCAAAAGAAACATCTGGTCGAGTGCAACAATTGGGAATCGCAACCGAACCCTGGTGTATCACAAGAGAGCACACAGCCTCTAGGCATATAGTCCAGACCAGTTAGACTGAATACATGTACGCTATTTACTTATACACATATTTACACATCTACTGGCCATTCTAAAGCATTCCATGCTATTAAACATTTATATCCAATGTTTAGGAATTACTTATTATTTCCAGGTTCTTGGCTCAGTAGGCATTACTTTTCCTTAGGCGGGTATTTGGGATTACCGAAATCCAATGTTTACCGGAATCTACCGGAATCCAATATTAATTACCGAAATCCAACTACAGTTGACTCTCGTTATCTCGACCCCTCTTATCTCTATCCTATCACTTATGTCGAACTGATTTCTAAGTCCCGATTATTTTCCTTATATATTTATTGTATTTCAGCTTCGCGTATGTCGAACTACTTTTATGTCGACACTTCGGCTATCTCGTCCATCATTTTCAGTCCCTGAATATATTTTTCACAGTTTTTACTACCGCGTATCTCGAACTCGGACCATGACGAAGGAAAACAAAATGTAAGATGCGGCGCCGCCGGTCTCTCAGTTAATGAAAGTCATAATAGGCCATTGATAAATAAATCAAAATTTTAATTTTCCCCTTTGTCCAGGTAATTACAAACAACACAAACAATGTCTAAAATCCGTAATTATGAAATCACGTGCGTGTCGAGTCGGGTTTGACACGCGGCGCTCAACACCGTCTCGTGTCATTGATTTGTAAGATAAAAAGCAGCTCAGAATAGTGTTATGGAAGATTAATCAACGAAGTTTCTTTAATTTATTGTTTAGATATGCTCTTCACTTTTGAGTACTGTCCGTCTGAATGATATAGCGTCTTCAAGAAAAGTCAGTGCGCGACAGGTTCCGACTCAGATCAGCCTGTATTGAACATACTAGCTCAGTCTGAATCTTCGCTTGTTACTCTTTGGTCAGGCGGTGCTCTTTGGTAAGCCCAGATAAGGCTCATGCGTATAGTGGAAAATTCGTGGGCGTGCAGGCTGATCCGTCTTTGACAGTCGCACAGTCTTCTAATAGGAGTTGTCGTGCAAGGCCTCAAATAGACGAATCACACGTGGGTACCGATGTTAACCCTTCCGACCCTGTAGACTGATACGGATACCCGCACAAATAGTGTAGGTCCAGATGAGACGGCTCATAACGAGCTTTCTCTGCAGGATCTACAGTTTGCCGCGCTAAGAGGGTTCGTTTATGCCAGGGGAGATAATCCAAACTAGCTTACAGCTGCCGCTTAACATTGTAAGCGTTTTATGCAAAAGCGGAAACCAGTCAACTCTTTATCGAGTCGTCTATGCGAAGGGAGCTAATCCAAACCAGTTCATAGCGTATAGCTAACACAACCCGGAAACAAGTAATTTATTTATAGCTCACATGGAAATCCAAATTTGCAGGAGTATTAAAAGACAACAAGAGACGTTTGAAATTTATTATTATTAACATTTATTGATGATATTATTCCAAGAGAACTATTGCATCTCCTAAAACAAACAGTAACAATGCAAACTGAAGAACGCGTATATTATTTAAATTGCCATATACATGTGCCTTCCAGCCACATTTTGGCGAACAGAGGCGAACAGTCGTCATACATGTACCTATGACGTCACAGTTTGGTTGTCTCGAACTACTGATAACTCGAACATTTTTATCAGGTCCCGTGAAGTTCGAGATAACGAGAGTCGACTGTATATTATCAAGTTTATCATGATTTGTGTAAATTTAGACATATATAATGTTAAATAATATATAAACAGATAATATGGCCAAGTTTGGAAGAATTTTTTTGGAATAATAATGATTTTGTTAACGTTTTTTACAATTTCGGAATCTACCGAAATCCAATATTAATTACCGAAATCCAACTATATTATCAAGTTCACCATTATTTGTGTAAATGTAGACATACACACTATTAAATAATACATAATAATATGTCTAAGTTTGGAAGAAATTTTTGGAATAATAACGATTTTATTAACGTTTTTATAATTTTCATAGGTGGAGTTACTTCCTTTCGTAGCTTTGTTCTGTGACGAGCATATAGAAATACGGGGGAACACAGCGTAACATTACTTTTAGCCTGGGCAGATAACGAAAGAGGGCAAACAGAATAAAATATAGCAAGACATGTTTTATACTTGCACTGTTTTATTCCATAATTAAGTAATCAATACAGTGTAATAAAAGCTCTCTCTCTCTCTCTCTCTCTCTCTCTCTCTCTCTCTCTCAACAGCATAAAGTATATAAAAACACAATGTATATTCAAATATCAACTTATTAACCTAAACAATTTGAAGAATCAACCATACATCTGCCATGCCATACGAAAACGTGTCCTCAGACATATGTGGACAGCGAAGGCCCAGATGGCAGACTGCGCAGATGCACAGCCTGATCAGGGTCTTTACTGTCTGCTAACAGACTCATTGGATACTGCAAACTGTATGAATCGAGATCAAAGGCCCGGAGACTGCATACAGGGCAACTGGAAGATGTCCCAGCGGGCACATAACGTGGATGCGACGTTTCTAAGACGTCGTTTGCCCGTTGGGTGAATCCGTACATTTTGCGCATGTTCAAAGGCACTCACGCTTTTAGCTTGATGCCAGTGTCATAAATTTAACAATGCCATATGAAATAGAATAATAGTAAACATATTTTAAAGCAGTAAACTCAATTCCAGAAATAAAATAATTAATGCAACTTTTAATGTATAAAAAAAGCGAATGTCTATATAGAGAATTCTGAAATTGTAAACTTGATAGATTTTTAAATTATTTAAAATATATGTTAACCAAATTAGAAAATGGCACAAAAGTAAATTGATATCTGCAAACACATTATGTAATATAAACAATAGCTGAAATATATTAACCCATTTATAAAAGGGCATAAGCAAATACTGTAGTTCCAGATCAAATGCCACGGAGCGCGGCGTCTGATCTAAGACTACACTATTTGAGTTCACCAGGCTTAAATAACTATCTACCAGACATAGCTATATAACACCCAGAATCTGTAACAACCCTCCCTAACCGGGATCGGCTGAACGCCGCGTAAGGTTGTTACTGATCAATGCGTTATATGCGCACAAAAAAGGTGTAGACCCGGATCAAACCATTTCAGAGAAAAATAAGAAATAACAAATTGTCGTCTGTTGAATTAGCCATGGGTAAGCTTCTACAACTCTATTTAGTTTGTGTGGGAGAGTTTTTAGTTTGTATGCAATTCAATGCCAAAAAAAAAAAAAAAACAGACCCTAATCAGACGCTGTATTCTGTGTCATCTGCTGAATTAGCTCAGAAAGTGGTAAAGTTTAAGTTTGGACAAATCCATTTAAATGAAGTATTTGTGGGAGAGTTTTTACAATCGTTAGGCTACCGATTTGCTTGCAGTTAAATGCAAAACAAAACCAATACTATGCTTTACATCTTGGCATTTCATGCTTCATATCGTCTCCACTGGAGACAATTTGCAAGAAAAATGAAAGCTTTATTTACTGGAAAAATATGAAAAATGTTTCGCTTTGTTCCCCCGTACTTCTATGTACCCGTCACAGAGATAAGCTACGAAGGGAAGTAATTTACCTATGAAAATTATATAAACGTTAATAAAATCGTTATTATTCCAAAACCTTCTTCCAAATTTGGACATATTATCTGTTTATATATCATTTAACAGTGTATATGTCTACATTTACACAAATCATGGTAAACTTGGTAATATAGTTGGATTTCGGTAATTAATATTGGATTTCGGTAGATTCCGAAATTGTAAAAAACGTTAATAAAATCGTTATTATTCCAAAATATTCTTCTAAATCTTGGCCATATTGTTTGATTATATATTATTTAACAGTGTATATGTCTAAATTTACACAAATCATGGTAAACTTGACAATATAGTTGGATTTCGGTAATTAATATTGGATTCCGGTAGATTCCGGTAAATATTGGATTGCGGTATTCCCAAATACCGTCCTTAGGCTCCAACTATAATTATTCAGGCTTTCAAGCGGGTCCTACTTTCCCTACTTTTTTTTTTTGCACTCCTACTTTTCCCTACATTTTTCTGAAAATGCCCTACTATCCCTACTTTTTTTGTCCAAAAATGTTTAAATGACCAAAAATTGAAATTTTTTTCTGGCTCACTGGCTCAGAGTTTGTAAAAGTCAGATCAACTTAACCTGAGCAGCCACGATGCAGAAGTTTATAAAATATTTTTACTTCAGTTGTAACTCCTTTTTTTGAAATGTTTATTTTGGTATTTCCTTTCCATGGTAATATAGTGTTACTGTTCAGAGAAAACTTTGATAGCTTATATCTTTTTCTAAGTCTGAAAACACTCAGAACATCCCTACTATCCCTTCTTTTCATGGTTGAAATTCCTACTTTTGCCCTATTTTTTCAAAACTTAGAGCCCTACTTTATCCCTACTTTTTTGGTGAAGGGCACTTGAAAGACTGATTATTGTTCTGGCACCAATATAGTAGGAGGAGAAAATCTGTAAATGTACAGCCAGTTGAGTGCCCAGATTGCGGATTGGCCCTGGGATCATAAAGTAGCCAAACTGCCTTTGAATTAAAAGGTTTGGACCAGTTAGATTGGTCTGTTATTATGCACTCTGTTTACCTAAATGTACATACCATATTTTAACATCTATTATCCATTTTACTACAGAAATGTGGAGAGTGGTTTTAGCTCTCCCAGCTTCAGTTCATCGGGTTCTGGGTTCAAAAACCGCTGGAAGCAGAAGTTAGTTAAGAACTGTATGTCTCTCATTGCACAAGACTTTTCATTATCACCCTTCCATTGTGTCAGTATGAGTCATAATATATATAATGATGAAAGGGGCGTAAAACACCAAATCATCATCATTGAGCACTGGGATCTATAGTTCAATTAGTAGCAAGATTTGTCTCATGACTAGCTGCACACTTCTGCCACATATGTTCAGCTGAGGAAAAAAGAATGCGGTAACGGGTTATGTATGAATAGCTGGCAGTTCCCGCTTGGTTGTGCTGATTCCACAGAGGGTATTTTTTTTACTATTTTCCAGGCCCAATAACTGAGAACTATAAATCTGGGGTGAGTTGCACAAGGAAAGCGCTTTCATGTAGCGCTCTGTAGCGATTTGTCCTTGCTATGCAACGGTCTGTTTGTTTGGAGCGCTTTTTAAAATGTCTGCCAAAATGACACGATTTTCAAACTAGGAATTTCACGTAAAAAACTTGCTTCAACGATTGGTTTTGTGTTCTATGGTCATTTCTGCACAATGCAAGTCGTCTAAGGACAATGAAATAAATAAGAAACATTTCATCTCTTAAAACGGACACTGACTACATCGGGCGCCGCCATTTTGTTTTGTCTCGTTGCTATGCAACAGTCTGTTTCAGACAGCGAGTCAGCTCCGAACACAGTTACAAAGCGCTACGAAGCGCTTTTTGGTAACGTACCGTTGCATTGCGAAGCGCTACAAAGCGCTCTGTAACGCTCGCCTTATGCAATTCGTCCCAGGTCTTTTCTCCACCACTGAAATGTCCGCTGTCAGATATGTCTTGTTTTAGAGTATATGGAAGGAAAATAAATAGAAGTCCTGCAGGGCTTCAGTTTAAATTTCAGTTGTAACCACTTAAATGATAGAAATAAGCCAGTGAAAGCAACTTGCCAGGGGGACAACCTATAGCTAAAATCAACTTGTCTGCCATGTCTTTAACATGGCCCCATACAAGAACGGTTTAAGCCACTGTGTGTGATTACCAATGAAGGGGGATTTCAATCGATGAAGACTAATATCAACAGTCTGTTGGAAGACCGCATTTAGCTGTTAAGGTCAAATATCCACAGAAGTCTGACCTGACTATGCATGATATTGTTAGAATTCCCATGAGACTAGGCATAAAAACTACTGTTTGCAATTGCACCCATGAATTTTTGTTAGGGTAGGTAATAATAATAATAATAATAATAATAATAATCGACTTTATTTATAGAGGGTAACACATTTAGTAATTTAGTACTAATCTTCCATGTGGCCCTCTTTTTTCCTGGGTAGAAACCAGTACTAAGCAATGTGGATAAAGTCTCTTGCTCAAGGAAACAACACTTGCAGTTAGTGGGGATCGACTAAGTGGGGTAGGTTGGCCAATTTTTTTTATTTATTTTTTTTTTCTGCAAAATGTGAAAAATAGCCCAAATACGACAATATTCTACATAAAATTTTACACACTGTTACAGTAATTATCCATACTAGTGAAATAACAATATCATACCATTTGAACAAATCTATTTTTCTTTGGACCCACAAATCGAGGGTTGAGCGCAAGACTGGCAAGTCAGATGGTTGTTTTTCCCCAAACCTAATCTCCTCACCATGAAGGCGTTATGAAGATTACAACATTTCTTTCTGTAAACCATGAAAATTTAGGTGCCATTGCTCATATGAGCAATGGCACCTAAATTTGCATTGTTTACAAAGGGGTCCAAGTTGCCCCTAAACAAGGGTTTCAAAAATATGTTTGAGTTACTATAGTCTTGCGCTCAACCTGCGAAATGGTGTACCCAAAATGTGCAGGTGGAAAGGCAAACAGTGTAGACCCAGATCAGACTGCTCCTTGGAGTCTGATCTGGGTCTGCACTTTTTGCTCAGATCTGTTTGTCCTACTGTTTAGGGTGATCATAGTAAATTTGCCATTTAGAAAAAAAAAGAAAAGAAAAAAGAATGCTGTCCCAAGTGGTTAAAAAATATTTTAGGTAGGGAGGATCTTGGTGGGTAGGTAGGCAATTGCAAACAAACAAAATTTTATTTTTGGACTGAGTTGTCTAATGCCATGAATCACCTCTGCTTGTATTACTGTACTGATGCAGTTAAATATTTCATCTGATAGATGAATAGAAAATCATACAAAATTGTCTCCTGAAATTTCAAGTTGTTCTGGGAGCAACCCTCCAAGAAAACCAGCTTGCCCAAAGCCAGTTGTTTGTGGTTTTGACCATTATGTCCGTTGTTTGACATATTGGACTTTTCCGAATTTTAGCTTTTTGGCAGGTTTTTTTTTTTTTTTTTTTTTTTTGTCATTTTTTCCTCATTAAACAAAAGTTAAACTTTTTTTTTGCTAAAGATCACATTTGCAATATGGGCAGCTAAATAATCACTATCAGCCTATTCATGTACATGTACTCACTATCAGCTTGTACTTCCATCACAAGATTTTATTCCATTTTATGATCACTCATTACTTTAAGGAAAATTGCATAAATGTGAGATCAGAAAACAATGAAAATTTGACAGAAACCCTGATTTTTTTTTATTTATTTGTCTTTTTTTTTTTTATTTTTAGCAGTGCATTTCTGGAAGACTGGAATGGCTGTCAGTCATCTGGCCATGACATATTACCTACTAGGTCACATTAATTTTCTAGGTACAGCCAGAGTGAACCATGAGTTCCTAAGGATACAATATGCATGAAATGTCAAATCCTGTTTTCTGGGGAAAATTTTCTAAGGAGACAATTTGCATGAAATGTCAAATCCTATTTTCTTGGAAAAATATTCTTAGGCCATAGGGGATAATTTGCATAAAATGTCAGATCCTGTTTTCTTGGAAAAATAAGACTTTCCAAAGTGTCATCTGCTGAAAACTTTACACCTGATGCTAAGCATTAACAAATTATCTGCAATTTATTTTCAGTTATTCCTGAGGTTACAAGAGAGTATTTGAGCAATACGCTCATGCTATACATGAGCGGTTCCCGGACCTTGCGGTTGAGGGAGATAATTATCCTCCTCCTGCTTCCCGGGCTCTTTTTGCTCAGGTACTCAGTATCGCAAAACTTGTCATCATTGCCATGGTCGTCATCGGACAAAATCCATTCCCTCATCTCAACATGGAGACTCCCAGTATATTTACTTGGGCACTAGAAAACAAGGTAAGTCTAACATTATATCCATTTAAGGCATTTTTTTGAATGAGAAGTACTTTGGAGCCTCTTTACAAGACGGTTCTTCATAGGACCATTTCAGATGTACATGTTAGAAGGTTCAAATGTGGACCCCAAAAGTGTTATATCAAAACGAAAATGTATCGGTTATAGTGAAAAATGACATTTCCAACTTTGACACTTTGTATGGACAAGTATATAGCTGGGGCTGGGGGCAGAGTGTTTACAAACACATTTCTAGTTTTTTTCTTTTTTCTCCATGAAAACATGTTGTGGTTCTCATTTGAAGCACCTCTCTGAATACCCGCAACGTATGTTTCCATGGAAGAATAAGAAAACTATTTACTTGGGCACTAGAAAACAAGGTACATGTAAGACTGAAAATGTACACAATGTATGCTGTGGCACACATTACCACTCAGTCTCTACTGAGGAAACATTTTGCATGAAATGCCAAATCCTATTTTCTGGAGATGATAAGAAAAATATAATAGAATAAGCCTTGAGAGTGTAACTGTTGAGTTACCATATTTGAACTAATTAACACACATACCCATATAAGTGTACAGTCAAGCAATTCGACAGTCTTCAGATTACAGTCAATGTACTTTTTATCTACATGTAATTGTTTATAAAAGCATATGTTGTGGATCACCATTTGAGTTGCATCAGCTTTTTGATGCAATTCAAATGAGTACCCAAAACATATGCATTTAAAAAAACAGTAAAAAAAAAAAAACATCGCATAAACCTCATTTGGAAGTCCTTCCCTGATTTTTTTTAAAGTGTGCCCTTAGTATAGGAAAGTGCCAATTTTATCACAAGTTTTCCCAGTATTTTTGGAAAAAAAAAAAAACCCAAGTGGACAGTACGGTAATTAGGTCAAACACGGTAATTTTTTTGCCTCCTTTTTCAAATGCAGATATAACAAGGTATATCCAGGTAAATATTCCTATTTCTCTACAAAAATATATGTTATGGGTACTCATTAAAAGCACCTGTTTTTTTGTTGCTGTTTTTTTTTTTTTTTTTTTTTTTTTTGTGGAGTAATAAAAATGTCAGCACTTTTTAATTGGAGTTACCTGTGCACCTAGTGAAGAATCCGACCAGCCTGAACATCCAAGCAGTCTGGTCAGAGTTTGCTGTAGAAATCTTGAATCCTTGGCGGTCCACAGATTGACCAGGGAAGGCTGGACGCACAAGTCTGAAGGTATCATTTCTCAAGTTGCAACTTGTGGTCTGTGCTAATTAACCGTTAAACTGTGCCAATCATAACAATTGTCGTCTGCTTTGTCATCTGCTTGGGATTTTTAAAGTCATTTTTGCAAATAGTGTGGGTCCAGATCAGACTGCTCCTCTAGGACTGCTCCTCTAGGAGCAGTCTGATCAGGGTCCACACTGTTTGCCTGTATGCAAAAATAGGTTTGAAAAGTTTGCAAGAATATTCAGCAGATGACATATACAGATGACATTTTCAGATGCAGGTTTGGCATTTTAAGGGTCAGTGATGTCTTATAATCTTTTAATAGAGTAGTTTCATTTTTATACCACTTCTCAATACTGGAGAATTATTTTAATATCGATTCATAGGTCTAGATAAGAGTGGGTATCAGGTAAATAGTTTTCTTATTTCTCGATGAAAACATGTTGTGGGTACTCATTAGAAGCACCTTGCTGAGGTGCTTCTAATGAGTACCACAACATAAGTTTTTGTCGAGAAATAAGAAAAATACAGATACTTTTTGGTTGAAAAAGCGCCTTATCAAGAGCTATGCGATTATGTATTGTTTGTCTTTTCCAGGTATATGCATGTTTAATGATTTTCTTCATCAGTAATGCTATAGAAGGTCAGCTGATATCGACAGGTGCTTTTGAAGTTGCCTTTAATGGTAAGAATGTCAGTTTTTTCTCCTTCTCCCACAATAACCACAATTTAACCCTCCTCTTGCTGAACATGACATGCCCTGTCTTAGCAAACAGTGTAGATCCGAATCATTTGGCTTCTGAAGAAGCCAACTGATCTGGAGCTGCACTGTTTGTCATAAAATATGTGAATTTCTATCAAAAACCTGGATCAAGTAATCTGATTGGCTGGAAATTAGAAGTGGGCATGGCATCTTAATTTATTCAGCAAGGCAAGGGTAAAGTTGACTGAATCATAGCTCCAGATAAGGTTCTTTTTATACCTCACCACACTATAGTGGAGGGGTATTCATACCCCACCACACTATAGTGGCAAGCTGTTATGGTACTAGTATCATATTGGTTGTCTGTGTGTCTGTCCGTCCATCTGTCCCAATTGTCATTTTCGGACGTTAACTTCGGTAACTATCAATGGATTTTCACCAAACTTAATATGTGCATTGGTAATCTAGTTTGGGATTACTAATGGGCAATTCATCAGATTTTGACAGTTATCTGCCCCCAACACCTCTGTATTCTAGTTTTAGGGCAATCACTTGAGTAAAGATCAGTGGCTTCTCTAGAAACTTGATATGTGCATTGATATAATAGAGATCTGGTTTGGGAATGCTACTGGGCAAATTTCATCAATTTTTGACAGCGTTATCTGCCCTTGACACAATAATGACGATGTATTATCATTTCACGTTTTTATTTTCAACTGAAAACTAAGGATATTTTTCTTATTTGTCCATAAAAATATGTTTTGGATACTCTTTAGAAGCACCTCATCCGATACCCACAACATATATGTATGTTTTCATGGAGAACTATTTCTTTTCACTTAGAAAAATATTATGTGGATACCCCTTGTTATCTGGAACTATGCCAAATGTACATTTGTTATTAAATCTTAATGGTAAGAATTCTGGTCTTTTTCTCCTCCCACCCTTTCAAAAACAGCCCCAGATAAGAGAAGATATTCACATAATATTTTTCTTAATTCTTCATGAACACTTTTGTTGTTGATACTCATCAGCAGTGCCTCAGACAGTTCTATCATTCTAATGAGTACACACAACATGTTTCTGTGGACAAATAAGAAAAATATCAGTACTTTTTGGTTGAAAAAAAGTCATATCCGGATCTAATCCTCCCATCCTGACAAACTGACAAATACTCACATACAAAAAACACAATTTAACCTTATCCTGCTGTTCACAACAACCTCTACCTTTGCAAACAGTGTAGATCCAGATCAGATGGCTTCTGAAGAAGCCATCTGATCAGGATCTACACTGTTTGTCATTCAGTTTGTGATTTTGAACGAAAACATTTTATGATGTAATCTGATTGGCTGATAGTCAGAAATGGGTGTGGCTAATTAAATTATTCAGCAGGATAAGGGTTAAGAATGCTCAATTGTCATCAAACACGGAGAAGGATATACATTGAACAAAAACTTTCCAAATAGTACTGGATCTGCCAGTGGATTTGTCCATTTCCCAAAACTTGATAAATGTAGGCTTGATGGGTGAATACTTGTATTGCTTTCAGGTTCTGACTAATAATTGCTACGGTAATTTAAATTCTTATTTTGGTAAGTCTGAATGGTCATATATTTCCACTCAGCAGTAGTGGGATGTATTATTATAGTTTGTCGTACATGTAAAATGTTTTCTCTGCTGCAAATCCTTTAAAATCCCCTTGAAGGCAAATCACAGCTGCAGCAGACAACATGTTGAGTTTATTTTCTTTCGTATTTTCTCACAGAACACATGACAATTTATGTGAATCATCTGCCTAGCAGATGAAATGTGGATCATCTGCCTAGCTGATGATTCACATGAAATGCCAAGTCTTATTTTCCTTGAAAAATAATATAAAAAAACAATAAAATGTCATCTGCTACAATTTTGCTTAGTGCTTTAAGGGTTAAACCTCTTGAGGGCTTCTCATAGCCCAACATATCTAAACGCCTGCTGGATTTTCATGAAAAATTCTCTTAAGTATCCCTAAATATTTGTTTTCTTGAGCTATCGGAAGAATTTCCTAGAGACTCAAAAACATGTTCAAATCAGCCATGTTAAAAAAAGCCATTGTTGTTCCGAATCATTGAAGTTTTATTGTATTTATCTGGGTACCCAGCCCTGCAATAGCTCTATTCTAGAGCTATGGTGATACCAATATAAAGCCACATACTGTGTTTAACCTAATTACCATACTGTGCATTAATTAGGTTTTTCAAAATAAACTAGTAAAAAAAACGTTAAATATCCACCTAATAAGGACACATTTTAGAAAAAGATCAGCAGTGGATTTCATGATAGGTTTATTTAATGATGCTTATTTGATACATGTATTTTTTCTGATTCTCTTGATAAAGTCATACGTTTTGGATGCTTATTTGAATTGCCTCGAATGGTCTATAAAAGCATATCTTGTTGGTACTAATTTGAATTGCCTCAATTTGTTGAGGCAATTCAAATGAGTACCAACAACATATACTTTTATAAAGAAGCAGATGACTATACATAGCTGTGATCTGAAGACTAAGATATGCTTAACTGTGCACTTATAGTGGTATGTGCGGTAATTATGTTTTCGACATCTTTCAGAAAGTCATTTTTTACTTGGTGCTTTACACAGAAGAAGTAAATTTTGCAAACTTTTGTCATGATTTAATGCAAAACCATTTGTCGTAACTACCTATGCACAAAAAGTATTATTCTAATCATTGGTTTTTAAAAAATCAAATATTTTCACTTTTTCTCATAGCAAAAATGAGAGCAAATTATAAAGAAATCTGTAGGGTAGGTAACTTGGAGGCAGATTTTCAGCAAGTTTCCCTTGTTCAAATTTTCTGAAATTTTCTCAATATTGTTGTGAAAAATCAATAATTCAAATTCAGCAAAGAAAAGTAAAAAATATTTTCTTGAACAGATATTCAAAAAAATCACATTACTATAGAAATTGCATAGGTCAGACTAATTTTTGGCTGTAAATTTAATTTTAGGGTAAATATTTGAGAACAAAACACAGAAACAGAAAAGACAAATGGTTTCTGATAAGATACATGTATGGTCAATCATAACAAAATATTTTCATTTAAAATAAAATGCCAAGCAAAAAAAACGTCTTTCTGAGTGATGTCGAAAGGACAGTAGAAAGAATACGGTAACTCTACTAGGTAAGAGGAGGTATCCACAAAAGATTTTTCTTATTTAATAAAAAGCCTGTCTGTATTGTTGTATTGTCATTTACTTTTCTTGCAGATGTTCCTGTGTGGTCAAAATTAGAAACTGGCAGAATTCCGTCTCCACAAGAAATGTTCCAGATCATTGAAAATCACATGCGTTTAGGACATGTATCTTCATAGGAAAATATTTTATGATGGTAGGTTTTTTATCCCTTGTCCTGTTGAACCTGGATATACCCTGCCTTTGCAAAAGGTGTAGATCCAGATCAGTTGGCTTCTTCAGAAGCCAACTGATCTGGATCTGCACTGTTTGCCATTAAGTATGTGAATTTATAGCAACAATCCAGATCAAGTAATCTGATTGGCTGAAAATTAGAAGTGGGTGTGGCATCTTAATTTATTCAGCATGACAAGGGTTAAGAAGCTTGTGACTCAAATAACCTTAACAAAATTCACCACAACCTCTTTATAACACTATTGCTAGGATCCAAAGTAAAATCTGTGTTAGCTACACAACTGTGTTGTACCCAGACAAAAATGTATAGATTATATAGTAAATGATTAGGTCTGCCCAGGAAAAAGTACAAGTAGGTTAACTGACTGGCAGAATTCCATCTCCACAAGAAATGTTTTATGATGGTAGGTTTTTATGAAGCCTGTGAATCAAACAACCTTAACCAAAAATCACCTCTCTATAACACTATTGCTAGGATCAAAAGCAAAATCTGTGTTAGCTACACAATTGAGTTGTATCCAGAGAAAAATGTTTAGATTATATAGGAAATGATTAGGTCTGTCCAGGAAAAAGTGCGAGTAGGTTAACTGATTAGCTCAACATGGCCTTAATAGTGTTGAGTGGGCTGTAATACTCCCAACTCAAGCAAGATTATTTATATATGCATCATAACTCCAGATAAGATGAGGTGTCAGGAAGATATTTTCTTAATACTCCATGAAAACATGCTGTGGGTACTCACTCAAAGTGCCTCCATGAGGCACTGAAGCATCTTGGTGGCCGAGTGGTAAGCACTTCCGACTTCTGATCATGAGGTCCCGGGTTCGAATCCCACAGGAGGCAAACCAGCTCTTGACTACCACACTTCATTACACAGAGCCTTTCATCATCACCAGACCTGTTACCGATTACATACAAATGTATTCGATTACAATTACAATTACTTTGTAATTTCATGATTACAGATTACAATTACATCTTTCCTGGATGTAATCAATTACAATTACAATTACCTTGCAATGCAATTGATTACAGTTACAATTACTTTCTTGTTGTTCCCTGTTTAAAAAAAATCTAGTTTAAATTAATAATCTGTTTTATTGTTCTTTCAAAGCTTCATGCATGGCATGCTATATCTTCTGACAAGATGTTATTCATATTCTTTATACCATATATTCATTTTTTATGATATATCCATTTACTATACATTTTCTATGACGTATGGTTATTTTTACTCTACCTCTTGGTACCATGAGCTGGTTCAAAGACTTATAGTGCCTGGCTTTTGTTGTACTCCCTGGGGTGCAATATAATTCTGTCAGGCTGTTCATCTTAAGCATTGATATATAAAAATGAAAACAACAATGGAATTAAATCAAGTTTTCATCTGTTATAAATAAGTTTAATTTGCATAAGCAGCATTATTAAGCTTCATGGAACAAAGGAAAGAACAATCCCTTCTCTATCTAAACATGGACTATGGTGGTTGATTGTGGGGAGGGGGTGGGGTACAAAAAAATCAATCTTGGCCCGGGGCTGTACAGTTTAAAATTTGCAGTGAATAAGTTTGGTTAGGACATTGCTTTACCTGTCAGTAGACCAGATAAGAGGAGTACATTGCTGATAATTGAAGAATAATTTTCCTTATCTTTCAATGAAAACATATGTTGTGGGTACTCATTTGAATCATCTCATCAAGATAGTTCAAATGAGTACCCACAACATATGTTTTCATTGAGAGAAAAGAAAAATTATCCCTGAATTATCACTAATTAACTCCTCTTATTTGGTCCTCTGCCTTTATGAAAGAACCAGTTCAAAACCTGTCAATGTCCTCAGGCAATACATGTATGCCAAAACTTAACACAGTACTTTACAGAAGGGTAAAATTGGGCCAAATTTAGTAAATGCCATAAATAATTCAAGTGTTTGGATACTTGATAAATAGGCCTATGCAAACAATGAAGAAAAAGTACATCAGGATCTACATCCTTTCAAATTCAAATGTCATTGTTTAGATGCAGAATATATGACAAGACCTCACTCCAACTATAAATTATGACAGGTCAACTTTAGCCACTTAACAATTGTCCAAATGTATATAACTTTTACAGTAGGTCATCTGACATGAGAGACATTGTTGACAGCATGCACACAATAAACATGAAATTATATAAGTTAGTAAGTTACTGTAGAAACACTAAAATTTTCATTTTCCATATTACATGTTTGGAGACAGTGAAGGCTCTGGTGGGACTGCACAAATTCAAAGCTGCACCTGAAATGCCTCTTTTGGCACATGCCTTTACCATTATCACATGGATTAGTCAATTCTGATCTGGATCTGCAATGTTTGCCTTGAGACTAATTAGCATGTACAGCAGCTTCAAAGAAAACTACTTTAAGTAATTAAATGTTTGCCAATTTAATTACTTTGATTATTTGCTAATCCATATCAGCTAATCCATGTGTGAAATTTCAATTCCCTTTGATCTCGAAGATGTATTTTTTAAATTTTCTTTTATCTCAAAGATGTATTAATTGTTTTAAACAAACCAATACAGAGTTATAAAACCAATACAGAGTCATTAAGTCATTAAATGTATACAAATCAAAATAATTATCTCCAATATTCTTGTTTCTTGTCAAGTTGTCATACCAGAAATGATTTTTTTGTTTTTCAAATCTTTTCCTTTTGACTTATTTTAGTTAAATATCCATATTGTAATCGTATTGTAATTGTCAAATTAATCACGATTACAGGCTGTTTTTGCAATGTATTCGATTACAATTACAATTACTTGTAATCATAAAAATCAACAATTACAGATTACATTTCGATTACTCAAAACTTGTAATCGATTACATGTAATCACGGTTACTGATTACAATTACAACAGGTCTGAAATTCATCACCCTTTCACCGCCTCGCTATGACTTAAGGTTGAAGAGGACTTAAAACGTCAAACCATCATCATTTGTGAGGCACTTCTAAGGATCAGTACCTATGTTTTGATGGAGAAAAAAGGAAAATATTGACACTTTTCGGTGGAAAAAAATATCTTATCAACATCTCAGGGTATGTAGGCATAGAATTCTTAGCGTTTTTTTTTTTTCTTTCAGGGAGGAAGACATCACAATGTTCATCAGTTTCATCCCTGAAGATTATGAAGATTTGACATGAATAATCTCCCTTTCAACTCCAGGTGGCACTCCATAAGGCAGCGAAAGAATGAAAATCCACGCCAAAAACAGCTGGACTGTATGTGTGGATTGGATGTATTCGCAGTTCCTTCTGGACGGGCATCTCATGTTCAAGGCGAAGAGAAAAACATTTCCTTTCTTCAGAATCTTCCACTCATCCAAATAATTTTTTATTATTTATAAATGCACAAGTTTTTCTGTAAAGTGCTTGAGCACTCTGTATCGCTGAGTCTGAACTGATCTGTAAATATTCTATGTCTGAAGAAATACCATACTCTGCTCAGAGGACTTACTAACCCATTGAAGACTGGAGACCCCTGAACGGGTAACTGGCAAACAGTGCAGACCCAGATCAGATGCCACAGAATAATGTGTCTGATCAAGTTCTCCACTGTTTGCAAATTGTTCAACATTTTTTTCTGTAGGAATATATCTACATCATATACATGTAGCCTGGCATACCTATAATCTAAAACTGACTCTTCCAGTATTTAGTGTGGGAGGGTTTATTCAGTCTTTAATGGATTAAGGAGGATTATTGGAAGATAATTCTGGGATAATTTTCTTATTTCCAATTAAAAACATGTTGATATGTTGTGGGCTCTCATTAGAAGCGCCTTAAGGCGCTTTAATGAGTACCAACAACATATGTTTTTTATGGAGAATTTGAGAAAATGATCCCCTAAACCTTCTCCTTAACAAGTTTTCTAAATGTTAAGGACTATTGGAAAATACAGTTGACCCTCGTTACCTAGAATTCCAAGGGACTCTCGGAAATACTTTGAGATATCCGTACTTCGACATGTCAGATTTGCAGAATTTAGGAAAACATAAATTGTACAACCACATTTAACAAATGTGTATGTAATTTGACTCCTGAAGTTAGAGATACATGTATATTGAAAATATTGGGGAAAAGAGGAGCAATTTCCACTCTTTTCCACAATATTTTGTTATCCGTTGTTAGATTTTCATGTTTTTGAATGGACCAGATTTTCGCTTTGAGATAAGCAGTTATTCGAGATAAGTGAGGTCGAGATAACTAGAGTCATCTGTAATTCTTGGATATTTTTTTTACTTATTTTTCATTAAAAACATGTCTTGTGGGTACTTATTAGAAGTACCTTGTCATTGTGCTTCTAAAGAGTACCCACAACATATGTTTTTATGGAGAAGTGGAGAAAAATATCCCCACTTTCTTTATCAATCATCTACTTGTTAAGGAGTATTGGATAGTAATTCTGGGATAATTGTTTTTTCTCATTTCTCATGAGAAACATATATGTATTTGGTTCTCATTTGAAGCTTCTCACTGAGGCATTACCTACAACCTGTTATTTTATGGAGTTGGAGAAAATTATCCCAAAACACTCTTCCTTAACAAATCCTCAGTCTGCTTGTTCAGCTTGTCCCTTTTTTCTGGTGAAAGTACATGTATGTGAAAAGTACTGGTTAACCGCTAAGAGGTCAGCGTGCCCAGGAAAGTGTGGCTAGGTAAACTGAACGGCTTGACAGGACATTAATTAATAGGGTTAATGGACCATAAAACTCCAACCTAATCAACTCTTTTCTGTCAGGACAAGGAAGAAATATTTACTTATTCCTGGAACTGGTAATTCAGAGCTGTAGGTAAGAAGAGTTTCCATATAAACGAGCTAGCATACAACAAAACCTACAATAAGACCTATGTGACCAGCAGACTCTGATCAACCTGTATATCCACCTAGTATGACAATAAGGGTTCTCATTCATCCCTCTTCGAATAGCCTGCAGGTTCTAACAGGCAGATGGAATCAACAGACTCTGATCAGACTGCACAGATCAGACTGCACAGGTGTGCAGGTTGAGTCTTTGCTGGTCACACATCTTATTGCAGGTTTTGTCATGTGCTGGCTCAATTGATACTGTTTTGTAATTTTCTTATGTTTTTTTTTTTTCCTTGTTTCTCATTAATATTCAGACTTTGTTCAGTAGTAAAGTATAGCCGATTTCATACAGCTTCCGAATTTTTTACCTAATTCACTCATAATCTAAGTCACGTGGTCCTATGTCATATGACTAAATCATCCAATCGATATTAGAATAAGAACATGGGGTGCCCAAGTCATGTGGTCCTACGTCATATGACTATATCATCCAATCAATTTGCCGGCCTCGGTGGCTCAGTTGGATGCGCCGTCCGACTGGAGACCAGGAGGTCGCGGGTTCAACCCCCGCCGAGGTCGGCAACATTCTTTCGTGGAGATTGATCATGAAATATTTTCTACGGTCATTCTCTCCCACTGATTCAAGAAGGGCAGTTGTCAGTTTCTGGCGAAAGAATGTGCACACTACTGGTTAACCGCTTAGAGGACTAAGCCTGCCCAGTAAACGTGTGGTTAGGTAAACTGACCGCGCTCGACATGACCCCATTGGGTTGACTGGGCCGTAAAACCTCAACACAAACAAACATCCAATCAATTTCAGAATAAGAACCATGGGGTGACCTTCAACTTCAGCACCCAACGGTCAACTGAATTCATCTTATTATCAGACTTGTGTTATTCCTGTTTATTTGAAAGCTTTTGCAACCCTTAACATGACAGGGATAGGCATCATCTCTGAAGACACTTCGCTTCAGTGCAAGCTCTCAAATACAGAACGTCGTTTTTATTCGGACTTTGATTGGTCAGTGAAATTTCTGTTTAGAAAGCTATCATAGAGAGTCGGGACTTTCTGTTAAAAGTCTGAGTGAAATCAGCTATAGTAGATTGTCATGTATGTTTATCCAGTTACATGTATATATAGGTATTTGAAATGTGGTATGTAAATATACTTTTATATGAACACAATTATGTAAATACAAATGATTAGATCTTTAGTAGTGATAAAAGACCAGAGGACGTTAATTCAGCAGACTACAAATTCATGATATTTTTCTTATTTTTCCCAGAAAACAGGATGACATTTCATGCAAATTGTCTCTATTGGAAACAATTTGCATGAAACATCAAAATCTGCTTTCAGGAAAAAATAAGAAAAGTATTTCAGTATGTCGTCTGTTGAAAATTTTATCCAGAGTGCTAAGCGTTTAGGAGTATTTGATGATGATTCTGGGATAATTTTCTTCATTTTGCCATAGCATATTATTGATACTCATGAGATGCACCTCACTGAGGCACTTCTAATGAGTACCCACAGCATATGCTTTTTGGAGAAATAAGAAAAACTATCCCAGAGTTATTTCAGATACTTCTTCAAAAGTTCTCTGTAGACTTTGTATGCTTCATTTAAACATAGTTCTTGATAAGATGCTTTTTTCAATCCAGAAGTTGATACATGTATTTTTCTTATTTCTCCACGAAAACATTTGTTGTGGGTACTCATTAGAAGTGCAAGGCACTTCTAATGAGTACCCACAACATGTTTTTGCGGAGAAATAAGAAAAAAATTGACCTGATACCCACTTTTATCTAGACCTATGCTTCCAAACAATGCTAGAGTAATTGAACAGAGCCTTTCAGTATTGCCCTTCCACCATCTTCATACAATTTAAATAATGTTTAGGGGGAAGTAAGACACCAAATTACCGTCATCTGATATATGTCTGCATTATTTGCTCAGGCATATCTGTCCAAAAACTTATGGTAATATGGTTTATTTTATTGCAAGCGGCGAAATCAATGTATGTTCCAAATGAATAAAAATAGTATTTTCACATGTGAAAGAATATGATATTTTCACTACTGAAAAATAACAAGTCGATGTTATTTTTACTCCTTGTTTTGGATTACTTTGGTTGTCTTCATTGTTTCACAAACAGATGCAAATCCCGCTTCGGTTATTTGAACTCCTCTAACTTCTCTGTTTCTGAACAAAACTATAAAGTGTTGGTATGCATTTTCTAAGTTGAATGTAAGGAACATTTTGGTAACAAGATTATTTTAATTTTGCCGAAACTTTTTGTTTTTGTCTCTCCAGCGCTTCACATTTGAAAGCCTTGAACGTCGATGCCATTACGTCCATGTTTTGTTTGGTGACATAGTTATGACATCAGAAGCGCTCATTGGCATGTTAACAATAAAATAAAAAGAAAATTTACTCTTTTTCAGTGAATACAATAAAAAGTTTCATCTCGTGTAATGGAAACATTCAAATTTTCACTCGTGCTTCGCACTCGTGAAAATCTGATGTTTTCATTACATTCAATGAAAATATTAATGGTATTCACAGCAAAAGAGTAAATATCCTCTCTATAGTTCGGACTGTGACAAAATAGTAAAAAATGCGATTAATAATAATGAAGTCACACTTTGGCACTATGGAAATTTGCTCTAGATGTGTATAGTTCCAGCCACGGAGGATTATTTGTGCAGGATCAGGAAGTAAATGAGGAAATTTAGGGATGTCTTTTCGATTTTTTTTTATAAAAAATTGGTCTTTTGAGTGGACGTAAATAAAAATATCCCGGAATATTTCTTTTCTTGAGATATCAGAATTTCCTAGGGACTCAAAAATGTGTTTGAATCAGCCATAGTAATTTCACTAAACAAGCCATCAGTGTTCAGTGACTTGTTTTTTTTTCTGTTTGTTGTATTGGTCTTTACTGGATCAGATTCTCTTTATCTTCCATAGCTCCAGATAAGAGGGATATTGACAGAATATTTTTCTTATTTCTCTAGAAAAGCATAAATTGTGGGTACTCAGTAGAAATGCCTCATCGAGGCCCTTCTAATGAGTACCTACAACCTATACTTTTGTGGAGAAATAAGAAAATTATCAGTATTTTTCGTTTGAAAAGAAAAAGTGCGCTAGCTGGATCTATGGTCTTCTGCGCAACACTAACCCTTAAAGGGCTTTTGTTGTTTGGTTTTTTTTGTTAAGTTTTTTTTTTTGTTTTTTTTGTTTGTTTTTTTTTTGTTAAGTTTTTTTTTTTTTTTTTTTTTCAGAGAAAATAGGACATTTCATCTGAATACCAAGTCTTACTTTTTCTGAAAAACAATAAAAAAAAAACCAACAGAATGTTATCTCCTACAATTTTGCTTACTTTTTGAAAGGAGAAATGTATCATTTTGGTTGTATAAGACAGGGCCCAGTTGTTCAAAGCGTCGTTAGCTTAACAAGCTCGTTAAGGGTCATTTCGTTAACTGTTTTAGCGGATTCATTATACAATATTCTGATATTTTTTGCTGAAAAAATGTGAGTAGCTTTTGCACTGCAAAAGCTACTCACATTTTTTCAGCAAAAAATTTCAGAATTTTTGCGTATCACTCGATGTATATTTTAACGAATCGTTAACTAACGACATAGTTAGCTTTGAACAACTGGGCCCAGGTGTCTAGCATATGTCGAAAATGAAGGCGCTAGCCTTTGCATGTGGACAGATTTCAGGATTTTGAGGTTAGCTGTCCCCTATATAAAGTACAGGCAAATACATTTTTTCAGGATTAGAAATACAATGTAAGTTTTAGGATATTTTTGTAGTTTAGAACTTTTGTATAGGTTGTCCTTTGATAGGGCTCAAAAGTAAACGCTAAGCATGCTGGGTAAAAGATTTCAGCAAACTGCTATTTGAAATACTTTTCTTATTTTTTCCGGAAAATAGGATTTGACATTTTCTTAGGAGACAATTTCATGAAATGCCATGGCTTTTTTTTTTTTTTTTTTCGAGAAAAAAAAAAAAAAAAAGAAAAATATAGTCAGTTTGTGGTCTGCTAATGAGCCCAGAGAGGGGTCAAGGTTAATGAATCAGTGGCCAAGAAATGTCATATCCTGTTTTCTTGAAAATAAGAAAAATATTTCAATATGTCGCCAGCTGAAAAACTTACCTAGCATGCTAATTTTAAAATTGTAAAGGTAAATAGCAAACATCCGCACAAGATAGCAAGTCTGTCTTAAAAAATTTTCTTCTGGTGAAGGACTGAGTCTGGTCAATAAAAGTGTGGTTAGGTAAATTAACCACGCTCGACATGTCCTCCAGTGGGTTGACTGGGCCATAAATCCTCAACACAAACAAAATACTTAGTGGAATGGTAAACGGGTAATTAAATATTTTGTAGAATGGTAGACAGTGTAGACCCTGATCAGACTGCAATTTGATCTTCGTCTGCACTGTTTATCTGTCATTTTATTAGAAACTTTTATGTCTGAAATTTTAGGTCATTTACAGTAATTGCTCCCATGTAATACACAGGCCAAATCTTGCATAAGAATGGGTACTTTCAAAAAGAAATATTTTTTAATATAATCTTTTGAAAAAATATGCTTTCTTTATGAATTAGTGTAAATTACAGTGTATTGCCAGATGCTTTCAGTTTTAACCCTTGTCCTGCTAAATAAATTAAGAGGCCAGGCCCACCTTTAAATTTTCAGCCAATCAGATTATTTGATCTGGATTGTTGCTATAAATTTGCATACTTGACTGCAAACAGTGCAGATCCATATCAGTTGGCTTCTTCAGAAGTCAACTGATCTGGATCTACACTCTTTGCAAAGGAAGGGTATATCCGGGTTCAGCAGGACAAGGGTTAACTTTTTCAGCCTTGTTAACAAGAACAAATACCTTTGCAAACAGTGTCGATCCAGATGAGACGGCCCATAATGAGCTGTCTCATCAGGATCAAAGCTATTTGCCATTCTGTTTTTGATTTTTTGACTGACATGCCCTCTTTGCAGCAATGGTGGTGTCCAAGTCCAAAGATGGAAGAGTCCACTTCAGAAATTCAGGGGTTAAAAGGTTATGAAAACAGCCGTTCTTATACCCAGCTAATAGCCTATACTTTTCCTCTGCTGTTGTCCTGAATGTTAATATGTATGTATTCTTATGTATGTATTCTTAACATATTTCCAGCACTGAAGTACCAAATGTTTGCATGTTTCATGTTGCTTAATAAACAGACAAATTCTTAATTGTTGTTTAATTCAGTCATTCCCTTTTTAGCTCACCTGAGCCGAAGGCTCAAGGTGAGCTATTGTGATCACTCACCGTCCGTCGTCGTCGTCGTCGTCGTCTGTATGTCCGTCCGTCCGTCCGTCCGTCCACAATCTTTAAACAACATCTCCTCCTAAACCACTGATTGGATTTTGACCAAACTTCACAGGAATGATCCTTGGTTGGTCCTCTTTCAAAGTTGTTCAAATGGTTCCGGTCCGTTGCATATCTAGGTCACAGGAGCTAAAAATAGATTTTTTAACTAAAAACTTAAAAAATTTTCTTGTCAGAAACCACTGGACTGATTTCAATATAATTTTGCAAAAATGTTCCTTTGGTGATCCTCTACCAAGAATGTTCAAGCCATTCGGATTCGTCAAAAAACATGGCCGCCAGGGGGCGGGGCTTATTTTCCCTATATATCTATATAGAAAACTTTAAAAATCTTCTTGTCAGAAACCACGGGACAGATTTCAATATAAACAGAAATGTTCCTTTGGTGATCCTCTACCAAGATTGTTCAAGCCATTTGGATTCGTCAAAAAACATGGCCACCAGGGGGCGGGGCTTATTTTCACCATATATCTATATAGAAAACTTTAAAAATCTTCTTGTCCGAAACCACTGGACAGATTTCAATATAATTTTGCAGAAATGTTCCTTTGGGTGATCCTGTTGCAAGATTGTTCAAGCCATTTGGATTTGTCAAAAAACATGGCCGCTAGGGGGCGGGGCTTATTTTCCCTATATATCTATATAGAAAACTTTAAAAATCTTCTTGTCCGAAACCACTTAACTGATTTCAATATTATTTTGCAGAAATGTTCCTTTGGTGATCCTCTACCAAGATTGATCAAGACATATGGATTCGTCAAAAAACATGGCCGCCAGGGGGCGGGGCTTATTTTCCCTATATAATCTATACAGAAAACTTTTAAAAATCTTCTTGTCCGAAACCACTGGACCGATTTCAATATAATTTTGCAGAAATGTTCCTTTGGTGATCCTCTACCAAGAATGTTCAAGCCATTTGGATTCGTCAAAAAACATGGCCACCAGGGGGCGGGGCTTATTTTCCCTATATATATCTATATAGAAAACTTTAAAAATCTTCTTGTCCGAAACCACTGGACTGATTTCAATATAATTTTGCAGAAATGTTCCTTTGGTTATCCTGTACCAAGATTGTTCAAGCTATTTGGATTTGTCAAAAAACATGGCCGCCAGGGGGCGGGGCTTATTTTCACTGTATATCTGTATAGAAAACTTTAAAAATCTTGTCAGAAACCACTGGACCGATTTCCATATGATTTTGCAGAAATGTTCCTTTGGTGATCCTGTTGCAAGATTGTTCAAGCCATTTGGATTTGTCAAAAAACATGGCCGCCAGGGGGGCGGGGCTTATTTTCCTTATATATCTTTATGGAAAACTTTAAAAATCTTCTTGTCAGAAACCACTAGACCGATTTCCATATGATTTTGCAGAAATGTTCCTTTGGTAATCCTGTTGCAAGATTGTTCAAGATGCCATGATTCGTTAAAAAACATGGCCGCTAGGGGGCGGGGTTAATTTTCCCAATATATCTATATAGAAAACTTTAAAAATCTTCTTGTCATAAACGACTGGACCGATTTCAGTATAACTTGGCAGAAATGTTTCCTTAGTGACCCTCTATCAAGATTGTTCAAGCCGACATGATTTGTCAAAAAACATGGCCGCTAGCGGGTGCGGGGCTTATTTTCGATATAATTCTATATAGAAAACTTGAAAAAATCTTGTCGTCAGAAACCACAGGACTGATTTCAATATAACTTCGCAGAAATGTTTCCTTGGTGACCCTTTACCAAGATTGTTCAAGCCGTTATGATTTGTCAAAAAACATGGCCGCTAGGGGGCGGGGCTTATTTTCCTATATTATTTATCTATATAGAAAATTTTAATAGTCTTTTCAGAAAGCACTTGACCGATTTCAATGTAACTTTGCAGGAATGTTTCTTATGTAACCCTCTATCAAGATTGTTTAAGCCGTCATGATTCGTCAAAAAACATGGCCGCCAGGAGTCGGGGCTTATTTTCCTTATATATCTATATAGAAAACTTTAAAACTCTTCTTGTTAGAAACCACTGAACCGATTTCATTATAACTGCAGAAATTTTTCCTTGGTGACCCTCTACTAAGATTGTTCAAGTAATCATGATTCGTCAAAAAACATGGCTGCCGGGGCCAGGGCTTATTTTCCCTATATATCTATATATAAAACTTTAAAAATCTTCTTTTCAGAAACCAATGGACCGATTTCAATACAACTTGGCAGGAATGTTTCTTTGGTGACCCTCTACAAAGATTGTTCAGGCCGTCATGATTCATCAAAAATCATGGCCGCTAGGGGGCGGGGCTTATTTTCCCTATATATCTATATAGAAAACTTTAAAAATCTTCTCGTAAGAAACAGTTGGACCGAGTTCAATGTAACTTGGCAGGAATGTTGCTTTGGTGACCTTCTACCAAGATTGTTCAAGCCTTCATGATACGTCAAAAACCATGGCCCACAGGGGGGTGGAGCTTATTTTTCATATATATCTGCATAGAAAATTTTAAAATTCTTTTTGTCACATACCCCATTACTGATTTCAATATTACTTGGCTGGAATGTTGCTTTGGTGACCCTCTATCAAGATTGTACAAGCAATCATGATTCATCAAAAAACATGGCTGCTATGGGGTGGGGCTTGTTTTCCCTATATATCTAAATAGAAAACTTGAAAAATCTTCTTGTCAGAAAGCACTGAACAGATTTCAATATAACTTGGTAGGAATGTTCCTTTGGTGACCCTCTACCAAGTTTGTTCAAGCTTTCATGATTCGTCAAAAAACATGGCCGTTAGGGCGTAGGGCTTTATAGCTATATAAAACTTTTTAAACCACTGGACCAATTTCAATATAACTTAGCAGAAATGTTCCTTTGGTGACCCTCTTTTAAGATTCAGTTCAGGTCGTCAAGATTTGTAAAAAAACATGGCCAGGGGTGTGGTGGAGGGGGGTGGGGGTGGTTAGTGCTATAAAGTTTATACAAAAATCCTAGAGCAGTGAACTTGGCTGAAACTGCAACAGTAAATATGCAAATCTGTTTGGTCAGGTGAGCGATATAGGACCATCATGGTCCTCTTGTCATAAATATCTGACGATAGGTCGATTTGATTCTGTTATTCTATTAACGGGGTTTCAGTTTGATGCTTCTTCACCCGGATTTTCCTTTTGCTTGTTTATAGGATGGGTCAGAATTTTTCTGGACCTTCCATGACATTTCCTCGCTTTTGAATCCTAATATCCTATTAAAATATATCTTGAGATTTTTTTATTTTTTTTTTTTGTTAATTTTAAATTTGCTTGAAAAGTTCCTTAGCCCTTAAAACAGAAATTGTAGCAGCAGCAGACGATATTCTATTTTTTATTTAATCATTTTTCTACAGACAATAAGGTCTGACATTTCATGTGAATTATTTGTTAGTCCACATGAAATGTATAGCCTTATTTTCTCTGAAAAAGAAAAAAACAACTTTTAAATGTCGTCTGCAGCAACACTGATTGTACTTTTACCCATTGTAGTTTGAATGAAATCCCCACCCCCACCATACACTATATATTGGAAGATTCTAATGTGATTTTATAGATATTAGAAAAATATGATTTAACTATTTGCTAACAGGGGAGACCCTGTTCAGATACCGCATTCTGCAGCATCTGATATTGGTCTGCACTGTTTGCCAATTACCCTTTTAGGGGTCTCCAGACTACAATAGTTGATCCATTTTAATCTGGATACTCCCAAAAGGGTAACTTGCAAAAAGTGCAGAATGCAGCATCATCAGTGTCTCCACTGATTGCAAATAGTTAATCCAGTTTTCTGTAGGAACAACTGTATCACACTGCCTGGCATACATAAAAAAATTGGACTCTTCCTATATTGTTAACTTCTGTCGTCATGGATTGCATCAACAGTTTGTTGTCTGCTCAATATCGGAATGAATTTAGGCAGCGTTGAGCAAAAACGTGCCTCTGAGCATGTGCAAAATAAGCAGATTCAGATCATCCTGCACATGTGAAAAGTATCATCCTGGGCCCAGTTGTTTAAAACTAACGATGTCGTTCGTTAACGTATTGTTAAAGCTTGGATTGTTAAATATGGCATACATGCTAATATTTTTGTTGAAAAAAACGTGAGTAGCTTTTGCAATTGCAAAAGCTACTCACATTTTTTCAGCAAAGATACATGTGAATTAGATATTGTAATTACTAGAACAGTTAACATTTTAACCACTAATGAGCTCGTTAAGCTAACGCTTTGAACAACTGGGCCCAGACCTTTGCTCGCCATTCATACATTCTGTAGTATCCAATGATTCTATTAGCAGACAGTGAAGGCCATGATCAGATGGATGCGCAGGCTGACCTGGGCCTTCGCTGTCTGCATATGTTCGAAGGCACATTTTCACATGGATATAAATTATCAAGACAATTTATCTCCCAATAAGAATCACAACTCCTGTATTTTTCTGGTTTTGAGTTATCTGCCGTTGGTCAAAATTTGTGTCCCATCAAAACTTGTCGGATGCGCATCCGACTGGTAATCAGGTCACAGGCTGGATCCCAGCTGGGTTCAGAAACATTCCTTTGTCAAGATTAATCATGAAATATTTTCTATGGTCTTTTTCTCTTCCACTGATTCAAGAAGGGCGGTTAATACTTTCTGGTGATAGAATATGCACAAGTATTGGTTAACTTCTTAGAGGACTAAGCCTGCCCAGGAAAAGTGTGGTTAGGTAAACTGACTGGCTTGACATGACCTCAATAGTGTTGACTGGGCTATTAGACTCCAAACCAGCCAACCAAACAGGAAAAATACCTTCAACATACTCTTGTGTGACCAATAGATCAGCATTCAAGACTGGGAATGCTGGGTAAAATTTTCAGCAGCCATTTTGAAATACCCTTTTTTTTCCCAGAAGAGATCCCTACTTTTGGATCTGCTGAATTTGCCCACAGAGTGCTATAGCACCAGACACAAATTGCATCATAATAAAAAAATAGATTCTTATTTTGTTGCAAAAAACAGGTTGTGGGTCCTCATTGGAAGTGCCTCAGCGGGCTCATTAGAAGCGTGTCAGGGAGGCATGTTGTATCGGACACAGAAGAAAAAATATGGGAGAACTTTCCGGTTCGAAAAGTACTTTATATGAAGCAAACGAGTGCAAGGTTTCTGTCTATCACTGCAGTCGCGTCAGTATTTGTGTTCACTTCAAGGTCAACACGTCAGCAAAGAGCACAACACAAGCTTATAAGTATCTATATGGATAATGTATACAGAGCTCTAGGTAAGATGCATTTAGCAAAACATATTGACAGTTTTCTTTTTCTCCATAAAAAAAGTATGTTGTGTGTACTCATTAGAAGTGCCTGAGCGAGGCGCTTTTAACGAGTACCCACAACATATTTTATTGAAGAAATAGGGAAAGTATTTACCGAGATACTCTTCTTATCTGGAGCTATGATAATGATATACCCATATAAATGCACTGCAAGCACTGCACCATGCCCCGCCACTGCACTTACATCAAGCAAGTACCATAACTGTGTCAAAAATAAAATGGGTTCTACAAGTTATCTTATGTCCATTTACATTTTTGTAAGGCTTCAAGAAAAGCTCTGAAAACACTTTCAAGTTATAGAAAGGGCACATTTATATAACTTTGATCACTATTGACAATGTTCAAAGGGTAGTAACTCCAAAAGCAGGTTATTCAAAGTTATGGTTCTTGTGTTTAACAAATCGTGTTTTGCAAATTGTATCATGGTGATATACATTTGCATACAGTTTCAAGAAAATATCTCAAGAGTTATCAAGTTACAGAGTGGACAGAAATATATTACACAAATCACATTTTTCAAAGTTCAAAGGACCATAACTCCAATAGTAGATTAACCAGAGTTACAGTTCTTGTGTTCTGCACCTCGTCTGATGATGCTTCATTGGGTGAAGTTTCATCAAAATATCTGTAACAATTTTCAACTTACAGAGCGGACACATGTTCATAGCATAAATGGCTTTTTTTAACATCTATGTTCAAAGGGACACAACTCCAAAAAGAGGTTAATAAGAGTTACCTTTTTGTGTTTTGCATATAGTCTCATGGTGCTTTGCAGTTGTGAGAAATTTTAATCTTAACGGTTTTCAACTTGCAGAGTGGACACCAGTACATGGTAGAACTGGCTATGTTCAATGTTCGAAGCGAAATAATTCCAAAAGTAGGCAAACCAGAGTTACAGCATGTGTTCTGCACATCGTCTCATAGTGCTTTATATTTGTGCGAAGTTTCGTGAAAATATCTCATAAGGTATCAATTTTGGAGCGGACACCGATGATGGAAGCACTGATGGACAGATGGATGGACATTCAAAATTTCGGACGGTATAACATATCTTTCTGGCCACTTTTTGTGAAGGGACATAAAAATGAAGTTCTTTTATAGCGTAAAGGCTACACGTTTATGATGAGCAGGTCTAACGAGCCATCAACCCATAAGATACAAAATGGTATACAAAGGAATTGTAAAGGAGGAATATTAGGTGATAATTCTGGGGTAATTTTCTTATTTTGTCATAAAAACATGTTGTGGATACTCATTAGAAGTGCCTCACCAAGGCGCTTCTAATGAGTTACCACAACGTATGCTTTTATGGCTAGACAATGATTATGATGAGTTCAGGTCAAATGACCTATCAACCCATGTGGGCAGTTTGCATGAAAATGGTATACAGAGGAATTTTTAAAGAGGAGGATTTAATTAGGTGATAATTCTGGGATAATTTTCTTATTTCGCCATAACAACATACATTGTGGGTACTCATTAGAAGCACCTCATTGAGGCACTTCTAATGAGAACCCACAACATATGTTTTTATGGAGAAGTGGAGAAAATTATCCTATAATATCCACCAAATACTCCTCCTTAACAATTCCTCTAGTATATCATTGATTGACTGAGCTGAGATTTTACAGCCCAGTCAACCCATTAGGGTCATGTCAACCTAGCCAGTTTACCGAACCACACTTTTCCCCAGCAGGCTTAGTCCTCTAAGCAATTCACCAGCATTGTGCGCATTCTTTCACCAGAAACTGACAACTACCTTTCTTGAATCAGTGAAAGAGAGAATGACCATAGAAAATATATCATGATCAACCTTCACAAAAGAATGTTGCACGGACCCAGCTGTGATCAAACCTGCAACTACCTGATCTCCGGAAGGACGCGCATCAGATTGAGCCGCCGAGGCTGGTATATTAACTTGGTTAATAAAGCCTTAAATACTGATCACAAATTTTCATGTTTAAGTCTGTTATGTCGAACATTTTACAAATTTGCAAACACTATTCATATACATGTACTAAATTTCCAGTGCCTTTCCTCTAATCATCAACATACATAATCTGAACTGCGGCACATAACAAAAACCTGTGTAATAGTATAAGGGCAGTACATAGCTCCAGATAAGATACTTTTTTTTTTTCAACCTAAAAGTACTAATATTTTTCTTATTAGTCCTCACCGAGGCGCTTCTAACGAGTACCCACAACATATGTAACTTTTTTTGTTTGCATGAAGAAATAAGAAAAATATTTTGTGGGTACCCGCCGCTTATCAGATGCTACATGTATGTGCTCAACAAATAAAAATCAGGGCCCAGTTGTTCAAAGCATCGTTAGCTTAACAAGCTCGTTAAGGGTCATTTCGTTAACTGTTTTAGCGGATTCAATACACAATATTCTGATATTTTTTGCTGAAAAAATGTGAGTAGCTTTTGCACTGCAAAAGCTACTCGCATTTTTTCAGCAAAAAATTTCAGAATATTTGCGTATCACTCGATGTAAATTTTAACGAATCGTTAACTAACGACATCGTTAGCTTTGAACAACTGGGCCCTGAAATTCTGATCTGGCTACTGTCCTATTATACATGCCGTAAGTTGTGGATAAATATCTGCAAGATAAGGCAAAATTTTAAGGGAGATTTGACGAAATTGTGTGATCACTTTGAAGCTCCCCCAAAATAGTATAGTCTTTTTTTGCTTTTCATGTAAGAAGCTTGTGAAAACCACAACAGCATGTGATTTACATTTATTTCTTCATAAAATCTGCTGCAAAATGATCTGGAAATTCTGTGAGATTTGAATTTTTTATGGGAATTGCCTTCTGGATGGGCCAAATTCTGTGAGATTTTATCTCACAGTGTGAGATATGGCATGGATCATATCACATAAAGCAGGATTGCACTATGCACTTACAGTCAAACCTCAATAGCTAGAACACTGATGGTTCGTTTACAATGGCTCACTCGAACTCGTTTTTGAGTCCCTACGAAATTCTTCTGATATCTCAAGAAAACAAATATTTAGGAAATTTTTCTTCTTCTATCATGAAATTGTATGTTGTGTGTACTCATTAGAATTGCCTCATTGAGGCAATTCTAATGAGTACACTCAACATACAATTATTGTGTAGAAAATCAAAAATATTTCCCTAAATTATCGCTATTTGCTTATTTGCTACCTGACCTGGCGCCATAATTAACCCTCAGTGGCTCGAACTACCCATATCTCAAACAAATTTCCACGGTCCTAAAGATGTTCGAGCCATTGAAGTTTGACTGTATATTGCTAACACAGCTCTATAATAGGAGCTTATTTTCCACTCAACGTATCGATATATTTTTTCTAAAACAAAAAAGCATATGTTGTGGGTACCCATTAGAACTTCCTAAATGAGGTGTTTTGAATGAGGGCCCGCAACATGTGCACATGTAGAAAAACAAGAAAAATATAAAGGGCAAATATAAAGAAATTTAAAATATTCCTGGTTTTCAGGGTGTTGATAGAATGCTTTAAGAGAATTATTTTGTTGAAAACCCCATCAAAAAATTCCAATCCAATCAAAAGTTATGGTGATTAATTTACCATATCTACCTTTTTTCCTGTTAGAGTAACCTCCCTTGGATTGTGTACTGATTAAGGCCCACAATGTAATATTCTGTGATGTCATAGTAGAACTTAAATTTTAAATTGAAATTTTAAACAGGAATATTCTGCATTTCCTTATATGCTACACAGTTTTTCTCCTTAACCATTATTGAAATTGGTCTCTGTCCACAAATAAGCCCATGAATAGAGAATTTAACTCAAAATTTAATCTGTTATTTGAATTTAAAGCTAAATTTTAAAATGTTTAAAACTTGACTAATATTAAATTTTTCGTAAGTTTTTTTTAATAATAGTGAATTTTGGGTGCATATCATATAAATGAATACCAAAAAAGTCAATTTTGGCTAATTATTAAGCATTGTAACTGGATTTTAAATTATTTAAATGAAATTTTTAAATTTGAAATGTAACACTTTAAACAGAAAATAAGAGCTAAATTCTTATGTATATTAGTTTAAAGGAGCTGAATAAATTAAACAATATGAAAACTGAATTGATGCAGATTAAAGAGCAAAAAATATTGGCAATTTAAAAAAGTTTAAAATTTTACTGTTCCCTTATGATGTCATAAAAAGGCTCATGAATATTAATGAGGCAGCCTGAATTCAATCCTCTTGGATGTTAAATATCAAATTTCAAATCGCAATATTTCAGAAACCGTTTAAGATAATTTGATGCGGTTTTCAGCAGTCACCTCCTTACTGAAGTGCCCTTAAATACGTAGTAGAATTAAAACCTTTATATTTGCCCTTTAAGTGGATACATATGATTTTTTAACACATACCATGCTCTGGGCAAATTCAGCAGACGACAAATAATTATAGTTTTCTTATTTTTCCTAGAAAATAGGATTGAAACTTCCTGCTATTGTCTCCTTAGGAGACAATTTGTATGAAGTGTCAAATCCTATTTTCTAGGAAAATTAAGAAAAAATATTTTAAACTGTCATCTGCTAAAATTTTACCCAGCATGCAAAGTGTTAAAGGGAAGTATTTGATGATAACTCTGGGACACGTATGGTTTATTTCTCCATAAATACATGCTGTGGGTACTCATTAGAAGTGCTTCCATGAGGCACTTCTAATGAGTAACCACATGTTTTTTATGGAGCAGTTTTTCCAATAATTATCAAGAACTAGACAAAGTGACCAGTATCCCTGGCTGGCGCCAATCCATCAACAGGCCTAATTCTCTCTTACACAATACAACAAGTGATAACTAATGTTTATACCAAAGTTCAAAATCCTATGTGCAGTAATTCTTGAGAAATCTTTGATGAAAAAAAAAGTTTGCACACACACAAACACAAACATTGAAACAGAAAAGACAAAAAACTACATACCCCCCTTTATACTTTGTATGCCATATATTCCCCTATAAATACATATGCTATGGGTACTCATTAGAAGTGCTCAGTGAGGCACTTCTATTGAGTAACACATTTTTATGAAGAAATGGATTAAATTATCACAGGATTATCAACAAATACTCCTCCTAATAGTCCTCTGTTCAGAATAGACCTCTTAACAAGCGATACACTTCTGTGTATTTTCATAGCCATCTCATCCCTGCGTTTCTAAAGTAAACTCTTCTGTCCTTGAATCTGGTCAGAACCATTGTTCCAAGTAGGGGTCTCATTCGAAAATCAAAACAGAATGGCAAACAGTGTAGATTCTGATGAGACAGCTCATTATGAGCTGTTACACTGTTTGAAAAAAACAAAACAAAAAAAAACACTGTTTTAATCTGGATGGTTGAAAAGGGTAACTGTTATTACTCTAAAGTTCATGTACACATATCTTCATTTTCCTATTCTCTGTACCACCCAATCTTGCTGACACAGGGGACATCTGTTATTCTGTTTCACCCAGAGAGTCATACAACAGTTATGGAAGGAATGGTTGCACTCTCCCCATACAACTGAAACAGAATAAAAGCTGTGAAATGGTACTACCTTATCAATATTATGCAGTAGATAACTCTGTTAAAAGTTATAAAATTTGCCCATAAGCAACCCTAAACCAGATCTCCACAAAACCAATGCACACCACCAAGTTTGGTGACATTTACCCAAGTTATTGTCTGGAAACAAAAATATGGATGGATGACAGATGTATGACCAATGTTTAACCATAATATCCCACCTGTGACCTGTGGTGGGGTATAAAAACTGGCATTACCCTAAATATTTCGACACCTTATTGGCTTAACTCCAGAGCTGGATATCACCAGATTAAATTTCATCAAGATACTATCCCTTGCCCTGCTGAATAAATTAAGATGTTACGCCCACTTCTAATTTTCAGCCCATCAGATTACTTGATCCAGGTTGTTGATACAAATTCAAATACTGAATGGCAAACAGTGCAGGTCCAGATCAGTTGGCTAAGCCAACTGATCTGGATCTACACTGTTTGCAAAGGCAGGACATATCTGGGTTCAGCAGGACAAGGGCTAATATGTATTATGATTTCAAGTGTCCAATATGATACTTTATCATGATACTTTAACCCTGTTGGGTTTCCTTTATTTCACAAAAACATATGAGGTTTACGCTTAACCCTTGTCCTCCTAAATAAATTAAGATGCCACTCCCATTTCGAACTTTCAGCCAATCAGATTACTTAATCCAGACTGTTGATATAAAGTCACATACTTAATGGCAAACAGTGCAGATCCAGATCAGTTGGCTTCTTCAGAAGCCAACTGATCTGGATCTACACTGTTTGCAAAGACAGGGTATATCCGGGTTCAGCAGGACTAGGGTTAATGCTTATCATTCTGGATAAAAGATTCAGCTGGCGACATTTTGAAATATTTTTTTCTTATTTTTCCAATTCAGACATTTTGCATGAAATGTCAAATCCTGTTTTTTGGGAATAATAAAAAAAAATATCACCAATTTGTCATTTGCTGCATTAACAGCCCAGGGAGTTGTAATTTGTCTGTGTTGATGTTTTACTGCCCAGTCAACCCAGTAGGGGCATGTCGAGCATGGTCAGTTTACCTAACCACACTTTTACTAGGCAGGCTTAGTCCTCTAAGCGGTTAACCACTTATAAGTTAATTTTTATGTAGTTGTTTCTTCAAGTACTTTGTGGAATGGCAAACAGTGTAGACCCTAATCAGTCTGCGCATCTTTCATATGACATTTTGTCAGAGCTTTTGGTGTAAGAAATTTTAGGACATTAACCATACTGGAAAACTCATCACATGATCTACCTACCAACACAATCATCCTGTTTGTTTTCTGACTGACATCTCAAACAAGCATCTGAAAAAATAATGACATGAGAAGATTACTGACCTTACTGACCAGTAACTTTTACTTCATTTCACAATTAGCTTTCCATGGTATGATTACTGATTTTTACTACATTTCACTATTAGCTTTACAAGGTATGATTGTTGAAGTAACCAGTGACCTTTGTCCTCTCCAGCTGAGAGACTTACTTTCATACTATTCCATGCAAAAAGCTGTTGTCCTGGGCCCAGTTGTTCAAAGCTAACGACGTCGTTAGTTAACGATTCGTTAAAATTTACATCGAGTGATACGCAAATATGCTGAAATTTTTTGCTGTAAAAATGTGAGTAGCTTTTGCAGTGCAAAAGCTACTCACATTTTTTCAGCAAAAAATATCAGAATATTGTGTATTGAATCCGCTAAAACAATTAATGAAATGACCCTTAACGAGCTCGTTAAGCTAACGACACTTTGAACAACCGGGCCCTGGAGCGAGTCTGGCCAGAATAATAGCTAGACAGTATATTTTACACAGGGGTTTATCTGCTTTAACAGCAGCTACATTTGAAAATCTTATACTTGTTTTGTAATTATGAAAAAAACAAAAAAAACACAATGAGCTGATAAGTTACATTTACACCAAATTAATGCAAGTGGTCATGCTGATTAAGTGATTTTAGTGCCTAGCTTGTGATGGTTCCCTGCACTGAAGTAGCTAATATTACATTCTTTCTTTCCACTGGCTGTTGTACAGTGCTTATACCCTACCTGAAACCACTGTATGCTCACCTGACCTCAAATCCTTAAAAGGATGCAGATTGTGAGCTGCAGCATTCCAGGCCCTAGATCCAGTTGTTGCTTTTAACCTGATAAAGTGATTTCGTCTTTACTTTTTAAACACATCGTCTTTTATCCCCTTCACTATTAGCTTTCAGTCTTTCTCATAACGAAAACACGCCTATATAATTTTGACCCCCTTAAACCCCACTTTTATACAGTAAAACTGGGGTTTACAGGAGTATACATTATTTTTCTTATTTTAACTCAGAAATATAGATTGTGGGTACTCGTTAGAACTGCCTCGCCGAGGCGGTTCTAACGAGTACCCACAATCTATGTTTTGATCAGAAATATGAAAAATATCAGTGTTTTTTAATCTGAAAATGTTGAGTTTTTGGAGGTGAAAGTTTCTATATATTTGAACAGGTGTGTTTTCGTAATGTATTTCTTAGGTTTATGGCAGGATAGGTAATGAGACCATTACGAAAACATGCCTATTCAAATATTTTGAAAATTTCACCACCAAAAACTTAAAGTTTCAGATAAAAATTCTGATTTTTTTTCCATATTACTGCTCAAAACATAGATTGTGGGTACTCGTTAGAACTGCCTCACCAGTACTTGTTAGAACTGCCTCATCGAGGCAGTTTTAATGAGTACCCACAATCTATGGTTTTGAGCAGATATAAGAAAAATAATGTTTACCCCTGTTAACCCCAGTTTTACTGTAAAAAAGTGGGGTTTAAGGGGGTCAAAATTATATAGGCATGTTTTCGTGATGCCTAGAAACTAGTCTTCACAACCGTTGGCTGTGGTGAAGGAGTGTCTATTGACGTGTCACCAGTAAAATATTCTGATTCTGATATATAGATAGATGCACATACAGATAGACAAACATACAGATAGACAGATATAGACAGACATATTGATAAATCGATTCACTAAAATTGTATCATATCACAATACTTTTTCTGACAAATACGGGTATTGTGGGGCTAGTATTGTGATACCTGAAAATATGCCCAAAAGTACAAATTCTTAAAGAGAATATACATGTAGCTTTAACATATTTCAAGACCATTTTTATAACAAATAACAAAGATCTACAAGGCCTGGTGCCAGACAGGATAGTTCGCCTGATATTGCACATTTTGTTTCTGGAAAATTCTAAGTATGTGACCTTGATTTTTACATGACCTGGGTGTGTGTGTGGAGGGAGGGGGTGGGTGTGGGGTAAGGGATAGCACTGTGCAAAATTTTCATCAAACCAAAGATGAATCAAACTGGTGATAAGGTCTTGAAAACTTTAACATTTTTAAAATTCTAAGTCTGTGACCTCAACCTAAAGGTCACGGTCATGAATGTTGATGGTGCTGATAAAAGCTTTGGACCAGTATATATCATGATACCAAATATAAATTAAATCCATTGTTTGGTTTAGAAGTGATGAGGTCCTAAAAACTTTGATGTAAAATTTTAACATGAAAATTTTTACACGACTGTGACCTTGACCTTAACATGAACTAGGGGGCTGAGGATGGAACTGGGCAAAATTTTGGACCAACATGTATCATCATACCAAAGATGAATCAAATCGGTGATAAGGTTAGGAAATAATGAGGTGTTAAAAACTTTAACGAAAACTTTAACATTTAAATTCTAAGTCTGTGCCCACAACCTCAAGGCCATGGTCATGAGTGCTGATGACGCCGATAAAAACTTTTGACCAGTATCTATCATGATACCAAATAGGAACTAAATCCATCATTTAGTTTAGAAGTAATGAGCTCCTAAAAACTTTGACGTAAAATTTTAACATGAAAATTCTAAGTCTGTGACCTTAACAGACATAGGGTGGTGGGGATGATACGGTGCAAAATTTTGGACCAATATATATCATCACACCAAAGATGAGTCAAATCAGTGATAAAGTTAGGAAATAATGTGGTCTTAAAAACTTTAACAATAACTTTAACATTTGTGGCCGCCAATGCCAACACCGACACCAACAATGAGGGTAGTACAATAGCTCTCTATGAACGATGTTCAGGCGAGCTAAAAATGTAACTGATATAGACCTTTTTAATGTAATTGTTTTCATCCGGGCTTCTGACTACTTGATTACAAAATTATGCCATGTTTCCAATAATTGTGGTTGGCACAAACATTTCCTGTTCCATTGATACCAAATTTTACCTAGATAATAAATTCCTTTTGGTCAATATTCAATTTTTATCATGTATCAAAAATACAGCTTTAAGAAGCAATTTGACTTCTTTTCCTAAGATAAATACACTGTTTCAATGATATTTTTCCGACATCAGCAGGTACGCATGCAACCATAATTTCGCTTTATGGTGACCATTTTAACGCCTAATTTTAACAGAAAATAGTTAAAATATGCGTTAATATTAGTGGTTCTGACAGTTAAATGATCAGTCGATGAGAATCTCTTCTGAAAAGAAACTTTTGATGAATGAAAGCTGCTTTATCTTTCTGGAAAAACACCAGCCATTTCACTGTCTAATAAGCGTAAACAAGAACTTTCTGCCAACCACTACCAGAACGAGGCTTGAACATACTCTGCGTTAACGACAGAGCGGTTCCAAATTATTTTATTGTGTGACGTAGTGTTTAAACTGGTCTAAACATTGATCACTTACATGACAAACAGGGGCTTCTTACACAGGCATTGTTACACAAGAATGAACCTTTGAGATGGTTTTGAACCTGTTTTCCAAGAGTATTAAAACTTTTAAGCTGTGACTTATGCATGAAAATAGTATCGCGATATGGGCTGTTGACAAAACACAGTCCACTGACGGACTCGCGGACATGAACCTATTGACCAATAGACAGACTGCATAACACAATACAGACCAATTATTCACAGACCTTTGGATAAACCATGGACCTACAATGCACGGACTTGACAAAGCACAGACCTATCATTCATGGACTTGACAAAGAACGGACCGTTATTCAAATTACAGACTTGCCACTTACACCACATCCAACTGTAATGCCAGATAACCGGTTGTAACACCTGATTATCATCTAATCAAGCTGGATTACGGTATTTTTCATAGGATTCACTGCCATTTGAAGACGCACGTTTGACGGTGAGTAGAAAAAATCATTTACTTAAAATAGTTATTCGAACATGAAAAGTAGCACAAAGAACTGGTGTCTGAGAACAAGGAAAGCAGTGAGTTCATTTCGAAACCAAGAAATACAAGACAAATTCATTACCAAAGGGAAAGTGTCAAGAGCACAAAAAGACCAATTTAGTTTTGCGCTGATAAACCTTCACATGTTGGCCTATGAAGCTGTTGGCTTTGTTCGTTGCATCAAAACTTTGCCTGGTTCAGTTACAAGTCATATGTGAACTTGATTTAATCAAATACTAAAAAATTTGTGCTATAGATCTATTTGTGGTATGACTATGATGTCGGTCTCTTTATTGATATTTATCTCATAATCCATTTTCTTTCTTCTGCTTTTTTCTCTCTTTAGCTTAATCATAACATACCAATTAATTCCACATATTTGTATCATAATGTTTGCTAGTTATGTATCTATAGACATGTAGTTCATCTATTGTGTGTACTGCTTATAATGTGTTTCTACATCTGTTACAGCATCCTGGGAGAGGATAAATAGAGACCTAGTCTACATCCAATCCCTTGATATTTATTTATATTTGTTTTCCTAAAATATATGTATTTATGTCATAAAAAAATGAACAAATAAAAGTACAAATGTATGTAGACTTGAAGAAATTCTTGCTGAACTTGCTTTTGTTTAAGAGAACATACCAAAAGGAGAACAGCTTCTAAGTTACAACATAACCTTTTCCAGGGTCTACAGAAATTGCCCTAGCCCTCCCTCCCCACCACAAACCACCATAAATATAATAAAATATACAATACCATGGGAGACTTTTATGTTTCAGACTTGTTCAAACAGTGTTGCCTTGTGCAGAAACCCATTATACCTGCCCTATTCCTGATCCATGAAAGGTCAAATTGTCTCCAATGGAAATGATCTGAAAACTCAACATAGTTATTTTATAGTTTCCAATTAACTGACCATGTCATTGCTGCTCTGGACCAATTTATGGACCTAACTGACCATTGACAGACCAAGGATTTTTTATAGAGGTTCTGACTGGTATAACGAATCGATGTACAATGTACCAATTATGGACTAATTACCAACTACTCACTGACCACGGACTACTCATGGACCAATTAGGGATTACCATATTTTGCAATCATATACACAGACCATTGGCCTCAGACCATTCACAGACCACGGACTTGTGGAATTTTTTATTGGTCCGCAAGCCGGTGAATGGTCTGTGTTTTGTCAACAGACGCGATACTTTTGTATCGTGAGGCAAATATTGCGACATGTATGGTGAGGTGACTATATCGTTACAGCCCTAATAGAAAGACAGTTATTGTTTTCTTCATTTTGAAAAGCTAATACTTGTGGAAGAAAATCCTCTTTAAAATATGGCTTTATATGTTTACCCATGACTTGTACTCTACAAATGGCGCACGTATCACATTCTACGTCCCAGCTCCACATCGCGACCAGATTCCATTTCTTTAAAGTGAACATTTTGTCGGGTTTCTGAGCCGCTTCTCTGTCTACTGCTACAGAATGATCAACATCCATGTCATCCGCCATATTTGTTGTGAAACAATATTCACCGAATAGCTAGGAGTCGGAACGAATCGTACCTGTCTTCGGGTCACTATTCCTCCTGGCTTACAAGAGTCAGCCTATTAAAAGCCAACCCCGCCCCCTCCTAAGCACCCATCCACCCACTCATCCGTTCTCTCTCTCTCTCTCTCTCTCTCTCTCTCTCTCTCTCTCTCTCTCTCTCTCTCTCTCTCTTGTATGCAAGGATGAAGATTCTCAATTATCGAGATTTTTTTTTTAATTATTGGTATTTGAATTATCGAGGCTCTACCAGTTTTTGTTTTTTTTTTTAATGTTTTTTTTTTTTTTTTTTTTCATAATGAGTTGAGCTGAGCAAAAATTTGTGGTTTAACGTCCCAGTCCCGGTCAACAGTCATGTCGGAATGTCGGAAAGTTGCCTCCGAATTTGTAGGACTTTGTTGCACTCGTTTTCCTTTGTTGGTGCGTCTGTGGTTTTATATGTGTCGTTTGTTTTGTAGACCCTACTTTTAGGGTTGGGAATCGGCAAGAATGTCTTAGTCGATCAACGGCTTTGTAAAACCGACTGATCATCGATTACTAAATGACTTTTACAAAATACATTCACTCTTAATTTCGCCGGTATTTATTCATCGCTTCAGATCAATATTTTTTCTTATTTCTCCCTGAAAACATATGTTGTGGATACTCATTAGAAACACCTCCTCGAGGCGCTTCTAATGAGTATATGTACCCACAACATATGTTTTCAGCATGGAGAAATAAGAAAAAAAAAAAAAACAATACTCTTGTGTCGACTTATTTAAGGCTATTTTATATATATATATATATATATATATATTTTTTTTTTTTTTTTTTTTTTTTTTTTTACTATTCACTTTTATTGACCACAAATCTAGAATGACCCAAATAGATAGCTTTGACTTTCATTTCTTTAAAACTTGCCAATAAAAATAAAACGTGAGAAAAATATGTTTCTAAAATAGAATTTTCCGATGAGTCGACTATAAAAAATCTTTCCGATCATCAGTCACGTACGAGAGGCAAATGTGACTGATGATCGATTATAATCGATCATCAGTGGCAACACTACCTACTTATTTGTTCCTCATCTCTCCTTCTTTTGGTGCCTCGAGGGGATTGTGCGTCAAGATTGTATCATTTCCTCAGTATCTTCATTTATATGTTTATATATACCCACGCCGAGACATTACGAAAACACGCCTATTCAAATATACTGAAATTTTCACCACCAAAAACTCAAAGTTTTCAGTTAAAAATTCTGACATTTTTTCATATTTCTGCTCAAAACACAGATTGTGGGTACTCGTTTGAACCGCCTCGCCGAGGCGGTTCTAACGAGTACCCACAATCTATGGTTTTGAGCAGAAATAAGAAAAAATAATTTATACCCCTGTAAATCCCAGTTTTACTACAGTTGACTCTCGTTATCTCGACCTCGCATATCTCGAATAACCGCTTATCTCGAAGTGGAAATCTGGTCCCTGACTAAGCATGAAAATCTAACAACAGGTAAAAAAATATTGTGGAAAAGAGGAGAAATAGGAGCAATTTCTCATCTTTTCCACAATATTTTCAATATATCTCTAACTAGAAGAGTCCAATTACACATATATTTGTTAAATGTGGTTGTTCGAATTATTTTTTCCTCAATTCTGCAAACCTGATATGTCGAGGTACGGATATCTCGAAGTATTTCAGAGAGTCCCTTGGAATTCGAGATAACGAGTGTCGACTGTATATAAAAGTGGGGTTTAAGGGGTCAAAATTATATAGGTATGTTTTTGTGATACAAGTTTTGTCTTAAAGCGATTGGCTACACTTGGTAGGTTTTCCATCATTTTCACAACTTTTGTGACTTCCTGTTTGCTTCCCTGCGCTCTAAGCCCCTTCTGAAAACTGATCTCCAAAAGGAATGAAGTTGCTCCCACAGGGAGCAAGGTTTTGGGGGTCCGTTGTTTACAATCGATCCGTAGTATACAAACATCAAAATTTCCTTAAGGTAGTTGTCCACGTGATGATCATTGTCAAGTGCGCGTCCCATACATATATTTTGCCGAGATGAAAGATCCCGATGAGACGGAACTGTCCCATCAGGATCCACACTGTTTGGCATTCTGTTATATTTTTGACTGACCACCCCAATAACTTCAAGCGATGCGTCCGAACTCAAAGTCAGAAAGGTCCACGTTAGAAACTTATGTACCCATAAGGTAGATCTATGTTTCCTGAATGTCCTCTAAGATTTAGTTGATACTAGAGCTGCCTTCAGAAATGAAAGTTAATCGCGAATGTTTTGCCCTGGACCCCTGCTCCATTTGGTGCTCATCATTTGATACAGGTAGCCAGGGCAAAACATTCGCTATGACCTACCTATACCAATACCTATTTTTACTGCCAAAACATTATTTCATTGACTATTTTAGTGTACATTTTGCTAATTTTAGCATCTTCGACTATCAAAACAGCATTTTGACAAGCAGCTCGACAGCACCAGTGATACTGGAAAGTCGACAATCAAAAATTCCTCCTCATTTAGTGTACATTTCAGTGATGTTATTTTCATGGACAGGATGTTGTTCCAACAATCTCTTAATACGGGTGAAATCCTCAACATCACGAAATCTTACCTATATAATATTGACCCTTAAACCCCACTTTTATATAGTAAAACTGGAATCTACAGGGGTATATATTATTTTTCTTATTTCTGCTAAAAACATGGACTGTGGGTACCCACAATCTATGTTTTGAGCAGAAATATGAAAATATCAGAGTTTTTTATCTGAAAATTTTCATTTTTTGTGGTAAATTTTCAGTATATTTGAATAGGCACCTTTTTTGGATTTGAATCTGAGTATATCTAATGGTACAGTTTCCACCAAAATTTATGATAAACGGGACGATTTTGATTTTGATATAGTCAATTTCCCTTTTCTGGATGGCGATGTCCCCCGGCGTACCTCATATGGGGTATACATATCTCAACTTATAAGATTCGCCAGAGCTTCTTCAAATCTTAATGACTTTAACTACCGTAATAAAGCCCTTACTGCCAAACTTCTTAGGCAGGGCTATCGTTATTTTAAACTTCGTAAGGCGTTTTCGAAATTTTATCGCAGACACAGTGCCTTGTTAGAAAAATATAGCGTCAGTCTGAAAACACTTCTGCAACAAGGATATCGGAACCTGAATTTTACGGTGATTTAGTGTACAGATTTAGAAAAATTGTAGGTAAATCTAACTTTTCGGAGCAATTCAGAAAACTTATTAACCGTTATAAAAGAATTGGCTATAACCTGGATATTATGCGGCACACAGCATGTCTAGTTGTCAACCCAATCATTGTTGATGGCTATGCTTCACTCTTTAATTGCACGACGGCGGTTCGGGCCTCAGACTCAATGACGGCCTCTTCGTAAAACTTTAACCAGTGGGTTGGGGCTTGACGATATGTCTTTGGCTTGGCTCGCCGTCGTTCAACTATTGGTTTTCATTTACTCTGGCATACAGTAGAATTAGCCATGAGTACTCGTCTTTGTTTATTATAATGATTAATTTGATTTTTATGTTTTCGCTTTGATGCATTGACTGAGTTGGGAGCCTTTATGCGAACCGAATTTTTATGTATTTCTGTATTAAGAGTAGCATCGGGACCCAGGGTGAAGTTAGCTAGCTGTAAAAGTGCTTTAAACCCCCCCCCCCCCCCCCCCCCGGTGGTTTGCTCTACCGACTGTTCTAAGGCGGTGGTCCCGGTGTTAGTCTTACTCTTTGTTGCTTTGTGGTTTATTCTACGAGGCGATTTGTTGTATGTCTTTCCGTGTGTCATTTTGTTCTTGTGTTTTTCAGTCCTTTTAGTATTGCGATTACCTCGCTTGGGGAAGAGAGAGCTAATCTTAGTGCTTTTCGTACGTTTGTTCGGTTTGTGCTTGTTTAGATTTGTCGGTTTCCTCTTCCTCTTGGGGTCTGGGAAGGGCTATGGTTTGTGATTGTGGCACTCCCTGCACTTTTCTCTTACCTTTCGTAATGAGGAATGGTCTTTGGCTAACATCTGTCCACTTAGGTCGACAGAGTTTTACCAACTATCGTCCGGTGTCATTGACATGTGTTCCTTGCAAGATGCTTGAATACAGTTTGTAAAAATATTATGGCTCATCTTGATGAACACAAACTTCTGTCAGACAGGCAACATGCTATCAGGAAGAACCGTAGCTGTGAAACTCAGTTGATCACATGCAGTAATAAATTATTGGACTAAAATTTTGAATGCGGGAGGTCAAGTAAGTACATTCATATTTGACTTTGCATTACGAAAACTAGACTGGCTCCAGTCGTTCCTGCATTTTTGTCATTCTTTATCACTTCCTGTCGCTGTATTTGTCTCTTTAATCCCATTTCACTGTTTTACTACAGAAACTATCTTTTCCACTAAGGGACATAACATCAAATCATTATAAGCTGTACTAGATTGTATACCTTTGAAAAGAAAAGAGAAAATGACAGAAAAGATAGAGTCTGGAGATAGACTATTCGACAACAAGCCAATTCAAATATACTCAAATTTTTACCACCCAAAAAATGAAAAAAAAAAATCAGATAAAAATTTTGATATTTTCCATATTTCTGCTTAAAACATAGATTGTGGTACTCATTAGAACCATCTTGGCGAGGCGGTTCTAACGAGCACCCACAATCTATGTTGAAAAGAGCAGAAATAAGAAAAATAGTGTATACCCCTGTAAACTTTAGTTTTACTATATAACATTGGGATTTAAGGGGGTCAACATTATATAGGAATGTTTTCGTGATGAGAAGACCTTTGGCACCCCTCCTCATGAACCTCTGAAATGCAAACTCCATGGATATGGCATAAATGGAGAAAAAAAAAGTTTAGTATGGACTGATTAACCTCTGTGCAATGGGCAACAAAGGGTTGTAGTCAATGGTGCAAAATCTCAATGGGCACCTGTTTTGTCTGGTGTGCCGGGGGCACTGTTCTTGGTCCCCTGTTGTTTTCTTTGTATATAAATTACATCATGGTTAGAATACAATTTAAGATTCGTCTGTTTTCGGATGACTGTGTCTGCTATCGTCAGACTGATAGCATTGAAGACACATCGAAATTCCTTTACGAAAACATGCCTATTCAAATATACTGAAAACTTTACCACCAAACAATGAAAATTTTCAGATGAAAAATTCTGATATTTTTCCTATTTCTGCTCAAAACATAGCTTGTGGGTACTCGTTAGAACCGCCTCGGCGAGGCGGTTCTAACGAATACCCACAATCTATGTTTTTGAGCAGAAATAAAAAAAATAATGTATACCCCTGTAAACCCCAGTTTTACTATATAAAAATGGGGTTTAAGGGGGTCAAAATTATATAGGCATGTTTTCGTGATGATAAATGCTGTTGATCAACTGGGCAAATGGGCCAGGAAATAGGGTATGAGATTTCAGCTTGTGAAATGTAACATGATGCAGTTTACTAGGAAGGGGATAAAAAGATCAATGTAGTTTACTCCTTAGAGGGAACAGTCCTCGAAAATTTGGATACTATTAAATACTTTGGTGTGACAATCTCTAAGGATTTGAAATGGAATACTCATATAAGCACAAACGCTAACAGAACACTTGATTTCTTAAGACGTAACGTATCGTCATGCCCCAAAGATGTTGAGGAAATGACATACGAGGGCCCGGGTTGGTGTGACCAATCATGGAGTATGCTAGCCCTAGCTGTTTGGGACCCACACAGAATAGATGTCCAGAAAGAATTGGAAAAAAATTCAGAATCGTGGAGCTAGCATCAAGAAAACATGCCTTTATAAATTTGACCCCCTTAAAACCCACTTTTATATAGTAAAACTGGGGTTTACAGGGGTATACATTATTTTTCTTATTTTGCTAAATAACATAGATTGTGGGTACTCATTAGAACCGTCTCGCCGAGGCGGTTCTAACGAGTATCCACAATCTATGTTTTGAGCAGAAATATGAAAACATATCGGGGGTTTTATTTGAAATTTTTTTTAGTTTTTGGAGGTGTAATCTTCTATATATTTGAATAGGCATGTTTTCGTGATGGGTTTGTGACTGGTAACTACAACTTTGAACTGGAAGTATGACTAGTATTTTTGAACAGTTAGGGCGGGAGTCTCTCCACGCAAAGGTAGTAAACTCAAATTGCTATTCAAAGGTCTGAAAGGTAAAGCTAGTATACCTTGTTATGACCTTCAGCCCCTAAACAAACGAAGTAAGGATCAGCATCTTATGGCATTTCAAGTGTCATATGCTAGAACTGACATTTACAAGTACAGTTTCTCCCCCTAGACACCATTTGGGATTGGACTGCCTCCATGCATCTATAATATCCTCTGCTGAAAGTTCTGAGGACTCTGTCGCTAGATGCACATCACTTGTGAGATCTAGAGACTAGTCTTTGCAATCCTTGGTCCTGGTGAATGAATGTCTTGATGTGTCTCCAGTAAAATATTCTGATTCTGAAGTTTTTTTAAGTTTATTTTAGGGTGTCATCATGTTAATATGTCGTTCTTTTAACCTTCTTCAAATGGTTTTCAACGCAGAAATTACATAAGAAACTAGAATACTGGTGCCATTTTGGTCAGTGTACGCAGACATACACTCAACGATCTTAAATGATTTTGAAAATTTTCCTAAATTTAAAATCAACAAGCATTAGTTCAGTTGACTCGCGACAAATCTTATTACCTTAAAGCATTTTATGATTATCTATACAATTAATAACAATACAGTTACATGATTGACCAAAGATTGTGATTGGACATGCAATTTCGATAGCATTCTAATTAAATCTATATCGGACCGTTATCGGCCCGACAGGATTCCTGTCGGGTCGATAACGCCCGATATAGATTTAAGTAGAATTACTCAAACTCTGACAGTCGGAACATAACAAAACCGTTTTCGGCGCCAAACATGAGAAAAGAGACCAGAACAGCGAAGTTCCATATCATTAAGTGCATAAGTGCAGTCTCATCAGATCCTTCTCAGTTCTTCCATATATTCTCTTGCACGACTTGATTCTGTTATAGGAAAACGAAGGCCCAGTTCAGACTGCGAGGATGCGGAGGTCGATCTCGGTCATAGTTACTTGTACACGGGATACGGGCCGTTTTCTCATGTTGGACATTGTTTTGAAAATCTTAGTCTGAAATATGATACCTGCAAAAGGGACAAAAGAGTTATATAAGGAAGGAATATGATTGGTCGGCTAATTATTGATTCAACACAGCATGCTGGGTAAAAAAATCAGCAGACGACGTTTCGAAATATTGCTTTCTTATTTTTCCCTAGAAGGTGGGCGTTGACATTTCATGCAAAATGTCTCTTTTGGAGTTAGTTTGCATGGAATGTCAATTTCTCTTTTCTGGGAAAATAATAAAAAATATATCATGAAACTTGTCGTCTGCTGAATTTGCACATAGAGTGGTAAGAGTTTAAAAAATCGAACCAAGTATAGTGATATATTTTACATACAATATGAAAACGAATGACGTTATAAGAGCCTAATTTTTTTAGATAGCTATTAAAATAATTATATAAAAGAAATTAAGTTATGCAATATGGACGGAAACTTCCTAGAAGTAATATTTCAGACAATTTCCAGTGAATTAAGGAATATTTCCAAGGCGTAATATTTCAGACGATTTCCAGTGGATTAAGAATAGTTCCTAGTAGTAATATTTCAGACGATGTTCAGTGGATTAAGGAATATTTCCTGGGAGTAATATTTCAGATGATTTTCAGTGGATTAAGGAATGCTGATTATTATGGCTTCTGTTGCATTTGAGCCTTGTCATTAGCGGAGGAGAAAAATCCTTCAAAAATAATAATAAAAAAAAGAAGTAAATAACGGACAGTACGACATACCACATAAACATGCAAAAGAGAAAATTAAATGTGTCCACAGATTCAAATGTAAGTAAACCAGTTTTTTTTATTCTTATTCTTTTAGAACAGTGTCCTACAGAGCTTATATTCCTAAATACAGTTGACTCTCTTTATCTCAAACTATTTCTTAAGTCAAAACTAATAATGGGCAACTTTGGTTTAGTTTTCTATATGTTCCTTACATTTCAACACAAATTTTCAAACTACTAATATCTCAAACCGAACATTCTGACCTCTTGGAGTTAGATAACGAGAGTCTGAAGACTAATCAATAGACCATAGATTAGTGATACAATCCAACCTCGATAGCTCGAACACTGATGGCTCGTTTACCATGGCTAATTCTTACTCGTTTTTGAGTCCCTACGAAATTCTTCCAATAACTCAAAAGAACAAATATTTAGGGATTTTTTCTTATTTTATCATGAACTTGTATGTTGTGATCGAGGCGATTCTAATTAGTACACTTATTTTATAGAAAATCGAAAATATTTCCCTAAAATATCTTTATTTGCTTCCTGACGGCGCCATGATCAGTGGCTTGAACTACCCATATCTCGAACACTTTTTCATGGTCCCAAAGATGTTCGAGCCATTGAAGTTCGACTGTATTGTATTTTTTTTTTTTTTTTTTTTTTTTGCTCACTGAGAAAAAAGGGGTTGACATCTCATTCTAATTGTCTCCCAAATGAAAAAAATAAAACTATGAACAATAATAACAATATTTTGTTATTTGAACCGCAACGTCAGGAAACGTCCTTTCGGACATGTGCGCCTAGTGAAGATTCAGATCAGCCTGCGCATTCGCGCAGTCTGATCAGAATCTTCACTGGGCGCATATTGGACAGCCAAGGGTGCAAAGTTTCTTCATGCGAACAACGAAGACTTTAATCAGATTGCGCGGATGCGCAGGCTGATTTGAGTCTTCGTTGGGCGCACATGTGAGAAAGTACGTTTTCTCACGTTGCGGTTCCTTTATAGCCAGGGCGGACCGTTTTCAACTTCAAATACTCTGTGGTTCGGTAAAACCAAGTTATGCCACGCTCGTTTTCAGTGGGCGCTCTATATTATTTCCAAGGTTTTTAACACAAGTAAAATAAAATATTGAGCTTATTCAGAGGTGTATCTCTTAATTCACCACTTTACATAGTAATTGGTAAACTCAAGACCCGGTGTGTGTGTGTGTGTGTGTGTGTGTGTGTGTGTGTGTGTGTGTGTGTGTGTGTGTGTGTGTGTGCCTCTGTGTGTGTGTGTGTGTGTGTGTGTGTGTGTGTGTGTGTGCGCGCGCGCGTGCGAATTGTGTTGTGTGTAATCATTAGAATAGCCTCATCGAGGCGATTCTGATGAGTGCACTCAACATACCATTATTGTATATACGATCGAAAAGATTTCCCTAAATTATCGTTATTTTCTTCCTGACCTGGCGCCATGATTAACCCTCAGTGGCTTGAACTACCCATGGCTTGAAGTGATAAGACATACCATATTAGGCATAGTAGGTTTACGATATAAGCCACAATTTGAGGTTGATCTGAGAAGGAAAACAAAGCCTGGCTGCGCGGTTGTAAAACATTTTTCCATATGCGAGAAATCTCGTCAGTGAACTTTGGAATCTATCAGTTGATGGGATTATACATAGAGTGTGTTGTAGGTCATACTTCTCGTGGATAAAAAAAAGGCTCTTTGTATTGGTCATAGAAGAACTTCGTAGGTGGTTCGTTGTCGGTTGACGGAGGCGATACGATCCTCGACTTCTTTGGCGGCGGGCTGTCAGGAGATGAAGGCGGTGTTGGTGGTCTTCTGATGACTGGTGATGGCTGTATGGTGGCTGTCTTCTGCGTGCGGTCGTGCTTGATGTGCGGTCTTGTAGTGACTGGAATAATCTGCATAGATGGTGGTGTCGCTTCCTTCTCCTGGCAGGGCGTTGATTGTCGGCGAGCCTGCGTCGGTCTTGTTGGTGGTCGTCGAGTTGGAGCGGGCTGGCGAGGGCACTCGCCAGCAGGAGGTGTAGGCCGCCTCCTACTTTCGGCCCCTTCTTGTCGAACTGTTGGTCGATTGCGTTTCGGAAAGTCACTTCGATCTTGACGTGATCTTTTCCGTCCGCCATTCTCCATAATGGAGACGACGAATCTGTACTATCTCAAGGCGTTGAGAAGAACTGCTGGCAGCAAATCAGTCATAATTGTTGGTTGGTCATTCAGACGATGTTGACACTTCAGAGGTCGATGGTCAACTGGATGATGGAAACATGATGAACCTCGGAGCCAGGATATGAGCTCCTTTTTATTTCACAGACAGATTTCTGTCTGCATTTGTGGCACTTGTTGAATAAGGAATGCGACACCTTATTTGAAGCTTTAGTTTAACCCATTTATGCCCAGTGGATTCTTCTACATTAACCCTTTAGACCGGTTCATTTCCTGTATAAGGAGTGGCTGGTAAGCTCTTATTGTTACCATGTTTTATAGCAATTCCTGTCCTAAATCAAACAGTGTAGACCCTGATCAGACGCCGCGTTCTGTGGCGTCTGATCTGGGTCTACAATGTTTGCAAATGTCCAGTTTATGCAACGCCAGGCATAAATTAGTTAAAATACAGGAAACTTGAATACAGAAAACAACAAACTAGCGATGTTTATTTATTTTCCGAGAAAGTAGGGTTCGTTGACATTTCTTGCATATTTTTTCTTTGAATATAATTTTCCTCAGAAAATATGGTTTGACATTTTCATGCGAACTGTCTCATTAGGAAACAGTTTGCACGAAATTTCAAATCCTACTATCTGGAAAAAAGTAAGGAATTCGGTCGAACTTCAAAGGCTCGAAAATCTTTGGGACCATGGAAATTTGTTCTAGACCTGGATAGTTCGCGCCACTGAGGTTTAGTCAAAGCGCCAGGCCATGAGGCCATTGGGGATAATTTAGGGATGTCTTTTCGAACTTTAATAAAATAATGGTTTGTTGAGTGTACTTATTAGAATCGCCTCGATGAGGCGATTCTAATGAGTTAAATCAACATACATTTAAATGATAAAACAAGAGACTATCTCTAAAATATCTCTAAATATTTGTTTTCTTTAGCTATCGGAAGAAATTCATAGGGACCTAAAAAAGAATTCGAATCAGCCACGGTAAACTGCGAGCCACTGGATTTCGAGTTATTGAATTTTACTGTATAGCATTAAGTATGCTATTATATGACTCAGCCTAAAGAGTACCAACGGCTAAGGTTAAGCATTTCATGGACTTCCTTGTCTGCGCCTTAGATATTTAAATCCATTGAAAACCAAACACAATGGATTGTATGTAATTACATTGTTGTTGTTCAGAATTTCTCTATACCTTTTTTAACGCTTTATTGGGTTTCAACATATATATACTGACACAGGAAAGATACGCAACACTGCCAAATGGCAAAAGAAATGAAGCCTAATACCTTATATGATTGTACGTATTAGCTTTCACAAAAAACTTGGTCAACTCTAAGCGTAGTCAAGCCATTTGTGAAAGCTAATACTTGGTTGAGCAGTTCGTGGAAAATGGCACTGGACCAGTCCAGGACCTTTCATAAAGTGCTTCCGGAGCAATGATAAATGAGCCAGTGCACGACAAAACCTACAATAAGACGTGCGACCAGCTAAAACTCAGATCAGCCTGCGCATCCGCGCAGTCTGATCAGAGGCTTCGCTGATCGCATGTGCCTTCTACAGCATCCATGATATCCAAATAGGGATGAATGACAACCTTTGCCATACTGTGTATATGTACAGGCTGATTTGAGCATTAGCTGGTCACACAGGTCTTATTGTAGGTTTCGTCGTGCGCTGGTTCAAATTCTGAGATTGTCTGGTGTAGACAACGAAATCTATAGGTTGTCCGATGGCTTGTGTCTTTCTAGTTTCAGTTTTCTATTTGACTGTAATGAAGCTGGACACCAGAAGCTTCAGGTCGCCGGACAAGGTTGTATTTTTGCCCTTAGTGTGTAAAAGTGCATGTTTATCAACAGTTTGGGTTTATTCTTCAATGTGAGGTCCACCTGCAAGAAATGGTTGACCAACACGTACAGATAAATGTTTATTGCAGAGAAAAAACGTACGGAATAAATTTTACTTTTCTCTGCAGTTCAGAAGAGTTGAATTTCATTTTTGAGTCAGTATATATCACAACTAAGACGCCCCTTCTTTCGACTACCACATTAACCTAGAAGTATTTAGGCAGACAGTCTTAGCAAACAGTGTAGACCCAGATCAGATGTCACAGAACGCGGTATCTGATCATGATCTACAATGTTATGCCACTCTTCTAACAGTTTATTTATAATGCATCAGACATTTTTGGGTCGATTGTTTTTCAGTTTTCAGATTTTTAACGCTACCAGGCAACTGAGTCACATAGAGGCAGCGCAGGTCGATTGTTTACCATCGACCCAAAATATACATACACGGAAATGTCCTTAAGCTATCCACGCGATGATCATTGCCCAATAAAATCAAAATGCGGGTTTGCACAAAACCCAGGTAACAGTTATGTATAGCCGCGCTATTCTTGTCGCTGGAAGGTCGAAAGCTGGACTGGGGCATAGACAAACAGTGCTGGCCCAGATCAGACGCCACAGAATGCACTGTTTGCTTAAATAACAGGAAGTTAAAAGTTATATAATACAGTCACAAGTCCCCGTTCACATCACTAAAGCACGCCTATATAATTCTGACCCCCTTAAACCCACTTTTATGTAGTAAAACTGGGGTTTACAGGGGTATACATTATTTCTCTTATTTTGCTAAAACATAGATTGTGGGTACTCGTTAGAACCGCCTCGGCGAGGCGGTTCTAACAAGTACCCACAATCGATGTTTAGAGCAGGAATTTGAAAAATATAAGAATTTTTTACATGAAAATTTTGCTTTTTTGGTTGCAAAATTTTCAATATATTTGAATAGGTGTGTTTTCGTAATGAGGGCCATTTACCCAGACTACACTAGGGGACAATCGATCCACCCAGTGCTTATTTTGTCTCCTCTATCAAACACTAAGGAGAATTAATACGCTTTCTCAAAAGGTACCTACTAAACTTTGCTCCACTTGGAGATAAAACAGTTTTTGCAGAGTTGTCATCTGTTTTGTATCTTTTGCAGACTTCTGTGAAACTACAGTCAAAATTTATTCTTAGAGATACCATGGGACCTATAGTAAGTCTATTACAAAGCATTGTATGTATGTATGTATGTATGTATGTATGTATGTATGTATGTATGTATGTATGTATGTATAAGTGTGTGTGTGTGTGTGTGTCTGTGTGTGTGTGTTATTCACGCACTCACTTTATTGCTTGCTTACTTACGTACGTACGAGCATATCTACGTACTTACCTGCTTACTTACTTACTCGCTTACTTACTTGCTTACTAACTTAATACCTTACTTACTTACTTACTTACTCAATCACTCATTTTCTTTCTTACTTACATTTTTAACAACTTATTTACTTATTTCCTTACTTTCTTACTTACTTACTTATTCACTCACTCACTCACTCACTCACTTACTTACTTACTTACTTACTTATTTCCTTACTTACTCACTCACTTACTTATTTACTTACTTACTTACTTACTTACTGAGCATTGTAAACCCAGATCTAACAGCTCTGGATCTACATAGTTTGCCAGTCCGTCAGTACTGGCTAGACACATTATTGAGCAGTTTGTTGTCGTTGTTGTTTAGCGATCGTCTTAGATGTTTCTGCTGGCCGTTCCAAGGCGGTTCTTCTGTTGCAGTTCTTTGTACGTCAGTCATGGCAACTGTGCCGTTGACACATATACTGATAGCTGATACAATGTACGCTAATTTCAATCAGCGAACAGGGTAGACCCTAATCGGACTGGGCGGGTGATTTGTGTCTACGCTCGTTACATTATTGTTATTATTATTATTATTATTATTATTATTATTGTTAAGGGTATTATTATCATTATTATTGTTAAAGGTATTATTATCATTATTATTGTTATTATTATTATCATTATTATTATTATTATTATTAACTTTTTATTAATATTATCATATTATTATTATTATTAATATTGTTGTTGTTGCTGCTGTTATTCTTATTATTATTGTTATTAGCTCACCTGAGCACAAAGTGCTTATGGTGAGCTATTGTGGTCAGTCAATGTCCGTCGTTCGTCGTTCGTCATTCGTCGTGCGGCGTCAACAGTTGCTTTAAAAGCCTACTCCTCCTACACCCCTGGGCCGATTGACGATACTTGGTAGGAAGCATTGGGGTGACTTGTAGATTAAAAATTGCTAAAATCGTGCCGATCGGAAATACAAGATGGCCGCCATGGCCACCATCTTGAAAATCTATTTTTCGCTTCTTCTCCTGAACCGAAAGGCCAATTGACTCTAAACTTGCTAGGAAGCATTGGAGTGACTTGTAAATCAAAAATAGCTAAAACCGTGCCGATCGGAAATCCAAGGTGGCCGCCATGGCCGCCATCTTGAAAATCTATTTTTCGCTTCTTCTCCTGAACCGAAAGGCCAGTTGACTCCAAACTTGCTAGGAAGCATCGGGGTGACGTAGATCAAAAATAGCTAAAATCGTGCCGATCGGAAATCCAAGATGGCCGCCATGGCAACCATCTTGAAAATCTATTTTTTGCTTCTTCTCCTAAACCCACTTGACTCCAAACATGATAGGAAGCATTGGGGTGACTTATAAATCAAAAATAGCTAAAATCGTTCTAATCGGAAATCCAAGATGGCCGCCATGACAGCCATCTTGAAAATCTATTTTTTGCTTCTTCTCCTGAACCGAAAGGCCAATCGACTCCAAACTTGCTTGGAAGCATCGGGGTGACTTGTTTAAGCAATCATCATGAATCTTGCTCAAAATGTTTATCTTGATGATTTCTAGGTCAAGTTCGAACTGGGTCACCTGGGGTCAAAAACTAGGTCACCTGGCCAAATCAGCGGAAAACCTTGTTATCACTCTAGTGGTCGCATTTTTCAAGCAGTCGTCATGAATCTTGCTCAATATGTTTGTCTTGATGATTTTCAGGTCAAGTTCGAAACTGGGTCTCTTGGGGTCAAAAGCTAGGTCACCAAGCCAAATCAGTTAAAACCATGTTAACACTCTAGCGGGCAAATTTTTGAAGCAGTTGTCATGAATCTTGCTTAAAATGTTTTGTCTTGATGAGTTCTAGGTCAAGTTTGAAACTGGGTCACTTGGGGTCAAAAACTAGGTCACCGGGCCAAATCAGAGAAAACACTCTAGCGGTCACACTTTTTTAAGCAATCATCATGAGTCTTGCTCAAAATATTTGTCTTGATGATTTCTCGGTCAGTTCGAAACTGGATCACCTGGGGTCAAAACTAGGTCACCTGGCCAAATCAGCGGAAAACATTGTTAACACTCTAGTGGTCACATTTTGAAGCAATCATCATGAATCTTGCTCAACATGCTTGTCTTGATGATTTCTAGGTCAAGTTTGAAACTGGGTTACTTGGGATCAAAAACTAGGTCATCGGGCCAGATCAGCAGAAAACCTTGTTAACACTCTAGCGGTCACATTTTTTAGCAATCATCATGAATCTTGCTCAAAATGTTTGTCTTGATAAGTTCTAGGTCAAGTTTGAAACTGGGTCACTGGGGGTCAAAAACTAGGTCACCAGGCAAAATCAGCAGAAAATTTTGTTAACACTCTAGTGGTCACATTTTTTAAGCAATCATCATAAATCTTGCTCAAAATGTTTGTCTTGATAATTTCTAGGTCAGGTTCGAAACTGGGTTACATGGGGTCAAAAACTAGGTCACCAGACCAAATCAGCAGAAAACTTTTAACACTCCAGAGGTCACATTTTTTTTGAATAATCATTATAAATATTGCTCAAAATGTTCGTCTTGATGATTTTTAGGTCTAGTTTAAAAGTGGGTCACTTGATATCAGAAACTAGGTCACCTGGCTAAATCAAAGGAAAACCTTGTTGATGCTCTAGAGGTCACATTTTTGAAGTGATCATCATGAATCTTGCTCAGAATGTTTATCTTGATGATTTCAAGGTGATGCATATTTTTCTATCCAGTGACTTTCTTAAGTTTTTCCATTTAGGTCAGTTTCTCAGTAATAATTGGTCCTACAGAGTGATATTTGGTACTCGCGAAGTGTTAGTGTTTATGTCAGTTTCTCAGTAACTATTGCTCCTACAGCCAGTGATACTTTGTACATGCATACATCTTAGCATGGCCTCTTGAGTGCAGTCGTCCATATTTGACCTTGACCTTTATTTCACAGTCCATTAGACATGCTACATTGTCTTACTTGTTAATATAATCATTTTGAATTTTGGTCAGAATGTTTGCCTTGATCAGTTCTAGATCAGGTTCTCAAAGTGCTATGATGCTCAGGTGAGCGTTACAGGGCCATCATGGCCCTCTTGTTACTATGATCATTATTTCTCGTTGTTGTTGTCTGCGCTTGGGGCGTTGGCTATATAGAGTTGAGTGACACGGAAGTGATCCGTTATTGATCCACAATGCATCATTGACCTTGTGCTTGTTGTCTGCAACTAAAGCTCGGGACTAGCTGAAGAACTAAAAAGAATATAACAGAATAATATTTCCTACATATACAGCTCACTTTTGATGCTTTCTTTAGCAGGCGACTGGTAATGGAAGTGACGCCTCAAGCAGTACCTCCAGTATTAGAGAGCTGAGTGCAATGGATGAGAAAGGTCTGAGCAGATCGTTCAAAGCCATTCAGGTAATCTCATGCTTTCTACACTCCCTTCAAGCGCTACGTAAACTTGTAGTAGACGACACTTTTTTTAATTATTTTTAGAGATAGTAAGACTCTGCAGACGGTTCAGATGAAATGTCAAATTTTATTTTCCCCCAAAAATAACCCCATTTCTACCCTAAAAAAATATATGTAATCAAAATTATGTCGTTTGTTGCCGTATAAACCATAAAAATATCAACATAGCAGACTCGGTTCGATCGAGTCTGCTCGTAGGGAATAATAAAAAAAATAAATAAATGTAACTTTCCTCACCGGCTCTAATTGGCAATTTTGACCAAACTTATATTTTCATATATAACATATGGCCTCAATTGTTCCAAAGGACCAGAAAATTAAATGATATCAGTACTATATCGAAGTACGGAGTGACGTTCCACGGCCTCCACAAAAAACAAATAAATAAAAAAATAATAAGTAAATAAATACCCAGCAAACACACAACGTCGCAACAACTTGCAGCGACGTTGTAACGACGTTCCTGCGACGTTGTGTGTTTGCTAGGTAAAAAGCGACAGCTGCTTTGATCACAAATTATTCAGAAGTAGGACTCTTTTGGAAGAAGAGAACAAATAAAAATCAAAGACTACCAAACTCTATTTGATTAACACTTTCATTTCTGAAATGAACTCTTTCATTATTGAATTTAGATATGCCCTCTGATGCAAGAAGGGGTTTCAGTCTAAAAACAGTATGACAAAGAGTGTAGATCCAGGTGAGACGGCTCGTTACATTTAAATTGTCTAACAAGGGGACCACAGACTTCTCAGAGTTCATGTCTTAAACTTGTCCAACAAGGAGACCACAGACTTATCTCAGAGATCATGTCTTAAAATTGTCCAACAAGGGGACCACAGACTTATCTAGCTCAGAGTTTATGTCTTAAAATTGTCCAACAAGGGGACCGCAGACTTATCTGAGAGTTAATGTCTTAAAATTGTCTAACAAGGGGCCCACAGACTAATCTTAGAATTATAATCTTGAAATTGTCTAACAAGAGTACCACATGCTTATATCAGAGGTAATTTCTTCAAATTGTCTACGAAGGTTATAACACTTATCTAAAACTTATGGCCTCAAAATTGTCCAACTAGGGGACTAGAGACATATCTCAGTTAAGGTCTTAAAACTGCCTAACGCGGAGGGTGTCGGGGGGGAGGGGGGTGGCGCACCGACTTATCTCTGAGTTATGGTCTAAAATTGTCAAACAAGAGGACCACAGACATATCTCAGTTATTGTCTTAGAATTGTCTAACAAGGTGCCCACAGATTTATCTCAGAGTTAAGGTCTAACAAGTAGATCGCAGACACATGTCAGTTATAGTCTTGAAAATTGTCTAACAAGGGGACCACCTATTTATCTCAGAGTTATGACCTTACAATGATCTAACAAGGGGACCACAGACCTATCTCAGATTTATGGTCTTAAAATTGTCTAAGAAGAGGACTGCAGATTTATTTCACAATTATGGTCTTAAAATGTCTAAGAAGAGGACTAGAGACATACAAACATGTTCCTCCGAGTTAATGTCATAAAGTTGTCTAAGAAGAGGACCACAGACTTATCTCAGAGTTATCGTCTTAAAATTGTCTAAGAAGAGGTCCACAGACATATCTCAGTTGTGGTAATAAAGTTGGCTAACAAGGGAACCACAAACCTATCTCAGAATTAATGTCATAAAATTGTCTAAAAAGGAGTCCACAAACTCATACAGAGTTAGTATCTTAAAATTGTCTACAAGGGGACCATAGTCTTGTCCCAGTTTTATTTTTAGAATTGTCTAACAAGAGGACCACAAACTTATCTCAGAGTTACTGTCTTAAAATTGTCTAATAAGAAGATCACAGACTTATCTCAGAATTAATGTCTTAAAATTGTCTAACGAGAAGATGTCTTACTGTCTACGAAGTCGACCACATACTTATCTCAGAGTTAATGTCTTAAAATTGTTGAACAAGAGGAACAAACATTTACCTCAGAGTTGATGTCTTATTTTTTTCTAATAAGGGGACCGCAGAAACAACATAGAGTTATGGTCTTAAAATTGTCTAACAAGAGGACCATACACTTATCACAAAATTATGGTCTTAATTTTTTTAACAAGAGGACCCAGAGGCTTATCACAAAGTTAATGTCTGAAAATTGTCAACTAAGAGGACCACAGACTTATCTCAGAGTTATGATCTTACGATTTCCCAACAAGAGGACCATAGACTATTGGTCTTAAAATAGTCTAACAAGAGGACCACAGACATCTCAGCATTATAGTCTTAAAATTGTCTTACAAAAGACCGTAGACATATCTCAGACTTGTAGCCTTAAAATTATCTAACAAGAGAACCACAGACGCATTTCAGAGTTATGGTCTTAAAATTGTTTAGCAAGCGTACCACAGACATATCTCAGAGTTCTGGTTTTACAATTGTTTAAAAAAGGATCACAGACATCTCAGAGTTATGGTCTTAAAATAATTATTATTGTCTAACAAGAGGATCACTGACTTATATCATAGTTATGACCTAAAATATCTAACAAGAGGACCACTGACTTATCTCAGAGTTAATGTCTTAAAGTTGTCTAGCGAAAGGACCACAAACTTATTTCAGAGTCATGGTCGTTTACACTGACCAACAAAACACCCTTTTTAAATATTTGAAGAAACTTGAGATGTACCGTTGACGCTTAGCACTCTAGGTAAAGTTTCAAAAGACGACATATTGAAATATTTTCCCCAGAAAACAGGTTCTGACATTTCATACACATTATCTTCATCCAAGACAATGTTTATGAAATGTCAAATCCTGTTTCCGGGAAAGTATCATTTTGTCGTCTGCTGAATTTGCCCATAGAGTGGTATCGGTTTAGTTACCATTTTCTGTTTTACCGTTTTAGTTTGATAATCCTTTGGCCATGAAGTCGAAATCGGTAAGGTCTTAAAGAGAAAGACAGTGTTAACGTTTAAAATGTTTAAAATGAAAGAGCTTGCAAAAACGATGTATTTTGACACAAACTAGATAAAAAATCAGATAAGTACTAAAAAAGCTAATGCGGTATAAAGATTTTAAATGCCCTCACGTAAATTCAATCCATACAGAAAATAGCAACCCATTATCAAGAGTATTGCCATTTTGAGTTTTTCACTAGAATTAAAAAAAATCAAAATACATGTATTAAAAATCTTCTTTCTGACACTGTCACTCAGAAAACAGTGTGGTTGTTAAGCAAAATCAGTGCATTGTCAAAGTAGAAGCTAACTATATATGCAGAGAAGCAGGTAAATTATTGTTTCCTGTATAATTAGTTTGGGTTTTGCGTATTTAATAAATGATTTTATGACGCCAAATATCCGAATAAATGTTAAAACTGGCGGCGCCTATAAAGCAATTTGATATCTTCATAACTGGACAAATGTCTTATTACAGTATTAGTCTAAATTTGATCACATTGGCATCAAAATATTTGATTTGTCAAGAGCTTTCATTTCAGATATTTTCTTTGTGAAGGTTGCCTTTCCATTTAACAATATCTGAATTCTTATTTTGATATTTATTAACCCTTGTCATGCTGAATAAATTAAGATGGCACACCTACTTCTAATTTTCATCCAATCAGATTCTAAGATCCAGATTGTAGGCATTAATTCACATTCTGAATGGCAAACAGTGCAGAGCCAAATCAGTTGGCTTCTTCAGAAGCCAACTGATCTGGATCTACACGGTTTGTAAAGGTAGGGTATATCCGGGTTCAGCAGGACAAGGGTTAACATTTGCCTCTTCCTCTGCTTCCTTTCCGTTCAGTAAATATTATTTGAGGAATAGATGTGCGCATCTGTAAGTTCACATAAAATATGAATTACTGATGTTCTAGAGAAAACATGCATATTGAGTTTGCAAAAATAGTCGCTTGTATAGGTATAAATATAACCTTGTCCGACGACCTGTGATTTCTTGTTTCAATTTTCTAGAACCAGAAGCCTCGAGGCATCGGACAAGGTTATATTTGTACCTATACCTAACCACTTGAAACACTTTCAGGGACGGTATTTTTTCTCCAACTTCTGAAAAAGGGATCTACTATATCATCAAGTGTCTCCCTGTTCATTTTATTCTGAATCCGGGGTACATCGAGTTTGAGCTAAGTGTAATAACCAACCAGGCACAAAACGTTGAAATAATGATAATTCAACGTTGAATAGACGTCAAGACATTGAATCGACGTTGTTTCAATGTTGTGTGTCTGCTGGGAATGGCATGAAATATTCTCGACTCGAGCGGGGTTCGAAACCACGACCTTCTGCTTGCAAGCTGACTGCACAAGCCACTACACCACATCACGAAAACACGCCTATATAATATTGACCCCCTTAAACCCCACTTTTATACAGTAAAACTGGGGTTTACAGGGGTATACATTATTTTTCTTATTTCTGCTCAAAAACATAGATTGTGGGTATTCGTTAGAACCGCCTCACAGAGGCGGTTCTAACGAGTACCCACAATCCATGTTTTGAGCAGAAATATGGAAAATATTTGATTTTTTTGTCTGAATTTTTCAATTTTTCGGTGATTAACTTTTCAGTGTATTTGAATAGGCGTGTTTTCGTAATGACATAGCCCACAACTGAATTCAGGATAGACAGATAGGTAATAGATTTTTAACGTTACCAGGCACCAAAGGCACATGGGAGCAATGCCAGAAAATCTGGATTAGTTTTGCCTGGACCCCCATTCGACACGGCTTCTGCGCATAATTCATGCACAAAAATACTTCTCCGACAGACCGAATGCTAGGGGCCTGACCAGTAGCTTACAGAATCCGGAGCAGTCAAAATACGAGCTTCGGAGCAGTCAGTCAGTCAGTCAAAATAAGAGCTCCAATACGTGTGTATTACCAATGTACAATGTAATCTCACACTTGCTTAATCGTGCCACTAAACCGGAAGAGCTCTTAAAAAGAACCCAAAAAGAGCCACCGACCTTTTAAATCCAGTTAAGGACACCTCCTCCTCGTCGTCATCGTCTACCAGCAGCAAGCATACAATCACTCTTTCATCAGCCCGTCGGCCCACATTAGGATCATCCAGCCATGGATCTTCCAGGTAAATCAGTTGTTTGTTAGTCAATCACCCCTCTCAACTGGGCCGTAGCTGTTCGAGGTGGGCTCATCTGATGTTTTGAGGCGTAGTCTCCTTCCACCGACCCGCTCGACGCCAATGAGTCTGTGGCTGATTCTTCGGTGTTTGTCCCCGCCGGTAACTTAGCCGACTGACTTCAGGGTGCTTAATCTGCCCTTTATAGTCCAGCTCTGCCTGAAAGCTGATTGGATACACTTGGTAGATTTTCCGCCATTGTTTACAAGGGAAACAACTTTTGCTAGTTCCTGTTTGCCTCACTGCACACTAAGACTCTTCTAAAAATGGACCAACTCTAAAAGAAAAGAATTTGCTCCCCGTGGGAGCAAATTCTTTCCTTTTAGAGTTGGTCCTTATTTAGAAGGGATACAAAACAATTTTGACACAGCTTTATCGTCTGAAAGTGTATTAATTCCCTTTAAATTTGAAATTCATATGTCTTTGAATCCGCTGGACTGAAGATGGGTATTTGAAAAAAAAAAAAAAAAAAAAAAACACGTCAGAATAAGAAAGGACAAAACAAACTTCAGGTCCTTCTGAATTGGCTGTTTATAACGTATAACGTGTCTAGTGTGACTCTTGTTTGTCGACAGAAGTCTTGGTTGTGGTTTTCTCACTAGAATCAGCAACTTTTGGCGGAGGAAGAAATAACATACTCTTTATAATCTTTATAACTCTCTAGGCTCTTGGCTGATTCAGCAGACGACAAATTGATATTTTTCTTATTTCTCCCAGACAACAGACTTTGACATTTCGTTCAAACAGAAGTGCTTATGTCTAAATCTGGAAACACTTGAATGTCAAGTTCTGCAATTGACTGACATTTAACCTTTACCACTTTTTTGGCAAATTAAGCAGACGACAAACTGATGATTTTTTTCTTCAAAAACTATGTTCTTACAGATCATACAAATTGCGATTTGCATGAAATGTCAAGGCCAATTTTCTGGAAAAAAGTAAGAAAAAGAATATTTCAAGCTGTCGTCTGCTGAAATGTTTACCCAGCTTGGAGAGCGTTAATGAGAGTGTGCGTTACTTTGTTTGCTCTTCTTGTATCTACAGCACTAAACTCAAATAAAATCAAACAATGAAATAAACTCTTCTCGTCTAATTATAATCTATGTATATGTACAAATACTCCATTTCTCTCTTTTCAAACTGGTTTTCTAAAGTTTTCCTTTGAAATGATTATTTCACTGGACTCGGATGAATATATAGTTGTTTGGTGTCTTGAATGAAACTTTCCTTCATTTATAAATACAAGAACAGAGAATAGAAGTAAGGTTTCATGTCATTTTCTACTGTACATTGTATTTATTGTCCACGGTTACAGGTTCTGGGACCCTGGCCACTTTCATTGTACTTTGTATTTATTGTCCACAACATACATCAGGAATAAAATGAGGTTTCGGATCACATTGTGCTGTGTATAGCAATATTGTCTACGATTACAGGTTCCTGGCCCACTTTATAGTGCATTGTGTTTATTGTCTTCAAAAACAAGAACAGAAATGAAGTTTCGGGTCACGTTGTATACTGTTCATTATATTTATTGTCTCTGAACACAGGTTCTAGGGTACTGTACTTTATAGTTATTGTCTACAAAATTGTAGACATTGTGCTGTATATAGAGTTTACTTGTTTGTTTTGATCGATTACGAAGAAATAATTCACAAGTGTTCTAAGGCTTGCGCGTAAAAAAACGAGTGAGCGAAGCGAACGAGTTTTTTACACAAAAGCCTTAGAACACGCGTTAATTATTTCTCCGTAATCGATCAAAACAACCAAATAAACTATTTATTACATTTTCATTCATGTTTTACCTTTGAATTTTCACATTCTGCCGTTATGATTTCCTACCAAAATAGTTCCAGTCAGTGCATGAATTTCAAGAGGCGTGGTCTAGTTTGAAAATCAGTTGCCATCTTGTTTTCACTTTAATGCAAAAATCATCCTGCGCCTAAAATACAGACACAAAAATGTCACGAAAGTTGAACTGGATTGATCAAGAAAATCATACTTTATATTTGTATTGCAGGTCTTACCGCAAAAACGCCAACTAGACGTAAAAACATTGCAGTCTGATTTCCATGGTTTTATCAAATTTTCCGCGAAACGTCAAGTATTATTTTTGTTGTTACCAACTACGCAGCAACGTCGCCTAGCAATGATGACGTCAAAACGTTCGAAATGAAATAATTCACTCGGTAAAACTGATAAATCTCAGTAAATTACTGCTGAAAATGTAATAAATTGTTTTCATTGTCTACGATCACAGGTTCTGGGTCACTCTTTCAATGTACATAGTATTTACTGTTTACAAAAACGAGAATAAAATAAGTTTCCGGTCATACTGTACTGTACATTTCATTTATTGTCTACAATCACAGATTTTGGGTCCATTTTATTTATATTTTATTTATTGTCTACAAAAGCTAGAACTGAAATGAGTTTTCAGGTCACATCATATTTTAATATTGTGAGTATTGTCTACAATTACAAGTTTCAGGTCCATTTTATTGTACATTGTATTTATTATCTACAAAACCGAAATTTGAAACAAGGTTTCAGGTCACAGTGTACTGTTCATTGTATTTATTGTCCAAGAGCATTGTTTCCGGATGCCACTATACTGTAAGTGTATTTATTGTCTACAAACACACAAAAATAGAAATGAGGTTTCATGTTACACTACACTTTACATAGTATTTATTGTCTACGATCTTTGGTTCCTGGTCCCACTTTATTGTACATTGTATTTATTTTCTACAAACACAAGAATAAAAATTAGTTATCAGTTACACTGCACTGTACAATGTATTCATTGTCTGCGAACACAGATTCGTTGTCCCACTTTAATGTACATTGTACTTATTGTCAACGAACACGAGAACAAAAATAAGGCTTCAGTTACACTTCACTGTACAATATATTTATTGGCTTTGATCACAGGTTCCGGGTCCCTCTTAATTGTTCATTGTATTGATTGTCTACAAACACGGGAATAAAAATAAGGTTTCAGTAACACTGCATTATATACTATGTTTTTATTGTCTATGATAACAGGTTCCGGTCCCATTTTACTTGTTAATGTTTATTGCATTTATTTCAGTGATCGCAGGTTCCGTGTTCCAAGTAACTTTACATTGTACTTATTGTCTACAAGTAAAAGCACAGAAATGAGGGTTCCGAGTACATTGTCTTTTGCAGTTACTGTTTATTGAATTGGATTCAGAACATCAACTTAACTAAAATCCTACTTTCATAGCTGTACGAGTAAAGTAGACTTTGGTCTTTAAATTTAAAAGCAAGAACATTGCGCCCACAGAAGGTGAACGTAAAAGTTTGAAGGCAATTAAAATACAGAAAATGAGGCACAGCATATTATTGGGATGGGAAAAATAGATTGAAAACTGGACTGGTACGTACTACAGTAAAATCTCAATGGCTCAAACATCTTTGGGATCATGGAAATTCATTAGAAACATGAGTAGTTCGAGCCATTGAGGGTAAATCATGGCGCCGTCAGGACGCAAATGGTGATAATTTAGGGAAGTCTTTTTGACCTTCTATAAATAATGATATGTTGTGTGCAATTATTGTCCCCCGCCTTTTCGAAGAAAAGTGGAGGGACACTGTTTTTGGTTTTCCGTGGTGCGTGGCGCGTGGTGCGTGATGCGTGGTTCCGAGATTTTAGTAGGTACATTGTCCCCTTAATTCCTCCCACAGTTTTTGTCCGATCCTTTTGAAACTTTGCAGGTGTTTTAAGAATGGTCTGAAGATATGTATGTGTTTTTTTCAGAATCCTGAAATAATTTTTTATCACTTTTTCCGCATTTTTAACTTAGACATTTTTTTAGTTCTAATATTACAGAAGTCTATAGGGAGTAGGTACCTTGTCCCTTAACTCCTCCCACAGTTTTTGGCCGATCGTTTTGAAACTTTACATGGGCTTTTAGGATGGCCTGAAGATATGCGTGTGGTTTTTTCAGAATCCTGAAATAATTTTTTATTACTTTTTCCGCATTTTTAACTTAGACATTTTTTGAGTTCTAATACTACAGAAGTGTATAGGGAGCAGGTACCTTGTCCCCTTAACTCCTCCCACAGTTTTTGGCCGATCCTTTTGAAACTTTACAGGTGTTTTAAGGATGGCCTGAAGATATGCATGTGTTTTTTTCAGAATTCTGAAATAATTTTTTATCACTTTTTCCGCATTTTTAACTTAGACATTTTTTTAGTTCTAATATTACAGAAGTCTATAGGGAGTAGGTACCTTGTCCCCTTAACTCCTCCCACAGTTTTTGGCCGATCGTTTTGAAACTTTACATGGGCTTTTAGGATGGCCTGAAGATATGCATGTGTTTTTTTCAGAATCCTGAAATAATTTTTTATTACTTTCTCCGCATTTTTAACTTAGACATTTTTTTGAGTTCTAATACTACAGAAGTGTATAGGGAGCAGGTACCTTGTCCCCTTAACTCCTCCCACAGTTTTTGGCCGATCCTTTTGAAACTTTACAGGTGTTTTAAGGATGGCGTGAAGATATGCATGTGTTTTTTTCAGAATCCTGAAATAATTTTTTATTACTTTTTCCGCATTTTTAACTTAGTCATTTTTCGAGTTCTAATACTACAGAAGTGTATAGGGAGTAGGTACCTTGTCCCTTTAACTCCTCCCACAGTTTTTGGCCGATCCTTTTGAAACTTTACATGGGCTTTTAGGATGGCCTGAAGATATGCATGTGTTTTTTTCAGAATCCTGAAATAATTTTTTATTACTTTTTCCGCATTTTTAACTTAGACATTTTTCGAGTTCTAATACTACAGGAGTAGATAGGGAGCAGGTACCTTGTCCCCTTAACTCCTCCCACAGTTTGTGGCCGATCCTTTTGAAACTTTACAGGTGCTTTAAGGATGGTCTGAAGATATGCATGTGGTTTATTCAGAATCCTAAAATTATTTTTTATCACTTTTTACACGTTTTGAACGTAGACATTTTTTGAGTTCTAATATTACAGAAGTCTACAGGGAGTAGGTACCTTGTCCCCTTAACTCCTCCCACAGTTTTTGGCCGATCCTTTTGAAACTTTACGTGGGCTTTTATGATGACCTGAAAATATGCAGGTGGATTTTTCAGAATCCTGAAATATTTTTATATTACTTTTTCCGCATTTTTAACTTAGACATTTTTTGAGTTCTAATATTGCAGAAGTGTATAGGGTGCTGGCACCTTGTCCCCTTAACTCCTCCCACAGTTTTTGTCCGATCCTTTTGAAACTTTACAAGGGCTTTTAGGATGGCCTGAAGATATGCATGTGGTTTTTTCAGAATCCTGAAATAATTTTTTACTACTTTTTCTGCATTTTTAACTTAGACATTTTTTTAGTTCTAATATACTACAGAAGCATATAGCGAGTAGGTACCTTGACCCCGTAACTCCTACCACAGTTTTAAGCCGATCCATTGCAACTTTACAGGTGCTTTAAGGATGGTCTGAAGATATGCATGTGTTTTTTTTCAGAATCTTAAAATTATTTTTTATCACTGGTTTCCTGCTTCAATACTTAGGTATTTGATACAGGACCAGTGGTCCTCTGTTTAACTTTACCATTTTTAACACCTCAAATAAAAATAAGGCGGGGGACATAAATTCCCCATGGAATTTGCTTGTTAGAATTGCCTCGATGAGGCTATTCTAATAAGTACATACACCATACAGTTTCATGAGAAAATAAGAAAAAAATCCTTAAATATTTGTTTTCTTAAGCTGTCGGAAGAATTTCGTAGGGACTCTAAAACCAGTTCGAATCATCCAAGGTAAACGAGCCGTCGGTGCTCGAGTAATTGAGGTTTAACTGTAATAGGTACTCTCTTGGGTGCAAATTCTCTCCTAGACCTATTTTTAGAAGGCAGACAAATATTCTAGAAAAAAAAATGCTCCACTGATCGTGTATCTATTTTCCTTAATTTCTTGTGTTCCGTTGGTTTTATTATAGGGATGGGAATCCTTGGTGGAGGAAGGCACGAGTGACAGTGATAATGATAATGAGAATGTGAGTTATTGTAAATTCTATACATGTATGTGAAGAGAGGAGGTTTACACATTCCAGTCAGGGATTATGGACAATGCTGATGATAACGATCACATCAAAGTACTTTATTATTTTACACTAATGATAACGGACGCATTACAGTATTTTATACGATGAGCACACCACAGTCAGCTAGCTAACTGAAAAACATGTGCTCATCGTATAAAGTACTTTAATGTGCCCGTTATCATCGTTATACAGAGCCCCTAACTGGTTTTGACCTTCCAGTTTTCTATATTATGGGTAAAAATCAAATAAACATAGCTAAGTATACCCCGCGCAAACTTTGTTTGTGGTGGGGTATACTGTTTTCACGTTGTCCGTCCGTCTGTCCGTTCGTCCATCCGTGTGTCCGTCCGCGACACTGGTTTTTCCTAATATCTTGAAAACGCAGTGATGGATATTCATCAATATCTGCAGACACATTGATATCAATAAGGTGTACCTACATAAGAGAAAGTAAGGGCTAGGGGCCAATTCTCTTGGAGTTATTGCCCTTTGTATTTTTTTCTTAATGCGGTAAAAGGTTTGTGCGCACACTGTCTCTTTATCCAATGGCTGGAATTTGACCAAACTAGCACAGATACATCATCAGGACGGGGGAGTGTTTAGACTCTGGTGACCTTGACCTCATTTTCAAGGTCTTTACATTATAAATACTCAAAAATTGAGCGATGTTAATGCAGTAAAAGTTTGTGTGCACATTATCTCTTTAATCAATGGCTGGAACTTGACCAAACTAACACAGATACATCATCAGGATAGGGGAAAGACGTGATTAGATTCTGGTGACATTGACCTTATTTTCAAAGTCACTACATTATAAATACTCAGCAAGTGAGTCCTGTATGCACTCTGTCTCATGAATCAATAGATGGAATTTGACCAAACTAGCACAGATATAATGAGTACCAACAACATATGTTTTCGTCGAGAAATAAGAAAACTATTTACCTGATGCTCACTCTTATCTAGACCGATGACTAGAGCTAGAATTGGTCAGTCCGGTGTCAGTATAATGTGATTGGATGGAATACCATGTCATGTTTCTGGAGCATGATATTTCAGTGAGGGAGCATTCTGCAAATGAGCATTGAGCTCCCTCATCCAGGAGCCGTCGTGACATGACTGAAAGATTGTTGAAAGCGACGTAAACCCGAATAAAACAAACAAACAAGCAAAACTGAAGTTATTCATTGAATTATTCAATAAGCAATTCCATTCCTGAATTTCTGCAATGGATTCTCCCGTATTTAAATTTGGACGCGCGTCCATTGTTGCAAATAGGGATATCAAAGATATAGAACCGAATGGCAAGCTGTGTTGATCCTGATGAGATGGCTCTTCACGAGCCGTCTCATCTGGATCTACACTGTTTGCATAAGTACATAACTTGAGCAGTGTCAAAAGTAGTATTTAATTATCTTTTGATATTTGTCAGCGTCTAAAGTTCATTTGGGTCCAGCAAAGCACACCGGAAGTCACAAAAGCTGTCTCCTTCAGTCAGGAAATGACGAACTCGCTACCAAGTGTATCCTGTCTCCTTAAAATGAAACATTCATAAGTTGGTTGTCTTCTTATTTCAGCGCGGCACCGGTTTAAAAACAGAACCGCTAAAAGTCTTAGAAGATGAAACTAATCGGGTGTCCCCAGTGTCGGTAAGTACATAACAGACAGTTGTCCGGTACCGTATTTATCCTAAATGTTCCGACACATTTTTGCTTCATAATTCCATCTCAACAAAGCTACAGTTATTTAGCGTAATTTGATTGGACCAAGAGCAATTTGAATAGGAGTTACATATCGACAAACTAATAAGCAGGAATCCCGGAACTATTTTTTTGGCGCAAATTTGTAAAATGAGCTATTTCACCCAAATATTTGATGTAGTATATGAACTAGTTGGAATTCAGTGTGTAAATGCTTCAAATCGTTAATACATTTAACATAAAACCCTAAGGGTTCTACAGTTTGTGAGTTATTCGCCGGCGTTTACACATCGATGAAATTCACAAAACTGAAAATCATTCCTATAACTATACTGCTCCTATCACTTGAACTATATATAGGGATCAAACATGGTTTTTCATGCATTAACATCTGGCAGGTCCCGTGGGAGGTGTTGAAAATCGAGGCCGAAGGCCGCGGTTTTCAACACCTCCCAAGGGACCTGGCGAATGTTAATGCATTGAAAAAACATGTTCGATCGCTATTATTGCATAAAAAGTGAAAACATTTGCTACATTTCGCGTTATTTCTTGCACTATTTTGTTTCGCCTTTCACTGATGTCTCGCGAACGCAATTTCCACGGACCATGCTCGTTCTAGGACCGGGAACTACACATCTCGTGATGGCAGCAAGTCTGTGGCCCCGGTACGGGCATATTGAAAGTTGCGTAGCCGTGCATTAACAGCGCGTGAATTGCCTTGTTAATACACGCTTTTCATCGGTTAATACACGTGCGGCACTGTTTTTTATGCAATAATATCTGTTGAACACATAAGATATTTACGGAAGCCAGATAAGAGATCGCCTTTATATCATAATGTTCTAACTGGCTTTTTTCTACTTTTTAAAAAAAAAACAGAATCAAAGTTTTTGGCCCCTTCTATTTTTGTTGTTAAATAACATATTGCTCTGCAATTTTCATGATTTATTGATCTCAGTATATTAACATTGTATGCAAAATTTGAAAAATATGACATGATTTTGAAGATAAAAGTTTTCTAAATGCATCGAAAATCCAAAAATATTACGTTTGTTTGAGTATCATAGTGTTCCTTGGAGATAGAACACTATGAAGTTAAATTCAGTTACATGTTTTCAGAAACTTGATCATGTGACCGAAAAGCACAACACTGGTTGGTCACTCCGATACATCAGTCTGATACTAATTTTACGGTTACAATTTGAGATAGCACAATATGATACTCTAAATAATCTCTTAGAGATACAACACTCTGAAGCTAAAATTCAGCTTAATGTTTTCAGAAAGTTGCTGATATGACAGGAAAGCACATCACTGGTTGGTCATTCCTAATCAACAATCTGATACAAATTTCAAAGTCAAAATTTGAGATAGAACAGTATGCTATTCTAAACAATTCTTTGAATATTAATGTTAAGTCATATAACCTACATGACCTTGTAGAGCTTGGTCGCCCGGCCACACTGATATAAATATCTCAATTTTCGAAATTTTAAAGTTACAACACTATGATACTAAAGCGACAACATTACGAAAACACGCCTATTCAAATATATTGAGAATTTTACCACCAAAACATGAAAATTTTCAGATGAAAAATTCTGATATTTTTCTTATTTTTGTTAAAAACATAGATTGTAGGTACTCGTTAGAACCGCCTCAATAAGGCGGTTCTAACGAGTACCCACAATCTATGTTTTTGAGCAGAAATAAGAAAAATAATGTATACCCCTGTAAACTCCAGTTTTACTATATAAAAGTGGGGTTTATGGGGGTCAAAATTATATAGACATGTTTTCGTGATGAATAGGTACGCAGAATGACTGAACAAATTTTTCCATACCCCTGTAAAGCAGGGTAAAACAACACCTAATAAGATTGTCTTATTTTTGCATAGATTGTCTGTCTTTTGTATCACTTGCCTAATTTCGGCCTGTTAATTTGATAGTTTGGTTTAGCAGTCTTTGAACACGTCTGAAACTGCTGGATGAGTGGCAATCACCGTAAAACCAGATCAGACGTGGCATAATACGGCGTCTGATCTTGTACTTCAGTGTTTGCTCAGACATGTAAGTCTCAATACTTACTCTGATCAAAATCTTTGTTGATTGCGGGTTGCCTGGCGAGCCGCATATATAGAAGTTATACTAGTCACACATCAAATACAGGATTTGTACCCAACCCAGCATAAGCGGACGTAACTACCAATACTAATGACATAGTAGTCGTGTATCCTTTGAAGAATAGAAAGAATTGAATGTTTTATTACCTAATTATGACCTCTTTCGGGTATACCGATTTCGCTCTCAAATGAAATTATGCTTCATCAAGTACTAGAATTCATCGAGATATTGAGGAGCAGCAAATGATTGGAATAAGGCAGTTAGTAAGTCCTGGAGTAAGGCGGTTAGTTTTGGGACCCAAAGATGTAGTCAGGAAGAACTGGAAAGCGTACAAAAACTCGCAGCCAGATTTGTAACCGGGAATTAAAAGTATTGTTACAAAAAGCAGCCTGTTTCGCCCTCAGGTGAAATCATGCTTCCGCAAGTACGAGAATTCATAAAATTTCTTTATTGAAAGATTTAAAGAAAAAAAAATGATAAAGCCTCAACCAGAAAATGTGATCAATAGTTATAATGAAATATCATTTTAACCTTTATCACTCTCTGGGCATTTTCTGCAGGTGACAAATTGATGATATTTTTCTTATTTTTCCCAGAAAACAGGATTTGACATTTCATGCAAATTGTCTCCTGAGGAGACAATTTGCATGAAATGTCATATTCTGTTTTCTGAGAAAAATAAGAAAAATATTTCAAAATGTCGTCTGCTGAAAATTTTACCCAGAGTGCTAAGCGTTAACGAGACATTTAGACTGGTTCAGAGGTAAATTTGACAGTTCGGAGTGAACTAAAACACGGAAAATAACTGGAGTCATTTAGGTAATTTCAATTAATTTTGATACATGTGCTGTCATGTGTGCAAAAGCGTATATACAATTAATGGAGCTTAATGACTCGCTAGCTTTTGAAAAAGCTAATACTTGCTATACACTAATGTTTCCCTTGAAACGCTAACAGCGGCCTTCTGCTGGTTCACTGGTGGTTCGGACTAACATAACGCTTTAAAACATGGTTAAATTAGTATTTTAACGGTTACCCATTTGTGGGAAAATTCAGCAGACGACAGACTGATATTTGTTTTATTTATCCAGAAAATCAGTTTATATATAAAGTGTCTCCTAATGAGACAATTATATATGGCACGACATAATCTATTTTCTGGGAAAAAATGAGAGTTAGTGTCGTCTGCTGAATTGGTACAAGCATGCTAAGCGTTACTGACATGATTTATGATAATATTGCTTATTTACAGGATACCATATTTATATTAACCCTAAGTGCAGTCCACTCTCGTTATCTCGAAGGGTCTCTCCGAAATACTTCGATATATCTGTATCTCGACATATCAGATTTGCAGAATTGAGGAAAAAATAAATCGAATAACCACATTTCACAAATTAATACGTAATTTGACTCCTGAAGTTAAAGTAATATTGAAAATATTGTGGAAAAGAGGAGAAATTGCTCCTTAAGAGCAATTTCTCCTCTTTTCCATAATATTTTGTTACTAGTTGTAAGATTTCCATGCTGAAATCAGGGACCAGATTTTTCACTTCGAGATCAGCGGTTATTGAAATTAGGCGAACTCAAGATAACGAGAGTCGACTTATTTGAACAGATAAGGCTGGGCAACAATGTTGATCCCCATCAGACGCCAGAAAACATGGCATCTGATCCAGGTCTACACTATTTGCTGCTCATCCTGCAATTTTAGACACCACAACAGATTGTAAAATGGATTTGTTCAAATGATAGGACAAGCATGGTAGGGAGTTAAGGTGTCTGTATGCTTGGGGTAAATACGTAAACAAAAGCTAGCATTCTAATTTAACACTTTGCATGCTGGGTAAAAATTTCAGCAGACGACATTTGAAATATTTTTTTCTTATTTTTCCTACAAAATAGGATTTGACACTTCATGCAAATTGTCTCCTTATTCCTAGAAAATAGGGATTTGACACTTCATGCAAATTGTCTACTAAGGAGACAATTTGCGTGAAGTGTCAGATCCTACTTTCTAGGAAAAATGAGAGAAAATATCATCAGTTTGTCGTCTGCTGAATTTACCAATAGCATGGTCTAATTTAACACTTCGCATGCTGGGTAAAAATTTCAGCGGACAACATCAAAATATTTTTCTTTCTTTTTTTTTATTTTTTATAGAAAATAGGATTGACACTTCATGCAAATTTTCTCCTAAGGATTTGCATGAAGTGTAAGATCCTATTTTCTAGGAAACATAAGAAAACTGTCATCAGATTGTCATCTGCTGAATTTGGCCATAGTATGGTAAGTGTTAATCCACAGTCGAACTTCAATGGCTCGAACATCTTTGGGACCATAGAAATTTGTTCTGGGCATGGGTACTTCGACCCAATGAGGGCTAATTAACAGCCCAGTGTCAGGAGGCAAAGGAGGACAGTTTAGGGATTCTCTTCGATCTTCTATAAAATAATGGTATGATGCGTGTACTCATTAGAATCGCATCGATTAGGCGATTCTGTTGATTACAAACAACATACATTTTCATGATAAAATAAAAAAAATCCCTGAAGTATCCCTAAGTATTTGTTTTCTAGAGCTATCGGAAGAATTTCCTAGGCCTTAAAAACTGAGTTCAAATCAGTCATGGTACATGTAAACGAGCCATCGGTGTTCGAGTCATTGAGGTTTTATTTTGTATATTGGATTGTTATTCGCCGGACAGGATTCATGTCGGACCGGTAATGGCCCAATATAGATTTAAGTTGAATGTTAGCTGGAATGTTCTTGTTTTTTACTACTAGACAACTAGCAGTCACAGTGATCAGCGAATTATTGTTAAACACAATGGTGGCCAGATAAAATTTGCTCCAGGCAACATTCAAGAAAAGGTAACGACATTATCCAAAACCCCAGCAGACACACGATGTTTGTACAACGTCGAATCAATGTCGATGCAACGTCATGACGTGCATCGACGTTGATGCGACGTTGTCTTAACGTTGCGTACCAGCTGGGACGTTTGTGTACGCTAGACTCATTCGCATATTGCAAGACAAAATACATTGTTCGCCTACTTTACTAAACGCAAATGAGTAGTGCCCTGAAAAAAGCTAGCTCAGGAAAGCACCTCTATCTGATAAGCACCTTTTTGAGACTTGTATGCGGGGGGGGGGGGGGGGGGGGGATGGGAGAGTGCTGGGTACAAGTATCCGATATCCCTGAAAGTAAACCGGCAAATATCCCTAGAACTACCAGCATAAAATATGGACAGAAAGCGAAGAAAAAAAAGTCAGTAAACATAGCGGGGTGAAATAACTACCTTTGAATTCTAGTTTGTTTGTTGTTGTTTTTTTCTCACAATTCCATTTTTTTTTCTTTAAAAAAATCAATATCCCTAAAATTAAGCACAGTATCCCATATCATTGGAAGTAAATCAACTAATATCCCATATCCCTGGAAATAAAAAGGCAAATATTCCGTATCCCTAAAAATCCTTTAGAAGCCATTTTATTTTATATTGATATATAATCTTCTGTAAGCTATCGCATAGGTACCAAAACTAGAAGAAACACATTGAGACAGTAAAGAAACAACTACCGGGGCTTAAACTAGTAACACGTGGTCGCAACCTCGCCCGTAACACTTAACACTCTGGGTAAAATTTTCAGCAGACGACATATTGAAATATTTTTTCTTATTTGTCCCAGAAAACAGGTTTTGACATTTCATGCAAATTGTCTCCAATGGCGACAATTTGCATGAAATGTCAAATCCTGCTTTCTGGGAAAACAAAAACAAAAAACATCAACGTGTCGTCTGCAGAATTAGTCAATTCTGATGCAGTTCAAACTTACAAAATAATGAGCCAACACACGACAAAACCTACAATAGGATTTGTGCGGCCATTGTAGACTCAGATCATCCTGCAAATCCGCGGATAAACGAGAACCCTTGCGATACTGAGTGCAAGAATAGGCTGATCTGAGTCTTTGTCGGTCACACAGATCTTACTGTAGGATTTGTTGTGTGCTGGCACAAACATGTTTCTGGTCCGGAAAGGCTTTCCTTCCTTATCAGTGAAATATTTCTGCAAAAACAGAGACAATCACAAAATTGCAATAAAACAAAGCAGGGGGGCCTAACCCTTAAAGCGCCAAGCAAAATTTGTAGCAGACGACGTTCTGAAATTTGTATTTTTTTTTTTTTATTTTTTTTTTCAAAGAAAACAAGTCTTGATATTTCATGTGAATCGTCTGCTTGGCAGACGATTCACATGAAATATCAAGACTTGTTTACTTCTGAAAATAAAAAAAAAAAAAAAAAATACAAATTTTAGAATGTCGTCTGCTTTTGTTGTGATTGGCGCTGTAAGGGTTAATGGCAATCTCAAACCAGAGCTCAAGAAAACCACATCTTGGAACACGATGGGCGCGACCATAGACACTGATAGTCAGACGACAACCTTCTAAAACAGATTGCGAAACGGGCTGCCATTCAGTCTAAAGACCGACTTACCGTCGAGCAATTAAAGAGTAAAGCGAAGTGACCAACCATAATAGGAAACAGCATTCAGTTCATTCCCCCGAGCATTCTCTATAAACAACCAGGTCCAGTCATTTGGTTTCCTCTGATTTTATCATTAGCATCTCCATTATGTATTATTTCATGCTCCTTGAGAACTCTAACTTAATTATGGTCATGTTTGCCTATAAAGCTTCCAAAGTATCAAAATGAAACAGTTTCTGTGTAATAAAATATATAGAGTTTATTCATTCTCCTATTTTAAATATGGGATTTATAAACCGAGGGAGGTAAACAAAAATCCGATAAAGAAAACGAGTGCGAAGCACGAGTTTCTTTATCGGATTTTTTTTTACCTCCCGAAATAGGAGAAATGAATAAACTGTATATTACATGCATTTCGCCGCAGTAGAGCGCACCATTTAAGAGGCTTTTGTGGCAAGTCTAGTCTGGCAGTTTGTTTACGCGGTCATTTCTAGTTTGGGTCGGCGTAGTAATAAATAATATATTTAGGATAGCTTTTGTTTTTATCCTAAATGATATTGACAGCAGGGTGAATAATCTATGCTGTTCATATGTTACAAAAAAAAGTAGTTCCGGTTAAAGAGATTTATTTCCCCGGCTAAGAGGAAATATTTCTTCTTAGAAAACAAGGAAAATACCAGTTTTATGTCTGGTAGAAGTCATGGTATTTCTTGGTTATGCATGTAATATATAATGTTAATATATAATGTTAATACATCTTTTGTGTGGATGTGGCAATTTTTTCATTTAAACATCGTTTAAATTCCATTGAGGATCTATGAAAAAGTCAAAGTATTCCAATCAGAAGGACACAGTAAGTATTTGGTCTACCTTGCTAATCTGACAAGGGAGACAACAGAAAAAACTTTTGCTATTTCTAACTGAATTAACAACCATGTATGCATGTTGTGGCATAATATTCAGGTCATAACCTATCTTTCTGCAACGTGTCGTATTTTAACTGAAAAATATAATTGTTCTGTTCGCACAGGATTCCATTACTCATCTGTTTAAAATTGTCCTTTTATGCAAGTTTAAGTCCATTTCGAAAACATTACGAAAATATACCTTTTCAAATATACTGAAAAATTTACCAACGAAAAATGAAAATTTTCAGATAAATAATTATGTTATTTTTCATAATTCTGCTCAAAACATAGATTGTGGCTACTCCTTAGACCGCCTCGATGAGGCAAGTCTAACGAGTACCAACAGTCTATGTTTTTGAGCAGAAATAAGAAAAATAATGTATACCCCTGTAAACCCCAGTTTTACTATATAAAAGTAGGGTTTAAGGGGGTCAAAGTAGACTGGCTGCAGTCTCTAGTGACAAAATAATTTTTCTTATAATCTGTTTAATAATCCACTAAAATAAAATCAAAGTAATATCATGAATATAAAGGCTGGTTCTAATGACCAGCCGTTATAGTCATGATATTTTTGGGCTTTATCTTAGTGGATTATCAAACAGGATTATGATAAAAATATTTAGTCACTGGAGACTGGAACCAGTCTAGCGTCAAAGTTATATAGGCATGTTTTCGTGATGTTTGAAAAATTATATGAGGTTCACTGATAAAGCATAATTGGCAAAATCTAGTTAGTCCGGCCTTGAAAACAAAATGACACTCATCACGAAAACATACCTATATAATTTTGACCCCCTTAAACCCCACTTTTATATAGTAAAACTGGGGTTTACAGGGGTATACATTATTTTTCTTATTTCTGCTCAAAAACATAGATTGTGGGTACACGTTAGAACCGCCTCCGTTGAGGCGGTTCTAATGAGTACCCACAATTTATGTTTTTGAGCAGAAATATGAAAAATATCAGAGTTTTTTTATCTGAAAATTTTCAGTTTTTGGAGATACAATTTTCAATATATTTGAATAGGCGTGTTTTCGTAATGCACTAAAGCCGTTTTCAATTTTGTGAGTGTGTTCGTGTGTCAAGGGTCATTCCTTTAACAATCTATTTATAAAGTGTAGTTGGATATTCATGCTGCGGTGATCGACAGTGTGTTCAAGGGTCATTCCTTTTAGATTCTATTTATAAAGTGTAAATGAACACACATGCTGCGGCGATCGACAGTGTGTTCAAGGGTCATTCCTATAAAGTGTAAATGAACACACATGCTGCGGCTATCGACAGTGTGTTCAAGGGTCATTCCTTTTAGATTCTATTTATAAAGTGTAAATGAACACACATGCTGCGGCGATCGACAGTGTGTTCAAGGGTCATTCCTTTTAGATTCTATTTATAAAGTGTAAATGAACACACATGCTGCGGCGATCGACAGTGTGTTCAAGGGTCATTCCTTTTATATTCTATTTATAAAGTGTAAATGAACACACATGCTGCGGCGATTGACAGTGACATCGTCGAATATTAACCTTTGTCATGCTGAATAAATTAAGATGCCACGCCCATTTCTAATTTTCAGCCAATCAGATTACTTAATCCTGATTGTTGATATAAATTCACATACTTAATGGCAAACAGTGCAGTTCCAAATCAGTTGGCTTAACCCATTTTTTTTTAATTTCCAGGTAACATTCGCAATATGCAAACGTAACTGCCTAAGTATTCGGACAGACTAGCCCGAGCACACAGTATATACCCAGATCAAACCCTGTTGAACAGATCTTTTCTCTTTGTCATACATTCAGCATGTTTTAGACACGTCAACAGGTAGCTAAAGGGAGTTTATCAAATTTTAGAACAAGATCTGTTAGGAGACTGGGAAAACAAACAATCCATTTCTGCATTCCTATATTTTGCGTTGTAACAAAGCATACGCTATTAAAAACGTTGAGTTAATCGAAGGATATGTGTACGTCACAAAATATACAAAGTATACACTACTGAAATGTTGATTAAATCGCAGGATACGTGTACGTCACAAAATGTACATAGCATATACTATTAAAATGTTGATTAAATCGCAGGATATGTGTACGTCACAAAATTTACAAAGCATATACTATTAAAATGTTGATTCAGTCGAATGATATGTGTACGTCACAAAATGTACAAAGCATATACTATTAAAATGTTGATTAAATCGAATGATATATGTACGTCACAAAATGTACAAAGCATATACTATTAAAATGTTGATTAAATCGAATGATATATGTACGTCACAAAATGTACAAAGCATATACTATTAAAATGTTGATTAAATCGAATGATATGTGTATTCACAAAATATACATTTTGTGATGTACACACATCCTTCGATTTAATAAACGTTTTAACCCTTAAAGCGCCAAGAAAAACTGCATATGAAAATGTCGTTTGTTTATGTCGTCTGCTGAATATTCTTGCAGACTTTTTAAAAAATATTTTTGCATACAGGCAAACAGTGTGGACCCTGATCAGACTGCTCATAAATGACTTTTAAAATCACAAGCAGACGACAAAGCAGACGACAATAGTTGTGACTGGCGCTTTAAGGGTTAATAGTGTATGCTTTGCTATAAAGCAAAATGTATCAATGCAGAAATTTCTAAATTTTGCGTTTAGAAGTAGGAAATTTATGTTTTAGCTCGACTAAACGAAATAAATCCCAGTGAGATCGGACATCAGCCATCTTTATGGCATTTATTTTCGTGTAATTAGTGATGGTCGGCATAGATCACAGTACGCTGATTTGCCTTATACGGATAGGTAGACAGACAGCAGTGACAAAAACAAAAATGTATCTCCCAGAAGGGAGCGGGGTGGGGGTCATAATACAACGACATACACTAATTGAACTTGTTTCTCCGTTTCTTTATTTTGAATCCATATAGACCATATCGAAGTAAATTTTGGGAAAAGATAATAATTTCTACTGTAGCTGGTGTTGTGCAGTGTGGCGGCCGTAAAAAGCCTCCCCCTATATCATCATAGTGCCGGTTATATTTTATTTCCTTCAGGATCGTTTAGCCCATCCTGGTTATTTTGAAAATCGAATACCACTAAGCCTCGCAAACTACAGTATTACATATGAAGAGACTCAGTCAAACCGAATCTCCGATTTTCGTGATTTTGTAAGTTCTTTGCTTCCAAAGGCAATCTTTTTTTACTTTTATTCTACAGTTTGCGTTGAGGCTAACGTAAAATGTAAAAATTTTCTACATTTCTACATTTTGCGCAATAAGTATGCTTTCTTTTTCAGCAAAATCTTGCACAAAGCACAAGAGAATATCTAAGGCGGAAACAGCAAACTCATGAACCAATTAACACTCACGTGTTTGCTTTCTTTTTCAGCACAACTTAGCAAAAACCACAAGAGATTTTCTGAGACAGGAACAGCAACTTCCAGTACCAAATAACGCTCACGTATTTGCAGCCGTGAATGGCATATCAGAGGTAATTCAACCGTTACTACTCCATTGGCTAATTCATCTTTTGCATGCTGTTGGGGCGCTTCTGTAACTGATACAGTCGACTCCCGTTATCTTAAAGTCCATGGGACTCTGTGAAATCCTCGAGATTTCCGTACCTCGACATATCAGATTTTCAGAAGTAAGAAAAAATAAATCGAACAATACCACATTTCAAAAATGAATATATAGCTTGGCTCATGAAGTTAGAGATACATTAACAAAATTGTGGAAAAGAAGGAGCAATTTCTCCTCTTTTCCACAATATCGTGTTACCTGTTTTTAGATTTCCACGTTAAAACAGGGATCAGATTTTTAACTTCGAGATAAGCGGTTATTCGAGATTAGCGAAGTCGAGATAACGAGAGTCGACTGTATATAAGGGTTCCGGGTTCAATACTTTCAGAGTTAAAATTGATCTGGTATGAATCTAGATAGTACATGTGCGATGAACTGCAGTTCTGTTTTAACCCTTTAAACGCCAAGAAAACCTACATCTGAAAATGCCGTCTGTTTATGGCGTCTGCTGAATAGTCTTGCAAACTTTTCAAACCTATTTTTGCATACAGGCAAACAGTGTGGACCCTGATCAGACTGCTCCTAGAGGAGCAGTCTGATCTGGGTCCACACTGTTGGCAAATATGACTTTTAAAATCACAAGCAGATGACAAAGCAGACGACAATTGTTGTGATTGGCAGTTTATGGGTTAAACAGTGTGATACTTTGCATAATTATTGTTAACATGAAATATATGTGCATGAAGAATTCAGATGCTGAAAATGATTTTTGACAAAAAACAACTTTGCGAATTTTTGTACAATTCTTGATAAATGAATTTGGTATGCATATTGATTTTTCATGTACAGTGAAAGAAACGTCACACAGTATTTGGCGAAACACTCATATATTTTGCATACCATTACAGACGTGGTAAACATATGAATAAAGAATTTTGATGCTGAAAAATTAGTTTTGGGCACACAAAAAACATGCACGGTCAACTTGTGCAACATTATTTGTTGGATTAATTAGCCCATTTAAGCCTGGCGTCCCATAAAAAGGACATTGGCAAAACAGTGTAGACCCAGATCAGACACCGCAGAATATGACGTCTGATCAGGGTCTAGACTGTTTGCATTAAATACAACAATTTCTATAAAACATTGTAATAATAAAAACTACACCCCTTATATTGGAAATGGACCGGTTCGAAGAGTGAAGGTAGAAGAGTCAATGGGTTAAAAGAAACTGGGCTGGATAACATTGTTGGAGTATTTAATAAGGCATGCTTAATATTGTTGACACTACTTGTTTTTTTTGTTGTTTTTGTTGTTGCTGTTTTGTTTTGTTTTTGTTTTGTTTTGATTTTTGTTGTTGTTTTTTTGTTTTTATTTATTTATTTATTTATTTATTTATTTATTTATTGCAGCAGACGTCAGTGAAAACTCCAATCTCTACAGTAAGTTCTAATTATATTCTGCATGTGGTTGTCTTACTATTATGATAACGCTAGAAACAAGTACTACTCATACTGCCATACCAGCCTCCAGTAGCTACCACACGCATTTGAACCACGCCGTGATAAAATGGGACTTCGGAGAAAACATGGCGAAGGCCCTTATTAGCGTGCACATAGTCGCTTATACGGACCTCATCATTCGTATATGTCCTGTAGAAGAAACCTTAGTTTCTTGTGGCGCGATTTTATTTTTCATCTTGATTGCTTATGTCAGCACGGAAACATGCCTATGTAATTTTGACCCCACTTTTATGTAATAAAACTGTGGTTTACAGAGGTATACATTATTTTTCTTATTTCTGCTCAAAAACATAGATTGCGAGTACTCGTTAGAAGCGCCTCTTTGAGACAGTTCTAACAAGTACCCACGGCGGTTCTAACAAGTACCCACAATCTATGTTTTGAGCAGAATTATGAAAAATATCAGAATAATTTTATCTGAAAATTTTCATTTTTTGGTGGTAAAATTTTCAATATATATGAATAGGCATGTTTTCGTAATGGTATGCGAAGAAACCGATAACTACAATTGAGCCGCAACGTGAGAAAACGTACCTTCTGACGTGCGTCCAACTAAGACTCAAATCAGCCTTCGCGTCCACAAGCAGGACCACGACGAGCTCGACCACAGACACTGATTGTCAGGCACTGACATCTGAAACAGATTGAGGGTACGCTTCTTGGGTAAGAATCAGTCGAGACCTTCACCGAGTCCGAAACGCGACCCGCCAAGGAAAGCAAAACTACTAAAAAATCTACCAGCCATTACTCGTATTTGCTCAACAACTACTGTGCTTTCGACATATTTCAGAAAGTCGTTTGTTTGTTTTTTGTTTTTTGTTGTTGTTTTTTATGTTGTTTTTTTTTTTTTTTTTTTTTTTTTTTTTTTTTATGTTGATTTTTTTATTTTTTGATGCTTTTCACAGAAGAAGTAAATTTGCAAAACTTTTGTCTTGAATGAATGCAAAACTATTTGTCGTAACAACCTATGCATAAAAAGTTTTATTCTAGTCATTGGTTAAGAAGAAATCAAATATTTTCACTTTTTCCCATAGTTAAAATGAATGCAAAATATGCAGAAATCTGTAGGTAACTTGGAGGCAGATTTTCAACAAGTTCCGTTTGTTCAAATTTTCTGAAATGTTTACAGTATTGTTGTGAAACATCAGTAACACAAATTCAGCAAAGCAAAGTAAAAAAAAAATATATTTTCTTAGTCAAAATTTCCAAAATATCACTTTACTATAGAAATTGCATAGGTCAGACCAATTTTTGGCCATTAATTTAATTTTAGGATAATTATTTGAGAACAAAACACAGAAATGGAAAAGACAAATTGTTTCTGATAAGATATGGTCAATCAGAACAAAATGTTTTCATTTAAAATAAAACGCCAAGCAAAAACGTCTTTCCGAGTGATGTCGAAAGGATAGTAGTCATTTAGTCTGCTTCATAACATCAATGTTATAAAGTGTTCTTTTATAATTATTATTAATATAATTGTTCAGAAATATATATTGTGCATGGCAGGTTTGTGACGGAACTTAATTTATCTGTAATATTTTATTTTGTAACAGACCCAGGTGAAAACTGTAGTCCCTTTCGTAAGTCTTTATTATATTTTACCTGTGGTAGTTCACAATGCCCGACAGAACCCACCAAACATAACGACAAGAAAACAAAAAGTAGTTTAGTTTAATCATATTTTATTGCCAAATAATCATATAGCAAGTGGGTTGGACCACAAGTTCTCACAACATTAGATAAGGTCCTCCCCAAAACAAAATATAGCATACAAAGTTTATGGCATTTAGTAACTCTTATTATGTAGACACTAGAACTCCGATTGTCCAGATGCTAGTACAGAAAGAAGAAGATAAAATTATATAAGATCAAACAATATACAGCGTCTGGAGAGTCCGAGTTCGCGTGTGTACATGCATACAAAATTAATTTATAATCAACAAAACATTGAGCGGTCGCAAGTAGAGCTATAGAAAGAAGAAAATAACTAGAGAAAAGAAAAGAAGAAAGGTGTACAATGATAAGAAATTTGTTCTATAGGAATCTAGTTTCAAGGATAAAAATGAAACTAAGAAGGATGAGTAGTGAGCGGGGGTCACCAAACCAAGCTTCGATAAAACTTTAATAGATATAACAGGCTACTTACATGTTTACACTATTTAAATTTGGTTTTCCGTTTCAAAATGGATTTGTTTCTTTTATAAAATGTTGGACGTAAGAAAAAAGTTCAACGTTGTCGTCATCAGAGAGATCAGGAGAACCGTATAGGAGAAGACGTATACCGACAGGCTGAAATTTACGGATGGCCTGGAATAGACTAGTCCGTTGCTGGGTGAACCTATTACAGAAGAAAAAGTAGTGTTCAGCATCCTCACTCTCAAAACCACAGTCACATGCAGCCGTTGTTTTAAGATGATTATTGAATAAGTCGTCATTTAGATTGCTACAATTATTTCTTATTCTACAATGATAGACAGAACTTATGCGTTGGCCTGAAACAAAATAGTTTGGGATTTCAGGACTCCTAAAAATAGATCTCTTAAGTAATTGTTTAAAAGCACTGAGAGAGTCGGCGCTTCTTACTGACAAAGGTAACTTATTCCAGTAGTCAACGGAAGAGGGAAAAAATGATCTAGAATAAATTTCTGTTCTTCTACTTAAGACAGAAATGTCGGCTGCATTTCTCAGACTATATTCTGTTCTCTCTGACACAAACGGCGGCATGATATTAGAAATGTATTCTGGCGCCAAGCCATTTATGATTTTATACATAAGCACAGCCTTTTGAAACAAACGCCTATCTGATAATGACGACCATCCTATTTCTTTTATGAGTTTATCGATAGAAACAGATCTCGTTAGTCCTGTAACAATTCTGGCTGCTTCATACTGTATTCGCTCAAGTCGAGTTTTTTTCATATGCTGTACAGCCGTCCCATACCACAGCTGCATATTCCAGGATAGGTCGAATGTAAGAAATATAGATATTATTCAAAGCTTTCCTACTCAATTTGTATTTAACGGCTCTCATAATTCCTAATAATTTTGATACAGATGTAATAATGTTTTCTATATGCGAATGCCACTTGGCGTTACTAGAAAGAGTAAGCCCTAAATGCTTATGATTTTCAACAAAATTAACCAAAATGTCTTCGAACATAAGATTCGGAAAATAATATGCGTCATTACAAGAAATGATAATCGCTTCTGTTTTACTGGGATTAAAATCAACCAACCATTGCTTCCTCCAAGTGGACAATACAAGCAAGTCATGATTTAAAATGCCCTCTATATCACGTATGCTTGCAGAGGAACAAGCTAACGACGTATCGTCAGCAAACAGTCGTACAATACTCAATAAATTTTCAACTATGTCATTAATATAAACTAAGAAAAATAGGGGGCCAAGAACGGTTCCCTGGGGTACTCCGGCTTTTATAACCCTAGGGGACGACATTTATGAGCCGACGAAGACCCTTTGCTTTCTTTCTGATAAATAGCTTGATATCCAATTCAATAATTTCCCAGTTATTCCATTCTGCTGTAATTTAAATAATAGACCCTTATGCCAAACACGATCAAATGCTTTTGAAACGTCACAAAAGACCATACAGGTATACTGTTTCGCATCAATGCTCTGGACAATTTGATTATACAGATCGATAAGTTGATAAACTGTAGAATGACCAGGCAAAAAGCCTGACTGGTGTCTGTGTATAAGGTTATTAGTTAAAAAGAAATTAAAAATATGCTTAAATATGATACGTTCTTGCAACTTTCCAACACAGCTAAGTAATGAAATAGGCCTATAGTTGGAAGGTGACTTGGAAGGAGATTTCTTAAGGAGGGGCATTACAGTACCCGATTTCCATTGTGAGGGGAAATGACATTCGCTTAAAGACCTATTGAATAACATTTTTAATGGTATTGCTACGGTATAACTTGTTTTCTTTAATATAAAGTGGGAGATTTGATCTTCTCTACAGGCTTTATTTGTAATTAACGTTTTTATAACATCTATGATTTCTGATTCCTGTATTTGTATATTATTTAAACTATTCTGTGTTTTTAGACTAAAAGTAGGCAAAGCAGCGTTCACTTCATTCAGCGTGGAAATGGATGCAAAATAGTCGTTAAGTAAGTTAGCTTTTTCAACGTCGGAAAAAGCGAGCGTTACTTCACCATTTTCTTTGATAGACTTTAATGGGGGTATAACTTCTGAATTCTTATTAGTTTTAATAAAATGTCTTAAAAGTTGCCAATAAGCTTTTGGATTGAGATCAGAAGTTTCAATAAGAGTGTTTTCAATATTATTAAAAAATCTTTCTTTTGCGTACTTTTTCAAATTGTTAACTTTATTACGCATGTTTTTATACTTGCGCCAATCTTCTCTTCGGGTTGTTTTAACTGCTTTCCGTTTTAATCGGTCGCGTCTTCTTGTATATGAACGTATGGTAGAATCGTACCAAGGTTTATCATTTGGGCGGATAAGCACAACTTTATTCGGAACACATTCATAACAGTACAAACATGAAAAACAAACAAACAGAACAAAACATGAGAAACAAACAGACAGTACAAAACATGAAAAACAAACAAATAGAACAAAACATGAAAAACAAACAAACAGTACAAAACAAGAAAAAAAAGAACAAAACATGAAAAGCAAACAAACAGAACAAAACATGAAAAAAAAACAACAGAAAAAAAAAACATGAAAAAAAAAAAAACAGAACGAATTATAAAAATAAACAAACAGTACAAATCATGAAAAACAAACAAATAGTACAAATCATGAAAAACAAACAAACAGATCATGAAAAACAAACAAACTGAACAAAGTATGAAATACAATCAATCAGTACAAACCATGCAAAACAAACAAACAGAACAAATCATGAAAAAAGTCTCGGAAGGAGCAGCCATCAAGAAATCAAATATACAGTCGAACCTCAATAGCTCGAACACTGATGGCTCGTTTACCATGGCTAATTCGAACTCATTTTTTAGTCCCTACGAAATTCTTCCGCTAGCTCAAGAAAACAAATATTTAGGGAAATTTTCTTATTTTATCATGAAACTGTATGTTGTGTGTACTCATTAGAATCGGCTCATCGAGGCGATTCTAATGAGTACTCTCAACATACAATTATTTTGAAGGAAATAAAACAAATCCCTAAATTATCGCTATTTGCTTCCTGACTTGGCACCATGATTAACCCTCAGTGGCTCGAACTACCCATGTCTCGAACAATTTTCTATGGTCCCAAAGATGTTCGAGCCATTGACGTTCGACTGTAGTATATCCTCATTACAACGCTAGCATTTCTTCCCAAAAATGTTGTCGTTAAAATGAATTCCCTGCTGTAAAGAATCCTTTAACGCAGCAGAATGATATATAAGAAAGGGTTTGTTTAATTTGTATTTCTTCACAGAACATATGTTTTGGATAATTGTTAGATTCTAACAAATATCCAAATCATATGTTTCTTGAATTATTAAATACATTTTTCCTACATAAAATCTGAGTAACTGTCACATTTTGAGCGAAGGTTTCGTGTCCGTCAAATTATCATTATAATGATTTTTTGTCGTTGTATCGAGTGTCGGTATAAAGAGGGTTGGCTGTAATAAGTCAAAACAATTTTCTCCCTTGTCGTAAATGGCGAATAGTCTATGTATCAAGTGCTCATATTTGGAAAGCATTGAGACGAGCTCTTATGAGCCCCTATGTGAGTATTTTCTGACGTATGCGCCACCGAAGATTTAAATCGCGCAGTCTGATCACAGTCTCCACTGGACACATTTTGGATAGCCTAGGGGGGCTATATGTTTCTTCGTGCAGACAACGAAGACATTGATCACACTGCTGAGACCTACTGGAGTCTTCGTTGAGCGCACATGACTGAATGTACGTTTTCTCATATAGAGGTTCATATATTCTTAGAAATATACGGTCGACTCTCGTTATCTCGACTTCGCTTATCTCGGAATAACCGCTTATCTCGAAGTGAAAAACTGGTCCCTTTTTAACATGGAAATCTAACAATAGGTAACAAAATATTGGAGAAAAGAGGGGAAATTTCTCCTAAGGAGCAATTTCTCCTCTTTTCCACAATATTTTCAATATACTCGTATCTCTGAAAGGAGCAATTTCTCCTCATTTCCACAATATTTTCAATATATCTCTTAAAGGAGCAATTTCTCCTCTTTTCCACAATATTTCCAATGTATCTCTTACTTCAGGAAACAAATTATATATTCATTTGTAACATGTGGTTGTTTGATTTATTTTTTCCTCAATTCTGCAAATCTTTCAAGGTACGGACATCTCGAAATATTTCAGAGAGTCCCTTAGACTTCGAGGTAACGAGAGTCGACTGTACATACACGTTCGCCATAATGCCTTTTGAAATATTGCCACTTATGAACTCAGTGCAGAGACTATACAGATTTTGATACATGTAACAGATAAAAGCAATAGAAAAATGCCTACAAGAAGAATAATAGATTTTAAAAATAATGACCAATGAGAGCAATGAGCTTATACACGACATTGAAAATAGCCGAAGTATCGAATTTTCTGGACCAGTCTAGCTAGTTTTTTGCCATTTGGCCTCATCACTAGCCCTCATTTATTTAAAAAAAAACAAATAAATAAAAAACTACAACAACAACAACAAAAGCACAGAATGGGATCAATTATCAGAAAGGGCCAGATAATATAAACTACACTATAGTGAAGTACGGGGAGACGTTTTACACACGGCACTAACACCAGTAGTAGTGACGATAAACAGATTCTAACAGAAATATTTAAACCGTATCGGTTAAACTTTCTTCTGACATCTTAAAGTTACCTCTGCCACTTTCCACATAACACATGACAGGACTCCCTTTTTGCACTGTAGATATATATGTATAGGTTTTATTTTTTCATATCAGTTTTGTCAATTTCAGAAGACGCAACTCAATCAAAGTTAATTTAGCACCCTTTAAAAAAGGATCTTCTCTAAAAGGAAAGAATTTGCTCCCTCTGGGAGCAATTAAAGAGCCACAAAAAAACAAAAAAAAACAGATGGCAAACAGAGTTGGCAACCATTTCCCAAATAAGTGGGAACTCTGTCAGCCAAACTTAACTGAATATATCTTTAACTTTTAAAAGAAAAACATTTGTAAGTGAACCATTACAAAACATTTAGCAAAAAGTACCACAATGAAAGTATCGCCTTGGAACGGCCAGTAATAAACTACTGAAACCCGTCCAATGTGACCCTCAACTTAGGGAGTTGTCGCTATTCTTATTAATAGGACTTGGTCTTTTATCGATTAAGTATTAATAACATCGAATATATAATATCAGCGCAGGAAAAAAAAACTTTTCATAGTTTTGTTACAAACATGCATTCATAAATTTTATCTCACTGACCGATATTTTGGTTGCGCCAAACGATATTCCCAAAGGTATTGTTCGCGACGATCACAGAAAACAGTCAGTACTTAATGGCAAACAGTGCAGGTCCAGATCAGTTGGCTTCTTCAGAAGCCAACTGATCTGGATCTACACTGTTTACAAAGGCTGGGTATATCCGGGTTCAGCAGGACACAGAAATAAACGTTTGTGTTGAGGTTTTACCCAGTCAACCCAATGGGTTCATGTCGAGTGCGATCAGTTTACCTAACCACAATTTAACTGGACAGGCTTAGTCCTCTAAGCGGTTTACCAGTATTGTGCATATTCCTTCGCCAGAAACTGACAACTGCCCTTCTTGAATCAGCGAAAGGGAGAGAATGACCGTAGAAAATATTTCATGATCAGTCTCCACGAAATAATGTTGCCGACCCTGCGGGGGTCGAATCCGCGACCTCCTGATCACCAGTCGGACGCGTATCCAACTGATTATTTACAAATAAGTATACGTAAGTCTAATTCTCACAGGCTACCATTTTGGTTGCGCCAAGTTAAGACAGCTCAGTGTATAGCTGACAGATACTCGCTTCCATCACAGTTTACAGTAGTTCGCGATTGTCCGCGAACGATTTGCTGGATCGAACGTAGCCCAAGTCCATATCACTACGCCGTGCTGTCCTGCTCTTATGGCGACGCTGGTAGAGTGAAATGGCTCTTCCACGAAGTTAGTATCTGAATGGGTGACCATGACTGTCTTATCCTTGAAAGGCCCGGCAAACTCTACACATACTTTCTGTTTTACTGAACGCATCACTGGATCACAATGGTACTGCTAAGATTAATCGAAAATGTACAAACCTGTAGACCAAAATTACAGAACTTACTTACTGTCATATATTGAAATATTGAAAAGAAATGACCGAATCTTTTAACTAAATTATTTTTATTTGAACCGCAACGGAAGGAAACGTACCTTCTGGCATGTAGGCTCAAGGAAGGCTCAGATTAGCCTGCACATCTGCGCAATCTGATCAGAATCTTCGTTGTCTGCATGATGAAACTGTATCCTAGATTATCCAAAATATGCCCAGCGAAGATTCAGATCAGACTGCGCGAATCGCGCATTCTGATCTGAATCTTCGCTGGGTACATGTGTCCGAATGACGTTTCCTAACTTTGCGTCTCATTTGTTCTCTTTTGCACACAGGTATATGCAAATGAAGAAATGACACAAGAGGTAAGAGGGATACTAAACAAACGACGACAATGAATTTCTGTTAACACTTAGCATGCTGGGTAAAAAAAATCAGCAGACGACAATTTTGAAATATTTTTCTTAATTTTTCCCAGAAAACAGGCTTTGATATTTCATACATATTGTCTCACTAGGAGACAATTTGCATGAAATGTCAGAGCCAAATTTCTAGGAAAATTTAGAAAAAAAATATCATCAATTTGTCGTCTGCTGTCGAGAGTGATAAAGGTAACAATAAACATGGGCGCTGGGGAGTGACAAGATAGTTGCTGCAGCTAACGTTCTGCATGCTAGGTAAAACAATCAGCAGACGACATTTTGAAATAGTTTCTTATTTTTGCCAGAAAACAGGTTTCGACATTTCATGCAAATTGAGTCCAACTGTGACAATTTGCATAAAATGTCAGATCCTGTTTTCAGGAAAACAGAAGTCATCAATTTGTCCAGGGGATCGTAAGGGTTAAATTACTCGAACTCTCTGCATTTAGGCTGCGGTTTCAACAATATTTTTCCAGACAAAATAATAAAATTATCAAACATTATCAAAAGACAGTGCTCACAAAAAGCTGCATAATGCACGTTTTTTATGTACTGTTCTTTTGACAATTTATCACTTATAGGAACAGCTAATTTTCCAGGAAGCATCATTAGCTTAACGAGCTCATTAGTGGTAAAGATGTTATCTGTTGTACCCAGCTAACGCACAACGATGTTATAACGTTGTTTCGACGTTAACTGGTTTCCTGTGTTCTATAGAATAGAAGTATTGAGCTATAGGGTGAGGGAACCAGTCAAGTTTCGACGTCGCTGCGACGTCATGACGTCGCAGCGACGTCGAAGCAACGTTATTTTGACGTTGAGTGTTTGCTGTGTAGTAGGTACAGTATCTAATTCACAGGTCTTTTTGCTGAAAAAAAATGTGAGGAGCTTTTGCAAATGCAAAAGCTATTCACATTTTTTCAGCAAACATATTAGCGTATATGCCATATTTAATGATCAAAGTTTTAACGATACCTTAAAGGGGAACGCAACTCTAATATAAAATATATTTTACATAAACGGTGTAAAAATAATACAAGTTTGATCAGAATAGGTCAAGAAATGAAAAAGTTTTTACTGTTTGAAGGATTTAACATGGCCGACATTTGCGCCGCTATTTCGAATATTAAAATGAAATTTCAAGAACTTGTAAACTTTAAATTATTGCATTATTTTTATAACTAAAGCATTTGATTTTAGAAAATAAGTTGCTTACCACTTTAGGAAAATATGTTCAGAAACATAAAGACAAAATGTCCATCTATATGCTGTTTATTTTAATAATGCATATTTGATTAGGATTGTGTGACAATCACAAAGCCTAAAAATGGCGGCCTCCATGACAGTCATTTTCAAATATTTAAGCTCCATTTACTTTCTTATTTGCTGGTCAATTTTGATCAAACTTGTTTCAAAATTTTGGCTTGGAAAGGTCTATCCTGATAGACTTACTTTCTTTGCATTTAACTAACGACATCATTAGTTTTGAACGACACCCTCGCAGTCTGCACAGCTGCTGGTAAGAGATGTATCCATTGACCAGTTGTTCAAAACTAAAGTTCCCTTGTTCCACCACCTCCGAAGAGCCCTTATGTGGCAAACCCTCAATATCAGGGAAAACGAACAAGAGCCTTATTTTTTGGTTTAAGCCTGTGGGAACCACCGACCGACTGACCAACTTTAATATTTTACATACATTTTACTACATATATGTGAATAACAAACTTCATAGTATGTGTACCTGCTGGTCTATGCTATATGTCAAATATCCTTCGTAACTTAAATATATGATTTTCAAAAGAATACATGTCTGTTTAGTCGGTCGTTCCCTAAGCTGAATGGATAAAACGCGCCAAATCAACCTTGAAAATCTCGTGCTCTTATCACGCCACCTATCGGAGATGACCAAACAAGGGAAATCAATTTTCGCCTCATTCACTACTTTCAAACGTCGAAAATTCCATTTCCCTTGTTCCACCACCTCCGAAGAGCCCTTATGTGGCAAACCCTCAATATCAGGGAAAACGAACAAGAGCCTTATTTTTTGGTTTAAGCCTGTGGGAACTACCGACCGACTGGACTAAAAGAACGGGCAGTAAAGCTAAGTAAATTCTTAAAGTAAATTTATTAAATTCCTAATGAACACGAGACCTTAAGTCTCTCTTCCACTGAATCCTTAATGTATCCGTCTTTCGCGGATTCACTTGACCAGCGTCCGTGACGTTTTAACATTCTGTCAATAATACCGCGGTTAGCCGCGGCGGACGTTACCCCGGATCTCAAACTGTGCAAACAGTACTTACGTATATCACTGACATGAGGTTTAAACGCTTCTAGAAAAATAGACCGCATATTACTATATGAGATACGTTTCCCGTTTTTTCTAAGAATATAACCAGTTTTTGTTGCACTTATGTGAGAGAATATGTGTACCTCTGAATCATCTGAAATATCTGCCCAGAGAAAAATATCGCTCTAAATTAAGCACAGGACAAAGAATAGTTCCAGTTCTTGCAATAAGAATCCATGCTCCATCTCTATACTTATCCGTTTTACTTGACTCTATGAAAACACTCATGTATACACTGTTTATCAAAATATCGGAACGTTTAAGTTTAAGCAATTCTTCACTCCTCAAAAATCCACTATAACCTAATAAACAAGCACAAATAGTTCTCTGATTCTTAATATTTCCTGGTCTATATAAAGTATGAAACATCTTAGCCAGTAACTCACTAGTGATCGGTTCTTTCTTTTGAACAGGTTTAGCAAGCCTCCTTTTGGCAGCGTCTAATATGTTTATAACTAATTTTGAATCTGTAGGAGACTTAAAATCAAACAGTTCGTGAAACCACTTTATACTGTAAAACGCGTTTGTTACAGGAGAATGAGAATTTGCTGACTGTACTAATGAAGCTATATACAAAGCTACGTGAAACGCCCTAGCGGGCAACGTATCCTTACTTTCAAGTCCATTACTCAAAGCCCAACATCTCCATCGTTTGAAACCTCGTTTGTATGATGCACACGTATTCTCTGCTCTTGATTCTTTGAGTAACTCCGGTAGCAAGGAGACCTTGTCCGCCAGGACGCCCGGTAACTGTTCAATATCTTCGGTGTAGCTCTGAAAAAATAAACGTATATCCCAATTGTGACAATAATGCATTGCACAAATAATATCCTAAACATGTATTGATTTTACATTTAACCAGAATTTAAATTCTTGCTCCCAATACCAGCACTTTATTCAAACCTATTCACCGATTCCGGCAAATAGCAAAGGCATACGCCTTCTCGCCTCGGATACAAGCGAGACAACTGCATTATCGCATTGTTTTCCCTTACTACGTAAACTGTATGTACAATGCCAACATGTTAAACTTTAAATCTTCAGTTCCGAACATGCCGATTCCATTTTTACACGGCGTGTAAAATATTTTACCTGTTGGTAAATACATCCAGTCTAGTATGAATGATTGCATCTGACCATATACTGTACAAATTAAAGGCCAGAAATTTGCTGATCTCCACTCTGGTACAACTAAAATACCTTTAGCTCTGCAACTTTCCATTTTCCTCAAAACTCTGCTAATCAGGATAATAGGTGGCACATATAATCCAAACGACCTACTCCAGTCAAATGTGAACGCGTCAACACCAGACGACTTATAACACCAAAAGTTTGAATAGAATACGGGTAATTTAGCATTATGTTCTGATGCAAAATAATCTACATCTAATGGGCCCCATCTGTCAATCATCATATGTAAAATCTCCCATGAAATTCCCCAATCATCTCTCTCGATGACTTTTGAAAGGTAATCTGCCCGATCATTAAGACTGCGGGGTAACCATTCAATTTCTAAATGAATAGCATGTGTTGAGGTAAAATTGAAAATTTGCATAGCCAAGGCTTGTAGATCTGGTTTCATAGAACCTTTGTTTACAATACTACAAATATTTGTATTGTCCGTGAACCACTTAACCCTCTGGTTACTTAACAAGTGAATTAAAGATCGTAAGACCCTAAACACGGCACATAGCTCTCTCCATGTAGAGGATTTTACGGCTTCATCAGCAGTCCAAGTACCATGGGATACCCCATTTATTGTACAAACTTCGTATCCAGCATAACCCGTGCCTGAGGCATCACTATAAACTATTTTAGAACAGACACCTATATCATTTAACTGCTTCTTATTCAAAGTATCTAACGTATTTTCCCAAAACATTAATTGTTGATAACTTTCAACCGAAAGCTTTATGTGCGAGTTCCATGTACGTGCTTTCAGTATATCCATACTGATATATCTAGTCATGATCTGTGCCACAGGCCCTATAACAATGCCCATGGAAATGATTTGACCCACAAAACTAGCCGCTTTCCTCACAGGTATCAAACTGGAAAAGCGCAGTTCCCGGAGGGTTGACATTGTTTTTTCTACTCTTCTTTGCTGAATGCAAATGGTAAATTCTGTGGAATTTAAAACCGCGCCCAACCATTCTAGTACCTGCGTTGGAGCCCATATACATTTGTCACCTTTAGGTATGAAACCAGAATCAAGCAAATCTTTCTTGACTTGCTGAGATAAAGCCCGTGCCAGAGCCAGGGTATCTGCTGTACCGAATCCATCGTCAAGGAACATGATAATTTTCTTCCCTTCCCCCCTCCATTTTGCAATTAATGGACGGGTCAGCTTTGTATATATATATATGGGGCTACCCCTAAACCGAAAGGTAAAACTAAAAATTTATAATAATTCCTGACCCCTTTATCATCTGGAAATGAAAAAGCGAGATACTCTGTATCTGGCAACCTGATATCTATAAAATGGTAGGCTGAACATATATCAAACTTTATCATCCAACATTTCTGTTTTAAATACAGTTGACTCTCGTTATCTCGACCTCGCTTATCTCAAATAACCGCTTATCTCGAAGTGAAAATCTGGTCCCTGCCTATACATGAAAACCTAACAACAGATGGAAAATATTGTAGAAAAGAGGAGAAATTGCTCCTAAGGAGCAATTTCTCCTCTTTTCCACAATATTTTCAATACATCTCTAACTTCAAAAGTCCAATTACCTATCAGTTTGTTAAATGTGGTTAATCAAATTATTTTTTCCTCAAATCTGCAAACCTGATATGTCGAACTACGGATATCTCGAAGTATTTCAGAGAGTCCCTTGGAATTCGAGATAACGAGAGTCGACTGTACATGAGAGCGACCCGCATATCTTCATACTTAACTTTCTGCTTCCAAATATATTTATTTACTTCCCTTAAATCCAAGATTAAGCGTTTCTTGCCATTATTTTTAATAGAAACTGACAATGGGTTGATAACTGTTGGAATATAATCACATTTTTGGATCAACCCTTTATCAAGAAGATCTGAAATCGCTTCACGAACAAAAACACTTTCATTTAAGGCCGACTGGTTATTGTTTGACACAGATCTAGGTGGCAAAGAGTAAAATGGAATTTTATATCCATATAAAATGCTGTCTAAAATATACTGATTTGCACCTATATCTCTCCAGAAATCAATAGGCTTTCTAAGTCTATTTTTAACAATAATATCTTTTTGACCATGTTCATACTCGAAATAGTCTTCGGTGAACCTGTCATGATCAAAATCATTAACTAGAGAAAATAAATACTCATCTTCAATGTCAAACTCTGGGGAATCCCCCAATGGACCCGGCTCATTTCTTGCATGGTACGTCAGGTTGTTGCTGAATTGTACTCTTGGTGTATGGACAGTTGCGTCGGAAGTGATTGGGTTCGCCGCAGGCAAAGCAGGGTCCGATGCTGAAGATACTGCGTTGATCTGCTGTGTCTGGGTATCCACGAAAGGAACCAAACCGAGGCCCAAGTGGTTGTTGTGACTGAAACCGTGGGAGAAAGGGGCCTGTCGTTGGAGCTATACCACCCCACATACGCTGATTAATAGTGTCAGTATAACCATAAGAAGCTGAAGCCTTCGTCTTGGGCTTAGACTTCTGTTGACTCTTTTTCTTCTTGACCGCACGTGATTCTGCTCTATTAAGACGTGACTCATCGTCCGAATCACTTGCCAGAGGGTTATTGATATACTGTCGAACCGTTTCCCATCCCCCTTCTGAGGAATCCGCAATCCTGATGTGTTTATTGCGGGTCTTAAGTTTCTCACAGGACCCGTTGAGTAATTCGAGGGCGTACTCACGTTTTTCATTTTCAAGGGCCCAAAGTGTTTGTTTTAAACTGTCCTCTAGTTCACTGTTGAACTCAAACTGCAGTCTGTTACCTTCGAATCTCCAGCGAATGTCATTCACCGTTTTAATTTTCTTCACCTCAGACGCTACAGACTGAGACGCTCCACGCACTTCCTCCTTCAGGGAATTAATTTCTGACGTCTGGCTCCTCAATTCCAATAACAGTTCCCTTATATTATTATTAATGTCCCCGCTGCTCGAACTACCACCGCACGTCCCAGGATTCTCAAGCGACATTATAACGACAAAGAAAAACACATCCGTTTAGTCGGTCGTTCCCTAAGCTGAATGGATAAAACGCGCCAAATCAACCTTGAAAATCTCGTGCTCTTATCACGCCACCTATCGGAGATGACCAAACAAGGGAAATCAATTTTCGCCTTATTCACTACTTTCAAACGTCGAAAATTTCATATTTCGTTAGCTAACGAATCGTTAAGATTTAGGTCATTAAATATGCCATGTACGCTAATATCTTTGCTGAATTAATGTGAGTAGCTACTCCTACTTTTCAGCAAAAATACCTGCAAATTAGATGACGTACCTACTAGAACAGTTAACATTTTGACCGCTAATGAGCTCGTTAAGGTAACGTTCATTGAACAGCTGGGCCCAGATAATTATTTTCAATTTTTCCACAAAGTAATGGTTTGGGTTCTTCCGATGAGTATTTACAACAAATTTCTTTGTAGAGAAATAAGAAAAGTACAGCAGTTCTCTATTCTTAATGTAGCCACAGCACCTATAGTTTCTGTAAATTATAGTAGTCTCTCATAACACGTGACTCCGTGATACGAGACCCGGAATATTACGTTCAATAACTCCATCTATTTATAGCTCACTCTACTTTTTCACAAATCAGATGCCTGGATTTCATTTCAAATCTCAACTGTATATACTATACTTAAAACCAAAAGTAACTTGTCACTTTTTATTGATGAATAATTTTGTTTCTACTTTGGTTTGGTTACAATAAGTAAATTCACGTGTTTGTCATCTCCAACAACAGAATTCAGTGATTCCAATCTCGAGCTACCTGCCTTTTCACCAAAACAGAATTTTTACATTTTCTCACAAATTCAAAAGCAGAACCTGATTCTCAATACAAAATCTGAAAGGCCATTGTTTGTCGATAAAATTTCCTGCAAAACAATTTTTCAGTTCTACCTGGCTAATTAATGGCAGTTATTCAAATTTGTTTCACTTTAAAATTATCTGCCTTGCAATAAAAACACTAGTAAACTTTCGCTGCTCATAAAAGCCATATCTCCGATATTTTTTGAAAGTTTTAAACGGCGATTTATATAAACCTCTACAGAGAGTGTATGACCAGAAAAAGATGCAAAAGTTCTCATTATGTCAAATGAAAAATGGATGACAATAACCTATAAGATTTCCATTACATTGTTAAGTTTGATCAAACGGCCTTCTCGATAAAAATCGACGTGTTCTGAAGTTGCGCAATAGATGCTGCAGATTTTTTGTTTTTGTTAATTTAAGAACAATTTTCAATACATGTCTAAACGAATAAAACTGGGTCTAAATTGATTGCTGAACTAAACCCGTATTCAAGGTACAGCGACCTTCCAAAAGTGAATTAATATCGTAACTTTTGATTCTGACCCGTTCTGTTTTGAGAGAGCCCCTTTTGATAATCTGTTTGACAACAAGGGTTCAAGTACTGTATATCATGTGCACAAATGCTTGTTCTTTAACATCATTAAAACAGTTTTTAAATTTCACTCAGCAAAAGTTAGTAAAACGTATAAATATAAGCTATAAAGTTACTTTTGGCTTTGAGTATGTATCACCTGTACTAATTCTGTCACATTCGATTTAGATTCTGCAGGAAAAAGAATCTGACCTAACAATATAATGCAACCAACATAAAGTACGCTCGGGCAAGGGGGAGGGGGGAAGGGGTGAGTTTGCGGGGCGGGAGGTAACTTGCGGGTAATTGTGGTACGGGGGTGTGCTAGCCAGAATTACGAAACCCACCCCATTCATATATCTGCCCTTTCATTACGAAAACACGCCTATTCAAATATATTGAAAATTTTACCACCAAAAGAATTGAAAATTTTCAGATAAAAATTCTGATATTTTTATATTTCTGCTCAAAACATAGATTGTGGGTACTCGGCGAGGCGGTTCTAACGAGTACCCACAATCTATGTTTTGAGCAGAAATATAAAAACTAATGTATACCCCTGTAAACCCCAGTTTTACTATATAAAAGTGGGGTTTAAGGGGGTCAAAATTATATAGGCATGTTTTCGTGATGTGAAAAAAACGGACCCATTCGTATAATTGATCGTCTGAAATGTTGACATGATATACTGCCTTTGATTTTTTATACCTATTCATTGGTGGTAGTTAGACAAATATAGCAGTCAATTCCTTGAATACAAAGAGAACAAGCAGTCTCGAAAAATCCCTGAACGAACATATACGCATGTACCGGGATGTCAGAAAAATGGGGCCTTTCACATACGAATCAAGAAAAATCGGGTCAGTTATATACTTTTTGTCGAAAAAAGGGGGCTAATCATATACCTGGCAGCGCTGAATAAGGGGGCCATTCGGGACACACATCCGTACTATGTCATTATAGGAAGTTACCCCCACCCCCGCCATCACCCTCTAGAAAGTATTATGCAATTTCTGGTTAATTTTGGTACCTTGCTAATAATAGGCTAGTGTAGCTGTAATTACGTTAGTTAGAGTTTACCTGGAAAAAATAAACGACATAATTTTGCGCTCCCTTCGTTCCCTGAAATTATATTGTGTAATTTCTCCAGATATGCTATCCCGGCAGGCACATAATGTTGAAACAACATCGATTCAACGTTGATTTAACGTCAAGACGTTGAATGAACGTTGAATCGACGTTGTTTCAATGTTGTGTTCCTGCTGGGTATAATACATACGAATTCTACACACCGCGATGAAAGACAACACGAATAAACTCAACCATGCATAAAAAGTTATTATTGAATTATTGAATATAATATCTATATTTTTTCCTTTTCAGAGGGAGTTCGACATGTACCCAGGAAACTTAGAGAAAAATGGGGTATGTCTACAGCCAAATATAAAAACAATCATCACGAAAACTCGCCTACATGGTTTTGACCCCCTTAAACCCCACTTACAGTAAAACTGGGGTTTATAAGGGTATACATTAGTTTTCTTATTTCTGCTCAAAAAATAGATAGTGCGTACTCGTTCGAACCGCCTGTGTAAGGCGGTTCTAACAAGTATCCACAATCTATTTTTAGAGCAGAACTATGAAAGCTACCAGAATTTTTCATCTGAAAGTTTTCATTTTTTTGGTGGTAAAATTCTCAATATATATGAATAGGCGTGTTTTCGGAATTGGCAGATTTCTTTTTTTTCCAGTCTTTTTTTTAATATCAAGGTGTTTTAAGAAATTTAAGCCGGGGCAAAGCATTTTCTACAAGACTGCAAGCGCTCCCAAGATCAGCCTGCGCATCTATTTAATACATTATTTTAAGAGGGTAAGCTAGTCTACCATGTGACCCTCTCTAAAACTATTCTAAACAATATATACAAACATCACGAAAACATACCTATATAGTTTTGACCCCCTTAAACCCCACTTTTATATAGTAAAACTGGGGTTTACAGGGGTATACATTATTTTTCTTATTTCTGCTCAAAAACATAGATTGTGGGTACTCGTTAGAACCGCCTCGCCGAGGCGGCTCTAACGAGTACCCACAATCTATGTTTTGAGCAGAAATATGAAAAATACTAGAATTTTTTATATGAAAATTTTCATTTTTTGGAGGTAAAATTTTCAGTATTATTATTTCAGAATAGGCATGTTTTCGTAATGACAACATACATAGCTATTACTAACCAGTGAAACATACAACTAACAATAGTCCAATTACTGTGTATATAAAATGACAATAAAAGCAAATTGCAGCTTTTAAGGTCATCGTTGTAAGACGATATGTATCACATTTTAGATGCTATGCTGTGTGTCAGTGCATACATTGCATCAACAAGCAACAATAATATGCAATACCTCACTGAGAACGGGGGAAGGAAAGACATGTGGCGGACACCAGTATCCAAACACCATGCTCCGCCACCCGAACCCGGCAAGGGAAATGCTAAGGGCCGAGTCGAGACAGTGCATGAACCAACCAAACAACGATCCACATTACGAAAACACGCCTATTCAAATATATAGAAAATTTCACCTAAAAAAAACCTGAAAATTTTCAGATAAAAAACTCTGATATTTTTCTTATTTATTTCTGCTCAAAACATAGATTGTGGGTACCCGTTAGAACCGCCTCAAAAAGGCGGTTCTAACAAGTACCCACAATCTATGTTTTTGAGCAGAAATAAGAAAAATAATGTATACCCCTATAAACCCCAGTTTACTGTATAAAAGTGCGGTTTAAGGGGGGGGGGGGTCAATATTATATAGGCATGTTTTCGTGATGCTATTTTAAAAAGTCATGTATGTTAATCACCCTTAAATAAAATGTTTGAGGCTTGTTTTAAATGGATTCAAGGAAGAGGGCTCTCAAATGAACCGTGGTAAAGTGTTCCCCAACTTTGGAGCCGAGCATGGAAAAGACCGATCAAATAGCGAATTTATCTTGAAACGGACAATGTTCCGTTCGTAAAAAATAAAAGTCTGCTTTTAACACTTGTCCGGCTGAACCCTTCCTTTGCAAACAGTGTAGGTCCAGATCAGTTGGCTTCAAGAAGCCAACTGATCTGGACCTGAATTTTTGCCATCCAGCATGTGAATTTATAGGAACAATCTGGATCAAGTCATCTGATTGGCTAAAAAATTAAAAAGGGTGTGGCATCTTATTTTATTTAGCAGGATAAGGGTTAAGATGGTTCGAGCGACTCGTTTTTGTAATTTATTTAATCTTTTAATTGTCATATTTGATGACAGCTGCTTTAGAAGCGAAATTATACCTGTAGGCGACATTTGAGCCACAACGATCAAAGCCTCCGCTGTCCACATGAAAAATGTAAATGTAGACACCCAGAAAATGCTACAATCAAGAAGTACAGCCTTACCAAGGTGCCAAAAGAATGAGTGATGGGAAACAAAAAGTCCGGCCCCAGACCCTTTCTTTATTTTTCTTTTCTTTTTTTTTTTTTTTTTTTTTTTTTTTTTTTGAGGGGACACAACACTTGTATAGCTTTTAGAATTTTTGTTTACTTCAGTCCCTTGGCTAGAAAGAAAGGGTTTTTATTCAGCCATAGGTAACTTGAAGTTGGATTAAAGAGGATCATGATAAAAAAATAATGTAAAGAAAGAGAGAAATAGATATAAAACAAAAACGACTGGAGCCAGTCTAGGAAACAAACAATGACAAGTCAGACGTCATATATGCATTACGTAAACACGCCTATTCAAATATATTGAAAATTTTATCACCAAAAAATGAAAATTTCCAGATAAAAAAAAAATTCTGATATTTTTCATATTTCTGCTCAAAACATAGATCGTGGGTACGTGTTAGAGCCGCCTCAACGAGGCGGTTCTAACGAGTACCCACAATCTGCGTTTTTGAGCAGAAATAAGAAAAATAATGTATATCCCTGTAAACCCCAGTTTTACCATATAAAAGTGGGGTTTACGGGAGTCAAAAATTACATAGGCATATTTTCGTGATGAAACCACCAACGCACAAACAAAGACGAATCGCAATAGAGAAACCCGCCTTGAAACGGTCTGTAGACAAACTGCAAGGAGCTTAACCCCTTGTAGTCGGGAGACCCCTAAAATGGTAATTGGCAAACAGTGGAGATCTGATCAGATGCCGCTGAACGCGGCATCTGATCAGGTCTCCACTGTTTGCAAACAGTTTAGCCTTTTTTTTGAAACTGTCTGTAGAAAAACTGCAAGGAGCATAAAGGCTCCATATTCCTCAAATACAGTCATTTTATTTTCCAAGAGAGGTTTAATAATTTATCTTTGGTATTAAGAATGTGGCATCTGACAGCCTGCAAAATTTCATTTAGTCCTTGTTCTTGAAATGAAATGTTTGTTTTTTTTTATCGTATCTCTGAATTAATGTTGCAAACATTAAATCAGAGATATTATTTCTTTTTTGATCCACTCAAAAAACGGGAGACTATAACTGAAATTTTACAAGCTGTCAGGTGCTACATTTTATGATCGTATTTATACTATAAATTAATTTATTAAACCTTTCTTGGATAAAAAAATGTCTATTTTTGAGGAATATGGGGCTTTGAACTAATTTTACTCACGCGAAACCTCGCCCTTAATTCCAGTGCAGCTCCAAATTACAAACATATGTTCGGTTCACATAGGGGTCCTCTACCTCATCTGTGAACCTTCATACAATCGACTCTCGTTATCTCGCAGTCCAAGGGACTGTTCGAGATATTCGTACCTCGACATAATCAGGTTTGCAGAATCGAGGAAAAAATAAATCGTACAACCATTTCACAAATGAATATGAAATTTGACTCCTTAAGTTAGAGATATATTGAAAATATTGTGGGAAAGAGAAAAAATTGCTCCTTTGGAGCAATTTCTCCTCTTTTCCACATTATTTTTTTTACCTGTTGTAAGATTTTCATGCTTAAAAAGGAACCATATTTTTACTTCGAGATAAGCGGTTATTCGAGATAAGCGAAGTCGAGATAACGAGTGTCGACTGCATAATCACATTCACTGTGATGAAACAAATCAGAGGGCATAATGTCAGTCTGAAGGTAGAACACCAAACAAAACAAAACGCAAAGACAATGGTGGGCCTGACCTCCGACACAGATTGATTAGGGTGCCGTCACTTAGTCTAAGGACCGACTAACCGTCGTTAAACCGACTGAGGACTGAATTCGATTGGATAATAAATTTCAGAGTGCTGCTATGAGCCACAACGTGAGAAACGTACCATCCGACATGTGCGTTCAACGGAAATTAGCCTGCGCATCCACGCAGTTTAGTCAGATTCTTCATTGTCCGCATGAAACAACTTTGCGTCCTCGGCTATCCATAATGCGCCCAGTGAAGATTCTGATCAGACTGCGCGATCTTCGCTGGGCGCAAAGGTACGAAGGTACGTTTCCAGACGTTGCGGTTCAATGTCACCAAAAGAAATTTAATCATGCTACAAATATTTCCAGAGTTATGGTCCTTGATGCAGTCTGTCTCATGGGTATATCTTTTAAATCCTTGGCAGACATTTTCTAATTTTGTGCGATTGCACATCTTAGGACGATTTTGTAATCAACGAGTCTTATTATGCATTTTCTCTTGAATTATACCATTTGTATCGTTGTTGTATTTTCTATCAGAACCGCAACGTCCGGCAATGTACTTCGGACACGTGCGCCCAGCAAAATTTCGCACAATCTGGTCAGACTTGGCGCATTTTGGATAGCCAAGGATGCAAAATTTCTGTTTGAGGAGAACGAAGACTCTGATCAGACTGATTTGAGTCTTTGTTGAGATCACGGGTCAGAACGTTTCTTCACATTGCGGTCCATCTGTTTTTACTCCTTTCTTCCTTGTAGGTCTATTGTTGGACGAAATGTGTCTTATTTAGTGTTTGCGTTTTGATACTGTTGACTGGAATTGTACTGCTGATACATTTCTACAGACCCAGTAAAAATTCAGGTAACACAAAATTCTCTTTAACCCTTTCAGCCCTGAATTTTTTAAATGAAATTTGGACACATCCATTGTTACAAATAGGGGTATCAGTCACAAATCAATTACTGGATTGGAAACAGTGTTGATCTTGATTAGATGGCTCATTGCATTTTTCATCATGAGATTTAACGCAAATGCATTATCACTCACTGACTGAAATTCTATTTTCACATATAAAAACGTAAACGAAGACATCACGAAAACATACCTATATAATTTTGACCCCCGTAAACCCCACTTTTATATGATAAAACTGGGGTTTACAGGGGTATACATTATTTTTCTTATTTCTGCCTAAAAATATAGATTGTGGGTACTCGTTAGAACCGCCTCGCCGAGGCGGTTCTAACGAGTACCCACAATCTATGTTTTGTGCAGAAATATGAAAAATATCAAAATTTTTTATCTGAAAATTTTCATTTTTTGATGGTAAAATTTTCAGTATAGTTGAATAGGCGTGTTTTCGTAATGATACCCAGGAAATGCCTAGTTCAGAACGCACAGCCTATCCAAGGCATCGAAAAAACGGATAAGGCAAACAGTAACGCCACATACGGGCCGCGCCATGCCAACAGGTTTTTCGGGCATATGCGAACAGCGAAGGTTCAGATCAGCATGCGCATCCGCACAGTCTGATCAGGGCCGTCACTGTCCACAAAAAAATGTTTGGACACTATAGAATGTTTCAGTTGGAGAGCAAATGCCTGGATGAGACTTTGCGCATGCGCTGGATGATGTAACTCCGTACATTTTGCGCATGCTCGAAGGCGTTTTTGCTGAAACGAGGCTCATATGAAACCACCGACGCACGAACAAAGAGGAATTACAACAGACAAACCTCCTTAGGACTGTTAGTAGAAAAAAAAAAACAGCTCGAGAGGCTTAAACAAGTACTGATGCAGCTCCAAAAGCATTGGAGACAATTTGCATAAACTGTCAAAACATGTTTTCTGAAAAAAAAAAAAAGGAAATATTATCAAATTGTCATCTGCTGAATTGGCCGAGAGAGTGGTAAAGGTTAAAAGGTTTACAACCATGTATGCTCAACATGCATGCCATTACGAAAACACGCCTATTCAAATATATTGAAAATTTCACCACCAAAAACTGAAAGTTTTCAGATAAAAAAATTGATATTTTTTCAAATTTCTGCTTAAAACATAGATTGTGGGTACTCGTTAGAACCGCCTCGGCGAGGCGGTTCTAACGAGTACCCACAAACCATGTTTTGAGCAGACATAAGAAAACCTGTTAACCCCAGTTTTACCATACAGAAGTGGGGTTTAAGGGGGTCAAAATTATATAGGTATGTTTTCGTGATGCATAACATTTATGTTATAACCAATCTCTTTGCAACGATTGATAATCTTTTTTTCAGTTGTTTCTGAAAATCAGGTTTGTCAACAATCCTTCTGAATTTATAGACTTAGTCGCCATCATATCTGGGTTCGGAGAAAGCTTCCTGTAGCAGAAGTCTGTTTGGAAAGTAAACAGCACGTGAGGTCAATAAAATCTCTTCCCTTTATTTTCTTATTTCAGGCACACGAGGAAAAGTGATAGCCGATCCAATTGGTATGGCTTATTTTGTTATTATTATTATGATTATTATTATTATTATTATTATCATTATTATAATTTAGCAGTAGTAGCAGCAGTACTAGTAGTAGCAGTTATAGGAGCAGTACTAGTAGTAGCAGTTATAGGAGCAGTAATAGTCGTAGTAGTAGAAGTAGTAGTAGTAGTAGTAGTAGTAGTAGTAGTAGAATTGTGTTCAAGGGCGGATCCAGAACTATATTTCATCGGGGGTTCAAAATTTCATCAGGTGTTTGATTTGATCAAAATACACATTTACCCTAAATGTTCGCACAGACAGCTGTGCAAACAATGTAGACCTTGTAGAATGTAGATTGGATCAAGGTCTGCACTATTTGCAACACGCCCAGCAATTTTAGACACTGCCATAGGTAGTTAAATGGACTTGACCCTTTGGTTGTTTTCAGTTTTGTCAGTGTGTTCACTGACTTCAAGAGTCAGTGCTTTAAGAATCTATTTATCTTTACTACAGCTGGTGTCAGTGCCATGTGGTGGACGTAAAACGTCTTCTCGTACTTCTCTATAATAGTGTGGTTTATATTTTCTTGCCTTTCATCATGAAAACATGCCTATATAATTGTTGACCACCTTAAACCCCACTTTTATATAGTAAAACAAGGGTTTGCATGGGTAAACATTATTTTTCGTATTTCTGCTCAAAAACATAGACTGTGGACCCTCGCCGAGGCGGTCCTAACGAGTACCAACGATGCATGTTTTGAGCAGAAATACGAAAAATATCAGAATTTTTATCTGAGTTTTCATTTTTTGATGGTAAAATTTTCAGTATATTTGAATAGGCTTGTTTTCGTAATGTCTGATCCTTTGGTGATCACTGAGTCAATTCCGGGATTTTTTGAAAACAAAAAAAAAAATAAGGTCATACACAAAGCCGAATTGGCCGAAACTAGCTAATCTCGCTCAGAAAACTTGACACTTTGGCTGTTTTCAGTTTTGTGAGCGTGTTCATTGTTCTCAAGGGTCTTCCTTTTTAGAATTAATGTATCCTTACTAAGGTATTGTTAGTGCCGTATGTCTGCCGAAAAACGTCTCCTCGTACTTCACTATAGTGTAGTGTATACATGTTTTCAGTTTTGTGAGTGTGTTCGTTGTTCTCAAGGGTCATTCTTAAATAAGAATCTATTGCTCAAATTATAGAGAAGTACAGTCGACTCTAGTTATCTCAACTTCGCTTATCTCAAATAACCGCTTATCTCGAAGTGAAAGTCTGGTCCCCGTTTTAACATGAAAATCTAACACAGGTAACAAAATATTGTGGAAAAGAGGAATTTCTTTTCTTTTTCACAATATTTTCGATATATCTCTAACTTCAGGAATATTTCCACAATATTTTCAACATATCTTAAACTTCAGGAATCAAATTACGTATTCATTGTAAAATGTGGTTATTCGCTTTCTGCAAATCTGATAAAACTAGGTATGGATATCCCGAATTATTTCAGAGTCCCTTGGACTTCGAGATAACGAGAGTCGACTGTATAAAGTAAATTTTAGTGAATTGTGTGTGTAAAGGTGTGTGAATATTAAGGAAAAATAAGGCATACATAATTTTTTTAATTTATTCAAAATATCCCAGTTTTAACTACCTTATCTGAGAATATGGAAAAAATGATTTATCATACGAGATTAGCAGTTGGGTTCTTTTCATCCCGATATTAACTGCACTTCATTTATACTTCCTCATATGCCATAGTGTTGTCCCGATGACCGATTATATAATCGATCATCGGTCAATTTTGCCTCGTGACTGTTGAGTGGAAAGAATTTTCAATACCGATTAATAGGTAAATTCTATTTTTAGGAACATATTTGTCTCACATATTGTTTTAATAGGTATATGTCATTTGTCTATTTTGGTCTGTTATGGTCTGTGGTGATTTCATAAAAAGAGTCTGAAATAAGCCTAGCTCCAGATAAGGCACTTTTTTTTTCAACAAAAAATACTAATATTTTTTTCTTATTAGTCCATAAAAATTATGTTGTGTGTACTCATTAGAAGCACCTCGCCGAGGCGCTTCTATTGAGTACCCATAACATATGTTTCAATGGAGAAATTAGAAAATACTATGTGGATACCACCTCTTATCTGTAGCTCTGAATGAATACCTGAAAGAGGGCTAAAATGAGAAAAAAAATACATTTTCTACTTTGATGATCAATCAGGTATACAAAACCGATGATCGATTATGAAATTCTGGCCGATTCCCAACTCTAGTTTATCATACTTGTACGGCTTGAGTGAATACAGTTTATTATTCGTTTACATGTCTGTCTGTCTGTCTGCCTGTCTGCATGTCTTCCTGTCTGTCTGTTTGTCCGTTCGTACGTCCGTCCGTATGCCTGTCTGTTTGCCTGTCTTTCTGTCTGTCTGTCTGTTTGTCTGTCTGTCTGTCTGCCTACCTGCCTGTCTGCCTCTCTGTCTGTCTGTAACATTGTTGTAACTCTACTCGTAACTGATACATTTTATGTCCGTCTTATTCAGATTCGGAGATAAATAACGGTAAGATAGTTTGTAGCGGTGAAATATATTTATGTTTTAATATAACACTAACCTCTGTTCATTGATCTAGAAATGTGTTTGTTCTTCCGCTTAACAACTTTGCTCCTCTCTTTATTGTTACGAAGGTAGGTCGTCGGTGGCTCAATCGAAAGCGCGTCCGACTGGTCTCGGGATCGATTCCCGCCGTCCGGCAACATTCTTTCACGGAAATATTTTCTACTGTCATTTTCTTTTGCTTTTATTTTTGTAGTCGATCCATCATCTGAGCTTCAAGGTCAGAAAATGTACCTTCAAATATGTGCGTCCAGCGAAGATTTAGATCATTCTGCGCATTCGCTAATCATGTTAACTAACGTCTCGATATTTGTAGACCATTACGAAAACACGCCTATTCAAATACACTGAAAATGTTACCACCAAAAAATGGCAATTTTTCAGATAAAAAATTCTGATATTTTTCATATTTCTGCTCAAACCATAGATTGTGGGTACTCGTTTGAACCGTCTCATCGAGGCTGTTCTAACGGGTATCCACAATCTATGTTTTGAGCAGAAATAACAAAAATAATGTATACCCCTGTAAACCCCAGTTTTACTATATAAAAGTGGGGTTGAAGGGGGTCAAAATTATATAGGTATGTTTTCGTGATGCAAAGAAATATAGAAGATCACGAGAACATATAGACTGGCACCAGACTAACTGATATTTGAATCACCGTAAAGATGAATTATAGTTTACAAAAATTCTATCATTATATCCCCCGCAAACTGTTTGGTGGTAGTATAATGTTTGCACGTTGTCCGTCTGTCCGAGCTGACGAATAGGTATTGACTGTTGTCCGTACATTAATATGACTTACAGTCACACAACTCTCAACCAGACGATTTATTGCTAAGTAAGTGTTATGTGACACAATTTTCATTTTATGTGACGGGTCACATAAAAAAGTCACATTACCATCAATTATCCACACAAAAAAGTCGCATACCTAATACCCATTCCGTTAGCAAATTCATCCATCCGTTAGATTTTGGTTTCTGAGTGGGGTTATATAATAAGCATTGCTTATGACATTTCTGTATTTGGAATGTCTATTTCACTGATTTCGCTGATCAAGCTGATTTGGTTTATGAGTTGTTTTTTTTTTTTTTTTTTTTTTTTTTTGTTGTTTTTTTTTGCCCTGAAAGGCAGGTGATATGTGAAGAACTTTAGTCGAGGAGGAGTATTTAACCTTTGCTAGACTAGAAAACTAAAACTCATAGCTATGGGGCCAGGTTAAAGCGCATCTAGAAACGGTCCATTAGCAGTCAGACAGTTCATCTGCTTATTAAGCATTTGTGTTATTTTCCGTTATATGTTTTTTTTTCTGTTGCTTAGAAGCTGGTGATATATATTGCTTCTTTCGGCATGTAACCAGTATTTTGTGTACGTGTACCGTATATGTTTGTGTACGTTTACCGTTCCCATCCTAAGTTTTCAGACAGACCAACTTTGGCGTATAGTGTAGACCCAGATCAGACGCCGTAGAATGCGGCGTCTGATCAAGGTCTACACTGATTTCCTCTCATCCGGCAGACGCATCTACAGGTAGTAAAATGTACTTCTTTAAATTTTAGGATAAGTATGGTAAGGAATTAAGGCGTCCAAACAATTTGAGGAAATACGGTAAATGTGCTAATAGTAATGCTTAGATGTTTGTTAACTTTTTTCGTTCTCTGGGCAAATTAAGTAGACGACATTTTTATCATATTTTGTCTTATTTTTCCCGGAAAATAAGCTGTGCTATTTCATGCACGTTGTCTCCTCAGGAGGCAATTCACATGAAACGTCAAAGCGTGTTTTCTAGGCAAAATAAGAAAACTAGTGGTCTGCTGAATATTACAATTGTGGTCTGTTGTAATTCTAACACAGCATCGTCCCTCCCCTCCCCATCTCCCTAGCAGCTTTGAGTGGAACTCTGTTTTTTACACTTAATAAATTTTGATGTCTCGGAAATATCCTTTCGGAATAAAAATAGCCTTTTTTCGTTTTCTTTATCCAGTGCAATCTAAAATCTGAATTTCAATTCTCATACTTACATTTTATTTTAGTCATCCAATTTTCGGTTGTATTCTACCTAATAGAAAATATTTTTCCTAATACCCGGAGTTAAAGTTTGTTCAGAGAAGGCGGAACTTTCACTTTTCGTTAAGATAGTATGCGTGTGGCGTCATAATAATGTCAGAAAACAAAACACCTATTGACTGACATTTACAAGCAATATTCTGTGTCTCCGTTATGTCTGCCTTAATTAATGAGATCGTATGACATTTTTATCGAGAACTAAACGCATAAGAATGTAAAGATTCATTACGAGTAAACATGTAAATATTAAGCAATGATTCCCAGCAGGCACACAACGTTGAAATAACGTCGATTCAACGTTGATTCAATGTCACGATGTTGAACCAACGTTGTGTACCCGCTGGGGATTGTATCAAGGAGGATAGAAAAAAAAAGCTTCAGATCTGGGCCAAGTTGTTCAAAACTAACGATGTCGTTAGTTAACATATCGTTAAAACTTTGATCATTAAATATCGTACATACGCTAATATTTCTGCTGAAAAAATGTGAGTAGCTTTTGCATTTGCAAAAGTTGCTCACGTTTTTTCAGCAAAAATACCTGTAAATTAGATATTGAACTTATTAGAACAGTTAACGTTTTGACCACTAACGAGCTTGTTAAGCTAACGATGCTTTGAACAGCTGGGCCCAGAGTATTACCTATACTACATATCTGAAACTATTGTTAGTAATTTCATTGGATAAAGAAATCTGGGATTTATTCCTGGAATAGAAATTCTTTTCTTGCATACCAGATAAGGAATGCTGGATTTGACCCCGGGATAGAAACTCGGGGGTAACTTCCTATATATGGCATAATACGGATGTGCGTGCCGAATGGCCCCCTTTTTCAGCGCTGCCAGGTATATGATTGGCCCCCTTTTTTCAACAAAAAGTATATAAATGACCCGATTTTTCTGGATTCCTATGTAAAAGGCCCACTTTTCTGACATCCTGGTATATGCACATATTTTTGCTCAGAGATTTTTCGAGGCTGCTTGTTCTCTTGGTATTCAATGAATTGACTGCGATATTTGTCTAACTTCTAGCAATAAATGGGTACAAAAAATCAAAGGGCAGTATATGAATAGGTCAACATTTCGGATGATGAAGTAAATGAATGGGTCCGTTTTTTCAAAGGCTAGGTATATGAATTGGGTAGATACTGGCTTGCACACCCATACTACAATTACCCCTAAGTTATCCACCCCGCACCCCACCTCCACCCCCACACACCCCGAACGTAATAACATCATTAAACGCTACAGTAATGTCATCACAATATGGCGGACGTCACAGTAATGTCATCACAATATGGCGGACATCAAACTGGCCCTCCAGTACTTTTCAGTTGGAAATCACAGAGACCCAGAAACTTAAGAAAAATTCATTTATTCTCAGACCGCCAGGGTAGGTTGGACACCTAACACTAGGATGGGAAGCAAATTCTCGAATACAACACAAGAAGTGAAGCTGGGGACAGAAAATTGCAGGAGTTAGTGGTAGAAGTGGAACTGTCTTGGTCGCCTGGGCATGCTAATCGCAAGGGAAATGAACACCCATATCGACTTGCAAAGGAAGCAGCCCAGGAGGCGAAGGAGGCAGAAGATGTGAAAATGGCAGCATAGGAATCTGGTACCATAAAATGGCAGGAGAGGTGGGAGAGGACAGATAATGATAGGAACCTGTATACATTCAGGCCTAAAGTGGGTCATAAAACCAAACATTCATTTGGATCAAGAGCAGAGAATAGCATTATTTCCCAGTTACGAGCCGGATATATAGGGCTGAATGAATGTCTGTACAAGTGCAATATCACTGACAGTGAAAATTGTAAGCGTGGAGAGAAAGAAAGTGTTAAGCACTCTTTTCTGGAGTGCACTGAATATGACACAGCCAGAAAACTCATGAGAAAATGACTCCATGAACTACAGGTTCAGGTCAAACTGTGTGATGCCGCATGTTGGATGCAAAGCTGCAATGACGATTTCACGGACCGGAGAAGTTTCATACGGTCAGAACTGGAGAACTTTTTGGCTGAAACGAGGCATTTCGCCACACGGTCATCATGTTAATAGTCCGATCACGCGCATCACCACATACCGGGAGACAATACAGCTGTAGTAAATACGAGAACTAAGAAGATCAATACCAGTGTGAATATTTGGCCTAATGACATTAATACGGAATACGGAATACGAAAGTCAGCAATCAAAGGGACTGCATTATTAAAAAAAATTACGTTCAGAAATAAAAGATGTGCAAGAAAGAGAATCTATCATCGGTGTGAGGGGTAGATAGAAAAATCCGCCCCTCGCGATCACAATCTGGCATCACTCGGCAACCCTCGTGATGCCAGACAGTAATCTTCCGGACTGATTTTTCTATCTACCCCTCACACCAATGATAGAGTTATCCTACCCGGACAGATATCTATATACCTTTCACACCAATGATAGGTTCTTATATAGTTCATTGAGGAAATATTTTTCATACAGAAAAGTTATATTTCCTTTAGAACGCCGTCATACCGTGCGACGAGTGCAGATGACGTAACGTCGCAAAACTTATTGACGTCGTTTGAAAACGTCAAAGAATGTAAAACAGAATCTACAGAAAAAAAATCAGTTGTATGATATGCAATATATAAGTTAACACACACTGAGTTTAAAATACAGGAAACATTTCCCTGAAGACTTGCAAATCTCAAAAACGAACTCGTGCTAATGCACTCGTTTATCTATCGGATTAGCAAATTTCTAGAGAAATATTTCCTGTATCAAAACCAAGAGCGCATTAACCTTTGTCTATGACGAGTCCTAGTTATTTCTTAACATGTTTCGTTTCAGAGGATTGCCCTGTGGCGAGAATAAAGTTTAAAGATCAGATTCTATTCAGCTGTAGCTTTCTAGAACAGACCGCCAAGAAGTTAGCTTCTGCATCATCAGTTTTAATCCGTCCGCCTCCACTTTATAATGATGGAAACAACATAACAATTTCTCCTCTAGACACGGTTTGTAAATGAATGACTTCTGGGTTGCTTCAAAATGCAAACTGACAGCGTGTGCTTTGGATCCCTGTACCTAATGACGAGCGCATACAAAAGCAGGGATACAGGACAAAACTTGCATATTTGAACGCAGCCCTATATTTACTTTAATGCTTATGCACCAGTCATTTGCAACCACGGCCCCATGGGACCGGGGAATAGCGGGGGTATTGACTTTTTACTCTGCAAAGCCCTGGTATATGCCCTGCACTGTGGGGACATTTTTCATGTAAAATCCCTGGTAAAGGTCCCCGCTCCCAGGGGTTATATCCAATCCTATCACATAAAATAAATCCATTTTCATACAATATGAACTGATGCAAGAAATTAAGCTTTCAATAATTACGGCCAGAAGGGTCCAATATTAATCTTCTACGATGTCTGGTCTAGTAGAAATAATAGCCTGCTTAACATGGCCTTGATATATAATTTAAGATTTAAACAAACTTCAACAAAGAATTCCGGACCAGGATCAATACTGATGCAAGTACTTCAGAAAAAAGTGTATATGGAGAAATATGAAATACAACTGGACTGAGTGAGGCTCGAACCCACGCCGGCTACGACAATATTATGCTTGAGTCCAGTTGTATTTCATATATATATACAGTCGAACCTCGATGGTTCGAACACCGATGGCTCGTTTACCATGGCTAATTCGAACTCGTTTTTGAGTCCCTTACGAAATTCTTCTGATAGCTCAAGAAAACAAATATTTAAGGAAATGTTTTTAGTTTTTCATGAAATTGTATGTTGTGTGTACTCATTAGAATCGCCTCATCGAGGCGATTCTGATGAGTACACTCAACATACAATCACTGTATAGAAAATCGAAAAGATTTCCCTAAATTATCGCTATATGCTTCCTGAACTGGTGCCATGAGCCGTAGTTGCAAATGACTGGTGCATTAGCATTCTTAGAAAAATTTTAAGTAGACGACAGGTGTAATATTTTTTTCTTATTTTCCCAGAAAATAGGATTTGATATTTCATGCAAATTGTCTCCTCCGAAAATAGGATTTGACATTTCATGCAAATTGTCTCATTTTGCCTTGTGGTTACTCAAATCCTATTTTCTGGGGAAAATATGAAAAATATCATCAATTTGTCGTCTGCATAAATGTGGCAGCAATCAAGGGGACTTGATACAGTTAGTAAATTTTGCGCAACTTTGTACAAGGGAGATAACTCTTATGACGTCCTGTTCGGCTATTCGGTACACCAAGATCTTTTTACAATAAAAGTCAAGAATTTACCCCCTCACACACACACAAACACACACATACCCACCCTACCACCGCCCCCCCCCCCCCCCCCTTCACACCCCCTCCGTCCTCCACCCCCTCTACCCTCCCCCTCCCCTCTGCCTTTCGGGAGCAAATTCTTTCCTCTTAGAGTAGACCCTTTTCAGAAGGGGTAGAAACATTTTTGTACAATAGAGACATCTGTTATGACATCCTGTTTAGCTAGTCGGTACATCAAACCTCTTCCTCAGAGTGGTCTACTCTAAAAGTAAAGATTTTGCTTCCATGGTGAACTGGCTTACGCACTCTTTTCTACAGCGAATTCAGCCGGACGCGGACCGGTTTAGCCCAAATGCGCCGCTTTTGATTGATAAGTTAGGCGGCTAAAATGGCGGACAAGTAATTGCAAGTGCAGACAGAGGTGCTTGATGAGTTCTTCTATGCTTATGACATGACAAAGGGTGCCCTGACAGAAGAGAAGCTGCAAAAGGGTGTGGATCAAGTATCTGATTCATGTGATAGCTACACAGCTAGCATTCTACGTAAATCTAGATCGGGCCGTCATCGGCCCGTCAGCTACCCTAACGGGCCGATGACGGCCCGATATAGATTTACGTAGAATGCCGACTGGGTATGATCTCACAGTCAGCATTAAAGGACTAATGAGGAATATCAGCCAGCAACTGGAAAACCTTACAAGGAGCCTACAACCACACGGAAAGGTCAACGGATGCAAGCAGTAGACTTGCTCACCAAACTTGAAAGCACATTGTCAAGAGTTGTGCACATTGATGATGAAGTCAATGCCAAGATTGCCAAAGCCAGTGTAGCATTTGGCCGACTAAGTGAAAGTATGGAATCAGACTTGATATAAAGCTGAAAGTTTACAGATCTGTGGTGCTGCCAGCTCTATTATACGCATGCGAAACTTGGACAGTTTACCAGCGGTATGCCAAAAGACTGAACCACTTCCAGACAAGCTGTCTTAGAAAACTTCTAAAGATTTAGTGGCAAGACAGGATTCCAGACACAGAAGTCCTGAAAAGTGCAGGGATACAGAAAGGAAATACTCTTCTGAAATTGGCACAATTAAGATTGACAGGCCATGTTACCAGAATGCCTGATGGACGTTTGCCTGAGAAAATTCTCTATGGAGAACTACAAGTGGGAAAACGCTCCCGTGGTGGTCAGAAGAATCGATACAAAGACACCCTCAAAGCCTCCCTTACTGACTTCGACATTCCAACAGAATCGTGGGAAAGATTGCACAGGATCGACCAAAGTGACGAGGCCTCATAAATAGGGGTACTGCTGAAAAATCAGCGAAGCCGAGCAGAAACGTGCTCAGCGGAAAGCCAGAGCAAAGGCAACACCAACAGAGCTTTCTTCCTCAGACCTCTCATGTTCTATCTGCAAAAGGTAGTTTAGAGCTACGAGTAAGATTAGTCTCAACAGTCATCTTAAAACACACAAAAAATGTAACACTTCATGCATTAGATTAACTATATATATAAGAACATTTTATAACATACTTTTTCGGCCAAAGATTTTTGACGAAAATTTTGTTTTAAACATTTATTGGAATGGCAAACAGTGTAGACCCTGATCAGACTGCTCCAAAAGGAGCAGTCTGATCTGGGTCTACCATGTTTGCATTTGTCATTTTGTTAGAAAACTTGGTACAGGAAATTTTAGGATAATCTGTAATAAGAAAGAAATCATTTGGAATTGACAAAACCTGGTCTTATAAGTGTAGTGGTCTTAATTTCCAGTGATCTTAAAAGTGGACTTTTACTGTTTTTTTTTTTTTTTTTTTTTTTTTTTTTTTTTGCGGTACTCATTAGAAGTAGCTCGACGACGTTTTTCTCATGAGTATCAACAATATATTTTTCTGGGAAAAACAAGGAAAAAATAAGCAGCAAAATAAGCTTCTGCCGTGGGCGCCCGACGAAGACTCAAATCAGCCTTCGCATTTGATCTGTCTGATCAGAATCTGCACGAAGCAATTTTGTATCATTGGTATCCACTAGTGTTGCCACCGATAATCGTCTATAATCAACCGGAAATTAATTTTTTTAATTTCTCCATGAAAACATGTTTTAAACTCATTATAAGCGCCTCGGCGAGACGTTTCTAACGAATACCTACAACACTTGTATTTATGAAAAAATTGATAAAAAAAAAAACGCTATGGATACCACTGTGATCTGGAGATTTGAATAAGTACCTGGAAGAGGGCTAAAATAAGAATGAACAGGTTTCTACAAGTCGATCATTGGTCGATGGTCAGTCGGTTTTATAAAACCGATGATCGACAATGAAATTCTGGCCGATTCCCAACAGTAGTATCCACGTGTCCGCAGGTACGTATCCGAACATTACGGCACAAATATCAGTATATTTTGATTGAAAAAAACAAAAACAAAAAAAAACTTTATTTAGAGCTTTGGAGAACTTATGTTAACACTTTGCATGCTGGGTAAATAATTCAGCAGACGGCATTTTTAAATATATTTTCCTAAAAAATACGATTTGATCCTTCATACAAATTATCTCCTTAGGATAGTATTGCTTAGGAGACAATTTAAATGAAGTGTCAAATCCCGTTTTCTAGGAAAAATAAAAAGAATAAAATATCATCAGGTTGTCGTCTGCTGAATTTGCCCATAGCATAGTAAGTGTTAAACCCTTCTCTTCCTGAACACGACATGCCCTGTCTTAGCAAACAGTGTAAATCCAGATCAGCTGGCTTCTGAAGAAGCCAACTGATCTGGATCTGCACTGTTTGTCATTAAATATGTGAATTTCTATCAAAAATCCGGATCAAGTAAATTAGAAGTGGACGTGGCATCTTAATTTATTCTGATGGAGCATGACATACTTTTGTTTCTCTGTTACAGACTTCCGGCGGTTGGAATCTTTCATTTTCGGAAAATAAACTATTCCTTAATGGATCTGGGCCACCTTCTACATGCAGTTCGTCCGGAAATTACAGCCTGATTTTCCAAGATCAGAGCAATACTACTCTTCACAGTGTTCCACTTACTATTAATGTGATTAGTGAGTATTATCCCATCGGCGCGATTAGTTAATGTTATCCCAGCGGCCACATTACGTTTCTACGACGTCGTCTTAACGTCGATGCAACGTCATGACGTTGCATGGTAGTTAATACAACATTGCGTAAACGTCACTGGCCCACTGGGATGGCATTAACAAGATTAGTGAGTATTATCTCATTTACGTGATCAGTGCGTATAATCTCATCGACGTGATAAGTGAGTATTATCTTATTGACGTTATTAGTGAGTATTGCTCCATTGACTAGTGAGTATTATCTCATCGATGTGATGTGCGTATTGTTTCATTGACATGATTGGTGTGATTTTTCCCATTGACGTTATTAGTGAGTATTGAGTCATTGACGTTATTACTGAGTATTGTCTCATTGGCGTGGTAAGTTAGTATTGTGTCATTGCCACTATTAGTGAGTGTTATCTCATTGACGTTATTAATGATTATTGTCTCACTGACATGATTAGTGAGTATTATCTGATGGACGTTAATAGTGAGTATTGTCTCATTGATGTATTATATCATTATGTCAATGGCATCGATGTTATTTCTGAGTATTGTCTCATTGACGTGATAAGTGAATACTATCTCATTGACCTTATTAGTGAGTATTTTTGGCATGATATGTGAGTAGTATGTCATTTGCACGATTAGTGAGTATTATCTAATTGACGTAATAAGTGGATATTGTCTTGTTGACATGATTAGTGAGTATTACCCATCGACATGATAAGTGAGTATTATCTCATCGACGTGATAAGTGGGAATTATCTCACAGACGTTATTAGTGAGTATTGTCTCATTTACGTGATTAGTGAGTATTATGCCATTAGCATGATTTGTAACTATTATCTCGTTGACGTTAATAGTGAGTATTAGTGTGAGTCAGTTTTCGCATGGCACGGCTTATTTATCGATATGAGTCTGTGGCCAACCATACAAAATCGTATTTCGGAATATCAGAAGTCGACATGCACAAAGACAAAATAATGAATGTTCGGACAGACAGACATTGACCCAAAATAAACGGGATGTCATTAGGCGTCCATGGAATGTACGCATTAATAGGTAAGAATCCCCAGTAAGCATTCTTTATAAATCTATAGCGGGCCGTTATCGGTCCGTCAGGGTAGCTGACGGGCCGATAACGGCCCGCTGTAGATTTATAAAGAATGCTAATTGGGGCTGCTTCGACCACCATGCCTATCAGGCTGAACAGAGATTTAGGAAAATAAGAAGAATAGTCATGCCCGAGGTTTAGAAAGTCTGTTTATGGCTTGGCTGGGGCAAAAACATCGGACATAAGTCTGGAAACAGCCACATTGTAGGACTCTACAAGGGTCATGATGCCTCTCATATGAATTTTTCAAATGTTGGCACCAGTTTATATGCATTATATACATTATCTGTTGATTCTGTTAATTGCCAATAAAAGCCCTAATCAGACTGTCCAAATGCATTGTTAATATGGACACTTCGCGTACGATGATCACAAATGGTATTCTTTTCGCACGACGCATTATCTTTCGATAATTACATACGGACAGTTCTTTTAGAATATAAAGAGTTTCGTTGGAATTTATGTCTCACCTGCTTACTAAAATGTTTGTGTTGAGATTTTACGGCCCAATCAACCCAATGGGGTCATGTCGAGCGCGGTCAGTAAACCTAGCCACACGTTTACTGGGCAGGCTTAGTCCTCTAAGCGGTTAACCAGTATTGTGCACATTCTTTCGCCAGAAACTGACAACTGCCCTTCTTGAATCAGCGGAAGGGCGAGAATGACATTAGAAAATATTTCATGATCAATCTTCACGAAAGAATGTAGCCGACCTCGGCGGGGTTGAACCCGCGACCTCCTGGTCTCCAGTCGGACGGCGCATCCAACTGAGCCACCGAGGCCAAATGTGAAAAGCATGAAAGTTGTCATCTTTGTTTAGCTCAATGAGATAAAACAATCAGTGAATTGCAACTAACTGTAAATTTTGTAAACAGCGTGTAGGCTTCATTTAGGGTGGACGCTAGAGTGGACGGACATAAGTACACGGAAATTCTCATTACGTGAACACGCGTATTCAAATATATAGAAAATTTTACCTCCAAAAACTGAAAATTTTCAGATAAAAAACACAATGGTACGTTTTCTGACGTCGTGGTTCGTTTGATAAGGACGTAAACTAACAAAATCGACTTCGTACCAGGAGAACAGGGAACAATTGTTATAAAATTTGTAAACAAATGATATCAGCTGAGGAGGCTATTACGTTGACATTACGAAAACACGCCTATTCAAATATATTGAAAATTTTATCACCAAAAAAATGAAAATTTTCAGGTAAAAATTCGGATATTTTTCATACCCGCTCAAAACATAGATTGTGGTTACTCGTTAGAACCGCTTTGGCGAGGCGGTTGTAACGAGTACCCACAATCTATGTTTTGAGCAGAAATAAGTAAAATAATGAATACCCCTGTAAACCCCAGTTTTACTATATAAAAGTGGGGTTTAAGGGGGTCAAAATTATATAGGTTTTCGTGATGTAATGAAAGGGTACATGTGGTTATCCAGAGTAATTTTGATACTTATGTGACTATTCTATAGCCCCACAAGTTGATTTTTAGCCGCACAAGTCAAGAGTTTTATGTATCTACGGAATAAATCCCATTTAAATACATTAAACTGTTCGTCAAATATAGCTATCTTTTAAAAAGTACTCATTTGTGCGTACGGACGAACGAATGGACGGACAAACGGACGGAAAGTTGCAAGCCTAAGTCGCCGATACTAACGCAGGTGTGACAAAAAGTAATATAACATATGAGGCTTGACGTTAGGAAACATACATTCTGACATGTGTGCCCAACGAAGACACAAATCAGCCTGAGCATACGTGCAGTCTGATTTCAGTCTTCGTTGTCAGCATGCAGATTGCGCATATGCGCAGTGTATACGAGCAGTCTGATCAGAGTCTTCGTTGTCAGTATGAATAAGCTTTGCATCCATGGCTATCCTAAATGCGGTCATTGAAGATTCTGATCAGACTGCGCGAATGCGCAGGCTGATCTGTATCTTTGCGTCAAATCTTCGCAAGTGCGTAAGATAATCTGAATCCTGGCGCACATGTCCGAAGGTACGGTTTTGGACGTTGTGACTCATTTGTTATTGCGTCCTTTATTTGATATATAAGTAAATATTAAAACAGCTGCCTTTCGTTCTCTCAAACACTGATATATATAAACTACTGCTTAAGTCAAGTTAAATTAAAGTGCAAAAGTGGCTTTGTTTGCTGTATGTTCATTATGTCTCGACTTCTTTTCTCCAACTACTATTATCTCAAACCAAATGTTCTGGTCCCTTGATTTTCGAGATAATGAGAGTTGGTTGTATATACAAGTATATAAAAATTATGTCTACAGGTGAGGTATCGAAGGTGAACGTTACACTGGCTCAGGAAAAATCGTATGACGGCGATAAACAGTATCGAATCGAATGTTCTACTAATTCAGGTTGTCAGCAATCATCTTTGGATTTCGTCACTGAGGTATCTTTACTCGTAATTCATGAGTATTCTGTACTTATAGGGTACAGTAAAACTTCAGTTACTCGAACACCAATGGCACGGTTACCGTAGTTGATTCGAACTAGTCTTTGTGTCCGTAGGAAAGTTTTATTTTATCATGTAAATGTATGTTGAGTGTAGTTATTAGAAACGTCTTATCAATGCCATTCTAATGATACACTCAACATACCATTATTTTATAGAAGCTCGAAAAGACATCCCTAAATTATGCCCGTTTGCCATCTAACAACCCTCAGTGGTTTGAGCTATATATGTGTAGAACAAATTTCCATGGTCCCAAAAGAACTGTTCGAGCCATTGAAGTTCAACTGTTATTAAAAAGTGAATATGGAGATACCTATCAAAGCCTACAATCACGGAACCCAGCCGGCCTAACACCGGACATTTGTGAATGACATAAAACGGCGCCACAAACTTTAGTGTAAAAGATGTCCAGGAAATCCCGTTATTGCAGAATGTAGCCTTCCAATGACACCAAGAGGAAGAGCAAACAAACCATGACAGACGGTACAATGCCAAAAGGCAATGAAAAGCAAATCAACAAGCTCCCTCTTCACCTTCAAGGTGATAACAATGTTAGAGGAGATCCGCTAAGCGCAACATAAGGCAACACGCAAGACAAAACATGAATCAAAACACTGACAAAACTGGTGGATCGATTGTCTCTTAATGTAAGGTGGGTCAGTTGATCGGAACAGGGGTTCAAGACGGTTTAATTTAACCCTTAAAGGCTCCATATTCCTCAAAAATAGACATTTTTATCTTTGAAAAAGTTTGATAAATTGATTTATAACCATAAAATGTGGCATCTGACAGCCTGTAAAATGTCTGTGAGTCTCTCATTTTTGAACTGGATCAAAAATGAAATGATTTGTTATCGTATCTCTGAATTAATGTTGGTAACATTAATTCAGAAATACGATGAAAAATCATTTCGTTTCAAGAACGAGAGACTAAATGAAATTTTACAGGCTGTCAGGTGCACATTTTATGATTGTATTAATACCATATATCAGTTTATTAAAGCTTTCTTGGATAATAAAATGTCTATTTTTGAGGAATATTGAGCCTTTAACATCCTGTAATTTAAGCCAATGGTGAACCCCTGATCAGACGCCGCGTTTTGCGGCATCTGATCTGGGTCTGCACTGTTTGCCAATGTCCCAGTGCAGGTTTTACAGATACCCCTTTCTACATGGCACTATGACGTCAAAGCGGCTATAAATAACCCTTGCCTGGATTTCGTTTTAATACAAACGCGCTGTTTTATTTCATTGTTCAATGATAATCACACGGACAGTAGCCTTAAGAAAACTTTGGTCTATGTATACTTTGGATCGATTGTAAACAATCGACCCAAAAAGCCCTGCAGCGAATAGCCACAAGGCCACACAAACAACGACCGAAAGAAACAAGAACCACCGCCTTTAAACGGTCAGTAGTAAAATCTCCTTAGGATTTAATATAGGGATCAAACATGGTTTTTCATGCATTAACATTTGCCAGGTCCCGTGGGAGGTGTTGAAAACCGAGGCCCAAGGCCGCGGTTTTCAACACCTCCCAAGGGACCTGGCGCATGTTAATGCATTGAAAAATCATGTTCGATCGCAATTATTGCATAAAAAACTGAAAATATTTGCTACATTTGCGTTATTTCTTGCACTATTTTGTTTCGACTTTTCACCGATGTCTCTCGAACTTTTTTTTTTCCACGGACTATGCTCGTCCTAGGGCCGGGCAGTACACATCTCGTAACGGCAGCAAATCTGTGGCCCCGGTACGATCATATCGAAAGTTCCGTAGCCGTGCATTAACAGTGCGTGCATTGCATTGTTAATACACGGCTTTTGGCCGGTAAATGCACGGCTGCTAATAACGTACGACACTGCCTTTTATGCAATAATCGATTTTACTGAACCAAATCTTCACCCTAGATCTATTCAAATGTTGTGAAAATACAAACTGATTGCTCGGCTCACACAGAGGCTCTTTTACTCAAGCAGTGAAATCATTGAAAAAAAATATGTAAATCAAAAGCTAAATAACCATAGGCGTAGCGCTCATTACGCATGCGTAACAAAAAGATTATTATTTGCAATAAAGAAACATCAATTCATGGGAAATATTTTGCTTCTTTACCATAGGGACTGTTCTTAAAGGAAATACTTATTGATTCCAAACAAGGGGCTACTCTTGAAGTTGCCCCTATTTTAGAAGTGACACTTGGGAGAACTTTTCAAGACTTTTTCTGGGTGTGCGCACCAATAATTGCGTTCAGGCTACGCCACTGAATCACCCTGATGAAACAAAAATGAGGAATCGTGGTAACCACCTCACATAAACCAACATCGATATTTTAAGCAGGGGTCACACTCTTTAAACCTATAGTATTCCAGTATATTCCTTATGTTATTATATAAGTTATAAATAAATTGATTTTCATTGGCTCAGAGCCACCTTCAGCCCAGTCCATAGATCATGATATAATACACTAGCTTGCGCGCGCCTTACAGTGTATATTAGTTTCTAAAATTAGATTTGATTAGAATTCATCAAAATATATATTTTAGCTTATATGATAAAACAATTGTTGACTACTGAGCCATTGGATATGATGTGATATCGACCAGAGGATACCAATATTGACTTCGGCTGTCACCTCGATAAATATTGGTATTCTCTATACGATATCGCACCAAATGCAATGGCTCAATAGTCAATAATTGTATATTAGCCATTAACAATTACACGTGGTCTGACAACGGATCTAGTTCTCTGATGGTCGTGTTTATCAGATGGCTCTTTGTTGTAGCCAGACCGAATGCTTTTGATTCAGACTGATTGCACTCATCATGAAAACACGCCTATATAATTTAGACCCCTTTAAACCCCATTTTTATATAGTAAAACTGGAGTTTACAGGGGTATGCATTACTTTTTCTTATTTCTGCTCAAAAACATAGATTGTGGGTACTCGTTAGAACCGCCGAGGCGGTTCTAACGAGTACCCACAATCTATGTTTTGAGCAGAAATGTGAAAAAACGGCAGATTTGTTTTTTCTGAAAATTTTATGTTTTGGGAGGTAAAATTTTCTATATATTTTGAATATGCGTGTTTTCGTAATGGCTTACACTGCCTAGACACTCTACGCCTAGAGACACTTTAGGAATTGAATATAAAACAATTCTGACTAGAAAGTGTATTTTTTATTTGTACAGTAAATCTTCAATGACTCGAACACGGATGGCCCCTTATACAGTGACGGATTCAAACTCGTTTTCGAGTCCCTAGGAAATTCTTTCGATAGCTCAAGATGGCAAATATTTAGTGATATTTTTAGGAAATTTTCTTATTTTATCATGGAAATTTATGTTGTGTGTACTTATTAGAATCGCCGCATCGACGCAATTTTAATGGCTACACCCCATACTATTATTTTATAGAAGATCATAAAGATATCCCTAAATCATTCCCATTGAGCCGGCCTCGGTGGCTCAGTTTGATGCGCCGTCCGACTGGAGACCAGGAGGTCGCGGGTTCATCCCCCGCCGAGGTCGGCAACATTCTTTCGTGGAGATTGATCAGCAAATATTTTCTACAGTCATTCTCTCCCTTCCGCTGATTCAAGAAGGGCAGTTGTCAGTTTCTGGCGAAAGAATGTGCACAATACTGGTTAACCGCTTAGAGGACTAAGCCTGCCCAGTAAACGTGTGGTTAGGTAAACTGACCGCGCTCGGCATGACCCCATTGGGTTGACTGGGCCGTAAAACCTCAAAACAAAATAAATTATCCCCATTTGCCTCCTGACTTGACGTTATGACTAACCCAGAATGGTTCGAACTATCCATGTTTAGAACAAATTCCCGTAGTTCCGTTTTCTTTTCTTTTTCTGCTGACAGGAACAGACATATCTTAGAGGTGTCAATTTCGTTTGCCAGTTTCGCTACAGTGACAGCGATGGTTACAGTGTCTCTTGTGATGGAGTTGTCCCAGATTCTCTGAAGGAAGATTTCAAGAAAATTACGTGTCGACCTAATTCTCCACTACTGGATGATAAAAATTCAACAGCGGTCAAGGAGCTGGAGGAAGAAGTTGAGCTACCTAACGTCACAAAGAGTTAGGCAGATTTAACCCTTGTCATGCTGAACCCGGATATACTCTGCCTTTGCAAACAGAGTAGATCCAGATCAGTTGGCTTCTGAAGAAGCCAACTGATCTGGATCTGCACCGTTTGCCATTACGTATATGAATTTATAGCAACAATCCAGATCAAGCAATCTGGTTGGCTGAAAATTAGAAGTGGGCGTGTCATCTTAATTTATTCAGCATGACAAGGGTTAATATAATTTTCATTTAAGTTTTAGATACAGTCGAACGTCAATGACTCGAACACGGATTGCTCGTTTAGCGTGGCTAATTCGAACTCGGTTTTGAGTCCCTACTCAGTTTCTTCCATTAGCTCAAGAAAACAAATATTTAGGGACATTTTCTTATTTTATCATAAAATTGTATGTTGTGTTTACTCGTTAGAATCGCCTCGTCGTTAGAATCGCCTACACAATTATTGTGTAGAAAATTGAAAAGATTTCCCTCAATTATTATTTATATTTGCTTTCTGACCAGTGGCTCGAACTACCAGTATCTCGAACAAATTTCTGTGACCCCAAAAATGTTTGAGCCATTGAAAAGTGACTGTATACTAGATACAGTGAACCCTCGTTACAACGACAACATTTGTTCCAAAGGGTGTTACCATTAAAATCTGTTATAAAGAATCCTTAACGAGAAGAATGATATGTAAGAACGGTCTGATTTTATTCTCATTATTCTTATTTCCTCCTAGAAAATATGTTTTAGATATTTTTTAGAATCGCTTCCAGCGCCGGATTCTACAGATTGAGGAGGAAGCCATAATTTAGTTTGAGTCTGAGGCCCTACCCAGCAAACACACAACGTCGCAACAACGTCGTTACAACGTCGCTGCAACGTCGTGACGTTGCAGCCACGTTGTAACGACGTTTTCGTGACATTGTGTATTTGCTGGGTACCCACCATCGTGGAACTAAAGAGGGAAGAAAGTTATCAACCATAATTGAGTTAACAACCATACATACAATTTGACGCAGAATGTCCACATTGTAATCTACCTTTTTGTTGCGAGTTACAATATTTCTAAATTGTTCAGAAAATCAGTTTTGCCAGCAATCTTTCTGAATTGATTGACTCAATCGCAACCCAGTTCGGTCTACCAGAATATTATTCACCAGAATAATATTCACAAGACTATTATTCACCTAGTGAATATTATTCACCAGAGTATTATTCACAAGAATATTATTCACTTTAACCAGAGTAGCATTCATCAGAATATTATTTACAAGAATATTATTCACCAGAATATTATTCACCAGAATATTATTAGAGTAGTATTCACCAGTGTATTATTCACCAGAGTATTATTCACCAGAATGTTGTTCATCAAAATATTATTCACCAGAATATTATTCACACAGAATAGTATTCACCAGAACATTATTCACCAGAGTAGCATTCACCAGAATATTATTCACCAAAGTAGCATTCACGAGAATATTATTTACCGAAGTAGCATTCACCAAAATATTATTGATATCAGATACGGACAGAATTCTTACCTGCATATTCCTCTTATTATAGCATGTGATAAAATGGGTCGTGTCAAGCATTCAAACATGCGCAAAATACGCAGATTCATATCAACCTGCGCATGCGCAAAGTATCATACAGGCCTTTGTTCTCCATTCATACATTCTATAGTGTCCAATGATTCTGTTAGCGGACAGTGAAGGCCCTGATCAGACTGCGCGGATGCGCAGGCTGATCAGGGCCGTTACTGTCTGCTTTTGCCTAAAGACAAATTTTCGCATGGTGCGATCCAAATAATAGTCCTCTTAATGTGATCATTTGTGTCTCATTTCAGCTTCAGTGTGCCCAGGGGTGAGAATAAAGTTTAAGGAGCCAATTCTAATCCGCTGCCAATTTCCAGCAACGACTGCCAACGAGATAGAAAATGCAACTTCAGTTATGATTTTTCCACCACCATATTATAATAGTGGTAACAACATAACAGTTCCTTTTGAAGAAACGGTTTGTAAATATATATTTCAAACTCAACCTATTTAATGGAATTTGATTGATCGAGGGCAGATTTGAAATGGATTTTATACTTGAATAAAACCACTGAGCAGGGATCCAGGAATTATTTTCTATTATCAGAAAAATTTTAAGGGTCCGTATTCCTCAAAAAGAGGTATTTTTCATCCAAGAAAGGTTTAATAAATTGATATGTGATATAAATACAGTTATAAAATGTGACACCGGACAGACTGTAAAATTTTAGTTTGTTTTATCATATCTCTGAATTAATGAGAGATGCAATAAAAAAGAATCATTTCATTTTTGATCCAGTTAAAAAATGAGAGACTAACTGAAATTTTACAGGCTGTCAGATGTCACAGTTTATGATAGTATTAATACTTAATATTAATTTATTAAACCTTTCTTGGATAAAAAAATGTCTATTTTTTTGAGGAATATGGAGCATTTGAATGACTCAAACACTGATGCCTCGTTTACATTGGCTGATTCAAACGTGTTAAGTCCCTAGAAAATTCTTCAAGAAAAGCCATATTCCGGGATATTTTAGGGAATTTATTTTCTTATTGTATCACATAACGAGAACATGCCTATTCAAATATATAGAAAAAAATTACCTCCAAAAACTGAAAATTTTCAGATAAGAAACGCTGATATTTTTCTTATTTCTGCTCATAACATATATTGTGGGTACTGGTTAGACCCGCCTCGGCGAGGCGGTTCCAACGAGTACCCACAATCTATGTTTTTGAGCAGGAATAAAAAAAATAACGTATACCCCTGTAAACTCCAGATTTACTGTATAAAAGTGCGGTTTAAGGGGGTCAAAATTATACAGTCATGTTTTCGTGATAATGTAATTGTATGTTGTATGTACTCATTAGGATCGCCTCGATGTGGCAATTCTAATGAATACACACAACATACCACTTTTAGATGATCAAAACTATTTCCCTAAATTATCCTCATTTGCCTCCTGACCTGGCGCTATGATTAACCCTCGTGTGCAGTGTTGTTAAAAAAGATAAGAATGCAATACTTAAAGGATAAAACATCTACGAGACTACTGGAGAATATACGCTCAACTGACCCCAGGTATCTGTTGTACACGCGAGTTGTGCGACGATATGGGCCATACACACAGTGCTGTATTTTCGAAGACATAAAATGGAAGTGAATTCACAAATTTAATTAAATTTATAGAGCAGAATGAACAAATTAACACACAAATTTGAAACAACGTCGTATCAACGTCGATGCAACGCCATGACGTTGCATTGACGTTGATGTACCCGTGGAGAAATTACAGTCGACTCTCGAATAACCGCTTATCTCGAAGTGAAAATCTAGTCTCTGTTTAAACATGAAAATTTAACAACAGGTAACAAAATATTGTGGAAAGAGTGAAATCATTACGAAAATACGCCTATTCAAATATATAGAACATTTCACCTCCAAAAACTGAAAATTTTCAGATAAAAAAAAATCTGATAATTTTCATATTTCTGCTCAAAACATAGATTGTAGGTACTCGTCAGAACCGCCTCGGCGAGGCGGTTCTGACAAGTATCCAAAATCTATGCTTTTGATCAAAAATAAGAAAAATAATGTATACCCCTGTGAACCCCAGTTTTACTATTTACAAGTGGGGTTTAAGGGGTCAAAATTATATAAGCATGTTTTCGTGATGCTCCTCTTTTCCACAATATTTTCAATATATCTCTAACTTAAGGAGTCAAATTACATATTCATCTGTGAAATGTGGTTGTTTGATTTATTCTTTTCCTCTATTCTGCAAATCTTTGTCGAGGCACGGATATCTCGAAATATTACAGAGAGTCCCTTGGACTTCGAGATAACAAAAGGCGACTGTATTCAACATTTTTGTTCTTTCTTTGTTACAGACGTTACAGACGTCCAGTGATTGGCAGATCCAACAGTCTGAAGATGGATTTAATGTAACAGGACCAAACGCTACATGCAGCTCATCCGGGGGTTACAGACTGGAATTCCGGGGCCGCAATGACACAATTGAATTCAGCGTATCTCTGACCATTGACGTGATAAGTGAGTCTTGTTCATTACGAAAACATGCCTATTCAAATATATGGAAAATTTCACCTCCCAAAAACTTGAAATTTTTCAGATAAAAAACTCTGATAGTTTTCATATTTCTTCTCAAAACATAGATTGTGGGTACTCGTTAGAACCGCCTCGGCGAGGCGGTTCTAACGAGTACCCACAATCTATGTTTTATGCAGTAATAAGAAAAATAATGTATACCACTGTAAACCCCAGTTTTACTATATAAAAGTGGGGTTTAAGGGGGTCAACCTCGCCCTCTAGCTTATACATGAGCAGAGCTCCGTTTTCAAAAATACCACAGTGGGCCCAATGATCCCAAAAGCAATGAAAATATAATCTGTCATTACGAAAACACGCCTATTCAAATATACTGAAAATTTTACCACCAAAAATAAATTAAAATTTTCACATATTTCTCCTCAAAATATAGAATGCTGTACTCGTTAGAACCGCCTCGACGAGGCGGTTCTACCGAGTACCCACAATCGATGTGTTTTAGCAGAAATAAGAAAAAATAGTGTATACCCCTGTAAACCCGAGTTTAACTACATGTATATAAAATTGGGGTTTAAGGGAGTTAAAATTATATAGGCATGTTTTCATGATGACTGTGGTGATAAACAGGGTATTTTAAAGAAAAATTGGGTTATTTTTTGCTGGCCGTACGTAATAAGCGAATTTTACTGTATTGATATTGACTATTTTGACCAAATGGTTGATAAAAGTTATCCAAAAGAAGTTCAGCTAAATAAAATTAATGCCCCTGATATAGAGGCCCCGTTTCCAGGAGCGGATTCAGATGCGGTTCATGGGGTTCAGTCGAAGCCCCCTACCACCCCCATCCCCCACCCCCACCCTTTGCAAACAGTGTAGATCCAGATCAGTTGACTTCTGAAGAAGCCAATCGATCTGGACCTGCACTGTTTGTCATGCAGTATTTGAATTTATTACATAAATCTGGATCAATAAATCTGATTGGCTAAAATTTAGAAGTGGGCAGGGCATCTTAATTCATTCAGCATGACAAGGGTTAAGAGACTGTATTCAGATAATGGTACCTCTGACAGAATAAAAAAGTTCTTGCTTTTGGAACATTTTAAATCTATCCTTTTCCAGTTCCATGCAATTACATTTTTAGCCCCTCCAACAGAAACGACCTTCTGACATATGCGACCAGAATAGACCCTGATCAGCCCGCGAGCAGACTGATAAAAGTCTACGCTGATCGTTTATATAATGTAATGTCATACCCGTAGACCAAAACAGATACATGTGCAACAGGGGATAGCCCTATGGATGAGGACTAAGGAACACATTCGGAATTTTGATGTAACCCTGGGGGCAGGGCCAGAGGGTGTGGCCCCGAAGGGTCCAAAATCCATTTTGTACAAACATAGTCATGTTGCATATCAAATCAAAGGTAATGAAGAATAGAAAACAGTGGCGCAAAAAATTTGCCCCGGTGCATGTCTGCGGGTCACCAGAGGTCAAAAAGTAGGATTTTGGTTCCTTTTTGTAGCACCTGCTTTAGTATGGGCGACTTAGGCGTGCAAGTTTCCGTCCGTCCGTTCGTCTTTCCGTCAACATTTACCCTGGGTGTCATGTGAGCGCAACTCCTCTTACAGTTTTGTACCGATCATTTTGAAACTTTGCATGTGTTTTTGTCATGGTATGAAGGTGTACATGTGGTTTGGATATAATTGTCAGATTATTTTTTGTCACTTTTTCCACATTGTGAACTTACTTATTTTTCAACACAATATATAGACAGTGGGTACCTCTTCTGAGTACAACTCCTCCTACAGTTTTATACTGATTGCTTTGAAACTTTGCATGTGTTTTCTTCATGGTATGACGATGTGCATGCGTTTTGGGTAAAATTGTTAGAACATTTTTTGTCCCTTATTCCACATTGTGAACTTACTCATTTTTCACCCTCAATATATAGACAATGGGTACCTCTTGCGAGCGCAACTCCTCTGACAGTTTTGTAACAATCGTCTTGAAACTTTGCATATGTTTTTTCATGGTATGGATGTGCATGTGGTTTGGGTAAAATTGTTTGAACATTTTTTGTGACTTTTTCCACGTTGTGAACTTTGTCATTTTTCACCCTCAATATATAGACAATGGGTATCTCTTGTGAGCGCAACTCCTCTTACAGTTTTGTACCAATCGGTTTGAAACTTTGCATATGTTTTTTCATGTATGGCTGTGCATGTGGTTTGGGTAAAATTGTTAGAACTTTTTTGTGACTTTTTCTACATTGTGAACTTTGTCATTTTTCACCCTCAATATATAGACAATGGGTACCTCTTGTGAGGGCAACGCCTCTTACAGTTTTGTACCAATCATTTTGAAACTTTGCATGTTTTCTTCATGGTATGGATGTGCATGTGGTTTGGGTAAAACTGTTAGAACATTTTTTGTGACTTTTTCTACATTGTGAACAGTCATTTTTCACCCTCAATATATAGGCAATGGGTACCTCTTGTGATCGCAACTCCTCTTACAGTTTTGTACCGATTAATTTGAAACTTTGCATATGTTTTATTCATGGTATGGATGTGCATGTGGTTTGGATATAATTGTTAGAGATTATTTTTGTCACTTTTTCCACATTGTGAACTTAGTCATTTTTCACCCTTTATATATAAACAGTTGAGGTCGCGGGTTCAACCCCCGCCGAGGTCGGCAACATTCTTTCTGGCTTGGATATAATTGTTAGAGATTATTTTTGTCACTTTTTCCACATTGTGAACTTAGTCATTTTTCACCCTTTATATATAAACAGTTGAGGTCGCGGGTTCAACCCCCGCCGAGGTCGGCAACATTCTTTCTGGCTTGGATATAATTGTTAGAGATTATTTTTGTCACTTTTTCCACATTGTGAACTTAGTCATTTTTCACCCTTTATATATAAACAGTTGAGGTCGCGGGTTCAACCCCCGCCGAGGTCGGCAACATTCTTTCTGGCTTGGATATAATTGTTAGAGATTATTTTTGTCACTTTTTCCACATTGTGAACTTAGTCATTTTTCACCCTCTATATTTATAAACAGTTGAGGTCGCGGGTTCAACCCCCGCCGAGGTCGGCAACATTCTTTCTGGCTTGGATATAATTGTTAGAGATTATTTTTATCACTTTTTCCACATTGTGAACTTAGTCATTTTTCACCCTTTATATATAAACAGTTGAGGTCGCGGGTTCAACCCCCGCCGAGGTCGGCAACATTCTTTCTGGCTTGGATATAATTGTTAGAGATTATTTTTGTCACTTTTTCCACATTGTGAACTTAGTCATTTTTCACCCTTTATATATAAACAGTTGAGGTCGCGGGTTCAACCCCCGCCGAGGTCGGCAACATTCTTTCTGGCTTGGATATAATTGTTAGAGATTATTTTTGTCACTTTTTCCACATTGTGAACTTAGTCATTTTTCACCCTTTATATATAAACAGTTGAGGTCGCGGGTTCAACCCCCGCCGAGGTCGGCAACATTCTTTCGTAGAGGTTGATCATGAAATATTTTCTACTGTCATTCCCTCCCTTCCGCTGATTCAAGAAGGGCAGTTGTCAGTTTCTGGCGAAAGAATGCGCACAATACTGGTTAACCGCTTAGAGGACCAAGCCTGCCCAGTAAACGTGTGGTTAGGTAAACTGACCGTGTTCGACATGACCCCAATGGGTTGACTGGGCCGTAAAACCTCAACACAAACAAAACATCTCTTATGAGTGCAACTCCTCTTACAGTTTTGTACCGATTATTATGAAATTTTGCTTGTGTTTTTTTTTTCAAGGTATGAGGATGTGCATGTGATTTGGATGTAATTTTTATTTATTTATTTTTTTATTTTTTTTTTTTTTTTTTTTTTTTTTTTCACTTTTTTTACATTGTGAACTTAGTCATTTTTCACCCTCAATATATAGACAGTGGGTACCTCTTGAGCACAACTCCTCATAGAATTTTGTACTAATCTTTTTAAATATTTAAACATGTTTTCTCCATAGTCTGAAGATGTGCGTCTGCTTTTCATATAATCCTTGTTTTAATTTTTGTTACTTTTCCAACCTAGCACTGCTAAGAATGAAATAAACTTATTTAATAACCACATTCTGATTGTGGCTCCTGTGACTTTTGCTCCAGCAGGCGCGATTTGATTGTCACACAACTCCTCCAAGGCTTTTTCGAGCTAGAACCTTGAAACTGTCACAAATAATAGCCCTATGGACGAGGACTGGAGGAACGCAATTGGAATTTCGATGTGCCCGTAGATATGCGATGGCGCTCGCGCTGGGATATGCAATGGCGCGCCATCGACTTGCTCTAGTTTTGGATATAGAACAATAATATTAAAAAAAAATTGGGACTGGCAAAAACTGTTCCAAATTGTGGAGTAGTCTTTATTTTGAGTGGCCTTGATATCGGAATTTTGCTGTATATGTATATTTGGAGAGAGGCTTATTTGTTCAAGTTCATGTATGGGCAGCGCTATGCTAAAACGCGTCTGCGGGCATATGCGGCCAGCGAAGGCCTAGATCAGCCTGCGCATCCGTGCAGTCTGATCAGGACCTTCACTGCCCGGTAAAGAATTATTAGATACTACAGACTATATCAGTGTAGATCAAAGGCCCGACTGATACCTTGCGCATGCGCAGGATAATGTGATTTCGCACATTATGCGCATTCCGTGATACCTTGCTTATGCGCAGGATATTGTGATTTCGCAGATTATGCACATTCTCGATGACACATTTTTGCTTGACGCGGTCCGTATAATGTTTACAGGTGAAGTTTCGAAGGTAAATGTGACATTGATTCAGGAACAATCAGTAAACGGAGACAAGCAGTTTAAAGTCGGATGTTCCACTAACTCCGGTTGCCAACAAGCATTTGTAGATTTCTTCGCCGAAATCAATAAGGTACTGCTTTTATTTTTATACAAAAGTTTCTTCAAAAGAAGAATACTTTATCATAATATCTTTTCCCTTTTATCTCTATTGTTCGCTCAGTTATTGTGAACGTTTCGGCATCGTGATCTTCATCAGCCCTGAAACAAAACTACAGCAGTTACATTCTTTATAGTATGTAGTTTTCAGCCTCGTGGCCATCAGCCCGGAAGCAAAACTTCAACCTTTAAAATCTATATATAATATGTAGTTCCAGCCTCGTGGCCTTCATCAGCCCGGAAACAAAATTTTGACATGGAAGGTTGATTTTTTTTTTGTTTCTGGGCTGATGAGGGCCACGAGGCCGAAACGTTCCCAAGAATTGAGTGACCAGGCCTTCATCAGCCCAGAAACAAAACTTCAACCTCTACATTCTATACAGTACGTTGTTTATGGCCTCGTGGCCTTCATCAGCCCGGAAACAAAACTTCAACCTTGAAGGTTGAAGTTTTGTTTCCGGGCTGATGAAGGCCACGAGGCCGAAACATTCCCAAGAATTGAGTGAACAGGTCTTCATTAACCCTGAAACAAAGCTTAAACACCTACATCCGATACAGTACTTAGTTTTTGGCCTCGTGGTTTTCATCGGCCCGGAAACAAACTTCAGTCTTGAAGGTTGAAGTTTTGTTTCCGGGATGATGAAAGCCACGAGGCCGAAACGTTCCCAAGAATTGAGTGAAGAGGCCTTCCAGCCCAGAAACAAAGCTTCAACCCCTATATCCGATATAGTACTTCGGTTTTGGCCTCGTGGCCTTCATCAGCCCGGAAACTAACTTCAATCTTGAAGGTTGAAGTTTTGTTTCCGGGTTGATGAAGACCACGAGGCCGAAACGTTCCCAATTGAGTAATTAATAAAGATATTGTTGTTTTAAGTTGCAACACGAGAAAAAGGTTTCACCTGTGTGCTGTCAATCGTAATTTTTTCACTCTTCTGCTTGATGTTATTGTTTTGTTTGTGTTGAGATATAACGGCTAAATCAACCCACTGGGGTCATGTCGAGCGCGGTCAGTTTACCTAACCACACTTTTTTTACTAGGCAGGCTTAGTCCTCTAAGCGGTTAAGCATTATTGTGCAAATTCTTTCGCCACAAACTGACAACTGCCCTCCTTGAATCAGCGGAAGGGAGAGAATGACCATAGAGAATATTTCATGATCAATCTCCATGACAGAAGTTGCCGACCAGGCGGGGATCGAACTCGCAACCTCCTGATCACCAGTCGGACGCGCATCCAACTGAACCATCGAGGCCGGCTGATGTCATTGTTACATGTAGGCTATTCCTGTGAATATGGCTCTTCCTGGACGTCTTCTTTTCTATTTTTCCATATCAAATTAATATACCGTTGGCGATGCCCGAATCTGCCTGCACTTTCTAATTTTGCGTTTGGTCACGACTTCAGTAATTTCCAAAAAGGTTGCCATTGGAAACAAAGAGTGCAAAAAAGATCGTAAATTGGATACAGTCGAACTTCATTGGCTCGAACATCTTTGGGACTATAGAAAATTGTTCGAGACATGGGTAGTTCGAGCCAATGAGGGTTAATCATGGTGCCAGGTCAGGAGGCAGATAGCGATAATTTAGTAAAATATTTTCGATTTTCTACACAACAATTGTGTGTTGTGTGTATTCATTAGAATCGCCTCGATGAGGCGATTCTAATGAGTACACACAACATACAATTTCACGATAAAATAAGAAAAATTCCTTAAATATTTGTTTTCTTGAGCTATCAGAAGAATTTCGTAGGGACTCAAAAACGAGTTCGAATTAGCCATGGTAAACGAGCTATCGGTGTTCGATCCATCGAGGTTCGACTGTACTTTGTTTCATTGACTCTTCTTTTGACAACATTGTAGTTTGATGGACTAAATACGCCTTTAGCACCGGCTTAAGCGGAACTCCATTTTCAAATACAGTCGAACCTCGTTATCTCGAACTCGCTTATTTCGAATTACCGCTTTTCTCGACGTGAAAATCTGGTCCCTGTTTTTAACATGAAACTATGACAACAGGTAACAAAATAATGTGGAAAAGAGGAGAAATTGCTCCTAAGGAGCAATTTCTCCTCTTTTCCACATTATTTTATATATATATTTCTAACTTCAGGAGTCAATTTATTTATCTTATTTTATATATGTGGTTGTTCAATTTATTGTTTTCCTCACTCTCCCAACTCTGATATGTCGAGGTACGGATATCTCGAAGTATTTCAGTGAGTCCCTTGGAATTCGAGATAACGATAGTCGACTGTTTATAGAATGGGCTCAATGATCCCAAGGAAAATAAAGATAAAAACTTCACTAGTATGAAGTACGTGGAGACTTTTAACGGCCGCCACACGGCACTTAACACCATCAACAGTGAAGTCAAATTAAATTCATAAAGGTTTACTCCTGGAAACAAAGAACATCGAAAAACATCGAAGTTTCGGTTTGAGACTTCAAATGACAGCATTGTAGTTTGCAGGGCTGTATCCGCTCCCTATCATAGGCTTAATCGGAACTCCAGTTTCAAATATATTAGAACATTACACGCCTATTCAAATACATTGAAAATTTCATTACCAAAAACTGAACGTTTTCAGATAAAAATTCTGATATTTTTATATTTCTGCTAAAACATAGCATCACGAAAACATGTCTATATAATATTGATCCCCTTAAACCCCACTTTTATATAGTAAAACTGGGGTTTACAGGGATATACATTATTTTTCTTATTTCTGCTCAAAAACATGAAACCTATCAGAAATTTTTATCTGAAAATTTTCAGTTTTTTGAGGTGAAATTTTCTATATTTTTGAATAGGCGTGTTTTTGTAATGGATTGTGGGTATACGTTAGAACCGCCTCATAGTTTATATTTTCTAGTCCTTTGTGGTCACTGAACCCATTCCTGAATATTTGAAATTTCATGAAGGTCTCTGATGAGACCTAATTGGCCGAAACTGGCTAGTCCCAGGAGACATTTCAGCTATTTTCAGTTATGTGTGTTGAAAGCTCTCAATGGTCATTCCGTTGAGATTCTGTTAGTCTACCTTGTTTCAAGCCTGGGGCGTCTAATTCCTAAGAATTACTGACTGTTAGATTTTTAATGCTACCAGACAACTGAGTCACATAGAGGCAGCGCCGGATTTGAATTAAACTGTATTGTGGTTACTTTGAAACAGTATTTGAGCCGCAACCGGAGAAAACGTACCCTCTGACTTGTTCTCCCAACGAAGACTCAAATCAGCCTGTGCGTTCATACAGTCTGAACCAAGTTTTCGTTGCACACATGAAGACACTTTGGATCCTTGACTATCTAAAATGCGCCCAGAGAAGATTTAGATCAGCCTGCGCGAATGCGCAGGCTGATCTGAATCTTCGCTGGGTGCACATGTCCGAAGGTACGTTTCCTGACGTTGCGGCCCATTTGTTTACTTTTTTCAGAACGAGACCAGTCTAAGAGGCGTCGACTTCCTTTGCAAGATTGGCTACAATGACCAAGACGGATACAACGTTTCCTGTGAGGGCATTGTCCCAGATTTTCTGATGGAACAGTTTGAGAAAATAACGTGTCGTCCCCATTCTGTATTACTCGATAATAAAGATGAAAAAGAACGCCAGGAGCTTGAAGAAGAAGTCGAGTTGCCTGATTGTGATATAGCAAACAGTAAGAACGCATAGATAGGTTATTCATTTACATAATGTGTGTCCTTTCAGTACGAGCACTCAAAATGCAAGATCTTACCTCAAGCATTAGCTTTTTCAAAAAGCTTGCAGGTCGTTTAGCTTCAATAATTGCGTGCACGCTTGTGCCGCACATGATGGCATATGTATCAAGATTCACTAAACTAACTTGAATGACTCCAGATATTTTCCGAGATTTGGTTCACTCCGAACTGTCAAATTTACCTCTGATGTGTACACACCCAATAGGTGCTACGGACTTTGTTGATAGTTACTATTATCCTGGGAGTTTTCAACATTTTGACTATAGGAGATCACAAGATAGTGTTACAGATCCGGCTGTGTGCTTTGGCACGTTTTCCATTTCTTCCTGACTACATCTTGGGGTCCCAAACCTAACTGCCTTACTCCAGGACTGGACTCACCAATCCTTCATAAGCTGCTTCTTTAATGTTTTTGTTTGAATTCTCGTACTTGCTGAAGCATGATTTCATATGAGGGCGAGATTGGTATGGACTGTGAACTCTCTTTATCTTAAATTCCAAAGGACCAGAAATTTCAGTTTGAGAAAACAGTAGTTTGAGGTAACAGGAGTTGAAATGTAAAGGAAAGATAAAACAAATCTAAACCAGTATTATCCTAAATATAGTTGGATTTAAGCAGTAGTTTGAGTTATCAGCGTTTGAGATAACACAAGTCAACTTATTTCAAAGTGCCGTCTGCTGTATACATACAGTTGACTCTCGCTATCTCGACCTCGCTTATCTCGAATAACCGCTTATCTCGAACTGAAAATCTGGTCCCTGCCTAAACATGAAAATCTAACAACAGGTAAAAATATTGTGGAAAAGAGGAGAAATTGCTCCTAAGGAGCAATTTCTCCTCTTTTCCACAATATTTTCAATATATCTCTAACTTCAAAAGTCCAATTACATATGTATTTGTTAAATGTGGTTAATTGAATTATTTTTTCCTCAAGTCTGCAAATCTGATATGTCGAGGTACTGATATCTCGAAGTATTTCAGAGAGTCCCTTGGAATTCGAGATAACGAGAGTCGACTGTAGTTAAAATATTTTCTGTATTTCAGATTGTGGCTATAAGTGTAAGTCCTACAGTACGCATTATTATGTAGTAGATGAAAATCGCTGTGACATTTTCCATATATGTTACAACAATATTGCCTATTCAGGCTTTTGTCCACCTGGCACATTCTTCAACCCAGGATTGTGTGGCTGTGATCATAGCAAAACAATCGACTGGTGCCGTGACGACGGATTGAACCAGGGTGAGAATGAAACTTGGTGTGATGCTTCCAAGCCCAAGGACGGTTCTACAGAGAAACCTACAGCACAGTCTGCAATGAACTCATAAACAACTCAGTGATAGATTAGCTACTAGTCGGATGTCAATATTATTTTCATCAGTGGATTATAATTATTAATTTAATGAATGAATTAAGGGCCATCTACTACTTACTGCTTGCCTCACATCTTTGATAGCAGCAACTCGTCTTGAAGATATCTTGAGGTTAGAGACCAACTATTAGAGATTGGCTATACAAGGTATCATACATAAATTTGAATCAGCCTATAGTAAGGAGTGATAAAACATGGCATCAAGGTTGACGTTGAATCGACGTTATTTCAACGTTGTGTGCCCTCTGGGAGAGCTGGGTATCATCAGAAAAAAGTATCACGATATTATCACGATATCAAGTGTCCGGTTCGATACTGTATCATGATACTTAAACCCGGTTGATGTTTCTCTATCTGTCACAAAATGTATGAGTATCCCAGTCAGCATTCTACGTAAATCTATATCGGGCCGTCATCGGCCCGTCAGGGTAGCTGACGGGCCGATGACGGCCCGATGTAGATTTACGTAGAATGCTGGCTGGGATTGTATTAAATCTTAGCATGTTGGGTAAAAAAATCAGCTGATGACAATTTGAAATATTTTCTCTATTTCTCCAAGAAAATAGGCTTTGACATTCATGCAAATTGTCTCTTCAGGAGACATTTGCATGAAATGTCAGAGCCTATTCTCTGGAAAACAAAATAAGAAAAATATCATGTTTATCATCTGCTGAATTCGTCCAGAGTGTGGTAAAGGTTTAAAGTCTTTTATATATCAAAAATGCAGGTATCATGAAGTATCGATAATAAGAACCATTTTCACGATACATTGTCATCACAAAACAAAAAAATATATCATGATATATCGATGCATTGATGATATCGCCCCGGCTCTAGCCAGCACAGATAACATTACGAAAATACGCCTATTCAAATATATAGAAAATTTCATCTCCAAAAACTGAAAATTTTCAGATAAAAAACTCAGATATTTTTCATATTTCTGCACAAAACATAGATTGTGGGTACTCGTTAGAACCGCCTCGCCGAGGCGGTTCTAACGAGTACCACAATCTATGTTTTGAGCAGAAATAAGAAACATAATGTATATATACCCCTGTAAACCCCAGTTTTACAATATAAAAGTGGGATTTAAGGGGGTCAAAATTATATAGGTATGTTTTCGTGATGACTGTAAAACACTTATTACATTTCTAAGAATGAATTACCTATTTTTATCTGTGAAAGAAAACCTGGTAATCGCTCACAGTGAATTATTTCATTTCTTCAAACGGATTGTTTTCATGAGCTATTTAGTGACGTAATTTTTTGATTTAATAAACTCAGTCATTGACGGATTGTGCAATCTTTCGCTTTCAGCGCTTTAAACGCATTCAACACAAAGAAAAGTATTTGAAAATATGATTATAATTTGAGACCTTTGTTTACTATCTCAATTAGAACTGAAATCCGATGGCCTTTTTTTTTTTTTTTTTTTTTGTTTTGTTTTTTTGTTTTTTTCTTTTCCCAAGCGTCACAAACGTACAACATCCAGCTAAAACACATAGTGTGTGGGGGTAAGAAATGTAATAAACATTTTATTCGTTTGTTTTGGTCGATTATGGGGAAACGATTCATGCATGTTCTAAGGCTTTCGTGTAAAAAGCTGGTTCGCTATCGCTCACTCGATTTTTACACGGAAGCCTTAGAGCGCTAGTGAATTATTTCTACGCAATCAGTCAAAACAAACAAATAAACTCTATATATTTGGCGTCACTTTATTTAGACTTTATTGGCTAAAAGCGCTAAATTCTAATTGATCCTAATGGAGACGTCACAATAATCAAACAGAAGTTAATCAACAGTGGTTTTAAAATACGGGAAATAATTTATTATCAGGACTTGCAACGCCCATGGGAACTATTTCTCATATTCTAAAACCCCTGTTGATTAAATTATATACGTTTTTGTCTCTTCTGACGCATTTACATGATGTTATCAATTCCCTGTGGGAAATATTCACTTTTATTTTCCCAAGAAATCCCTATAAATACCTGTTAGCTATGTAATATAACAGTGACGTAATCACGTCGTCAACGTCGTGCGTGCAAAAGGGCGCGTTTGATGACTTTGCATGAAAGGATTTACTTCTCGCGACGTCCGCTGCAGAAGAGTTATTTGGAAAACATTGCAGCAATGTCTGTTTTTCTTTCTGTATCATGTTAGAAGCGAAATGATTTTTCTCTGCTGTGAATTATCGCGACCAACGCACGGTGTTGTCGGGCAGATGCGAATGTTAATTTACTCCGGCTTCGCGAATTAATACTTCGCAGTCTACCCTCCAACACCATGCATTATTCGCGATAATTCACAGCAGCGAAAAAAATATTTTTTAAATAAAACTGCGGGTATTCAACGCTCAACATCACGAAAACATGCCTTTATAATTTTGACCCCCTTGAACCCCACTTTTATATAGAAAAACTGGGGTTTACAGGGGTATAAATTATTTTTCTTATTTTTGCTCAAAACATAGATTGTGGGTACTCGTTAGACCCGCCTCACCGAGGCGGTTCTAACGAGTACCCACAATCTATGTTTTGAGCAAAAATGTGAAAAAAATATCAGATTTTTTGTCTAAAAATTTCTGTTTTTAGAGGTGAAAATTTCAATATATTTGAATAGGCATGTTTTCATAATGACAAATGTATATAGTGTGGCATGCATCTGAAATAGAGATAGGTTACAAAATGGCAAAATAATAATAATAATAATAATGAACCATCTTGAATGTGTTACTAATGTAACATCCTGTAACAGTATGTAACATTGTCTAATACAAGCAAATACACGCACAAAGAGTGTGCGCGAGTGCATGTTCACGAAATATTACTGTAACATTGTAACATTTTGATTTTTACCAGCGATACATAAATATTTTGCATGTAACTACAGTAACTCCCGTGTAACATTATCGAAACTACAACGTACATTTGTAACATATCAGAAACCTCCAAATATAGTCAGCATGAGCTCATATTCATGAAACAGTTCTATAACAGTGTAACATTTTGATCTGACTAGCGGCACGTAAACATTTCGCCTGTAACCGAGTAACACGCAAAATATTGTGTATAAGAGTGCATATTCACTAATATTACTGTAACATTGTAACATTTTGATTCGACTAGCGGCACATAAATATTTCGCATGTAACAATTGTAACCCCCATGTAACATCATCGAAACTTCAAAGTAATATATCATAGTATAGTCAGCATGAAATATATTCACGAAGAGTTACTGTAACATTGTAACGTTTTGATCTGACTAGCGGCATATAACTATATTCACATGTAACCACATGTAACCACAGTAACTCAAATGTAAAATCGCCGTAACAGCCAAGTAACAAGCAGAAACACACAAAATACAGTGTATATTCACGAAGTTTGTATAATGTAGAAATATCATGTCAATATTTCAAAATCAGTTTATCTTTCCTGTACCTCTTTATCTGAAAGTGCTCTCTCTAGTCAACTTGCAACAGTCCACAACTTAATTTTACATTCAAAATGAGCTAGAGCAGAGCAATTCAGAGAAAGATTATACAGTCGACTCGTTAGCTCGACTCTGCTTCTATCGAATAACTGATTATCTCGAAGTGAAAATCTGGTCCATATTTTAACATGGAAATCTAACAACAGGTAACAAAATACTGTGGATAAACATCTCCTGAGTCAAATTACATATTAATTTGTGAACTGTAGTTGCTAGATTTATTTTTTTCCTTAGTTCTGCAAATCTGATATGTTGAGGTACGGATATCTCGAAGTATTTCAGTGTCTCTCTTGGACTTCGAGATAACGAGAGTCGACTGTATGTGTGCCAATGAAGATTGAGATCAGTCTGGGTATCTGCTCAGTCTGATGAGTCTTCGCTGTTTGCATGAAGAAGCTTTGGGTTCTTGGCTACAGCAAAGTGCACAGCAAAGACTCTGTGAATGTGCAGGTTGATATAAGTCTTTGCTGGGGGAATATGTTATTCTATAAGAATTGCTGTGCCCATGGCTCAAGTAAAAGCCAAAAACTTTTACTTAAAAGCACATTGTACTTTATGCGAGTAATAGTTAACCCTTGTCTTCTGAACCCGGATATACATGTACCCTGCCTTTGCAAACGGTGTAGATCCAGTTCAGTTGGCGTCTTCAGAAGCCAGCTGATCTGAATCTGCACTGTTTACCAATAGGTATGTGAATTTAGAGCAACAGTCCGGATCAAGTAATCTGATTGGCTGAAAATTACAAGTGGGCGTGGTAAGGGTTAAGATACTTTTTGAAGTACTATCATGCACTTATTCCAGACCGAATATGAGAAATTCCTGGGTTTAGTTTCAGACCGTATGATCTGTTGAAAATTCCTGTTTGTCCTTTAGTTTAATTTCACATGATCAAATTGCACACCACTTTAATTAGTCTTTATATAAAATAATTTATGTTTGATGTAACAATCCGCAACTTATTTATTCATTAGTATTCCAGTTAAAATTTATTTTGACATCATGTTGAATATGGATGACACATTTTGGGACATTTAAGTCCATTTGTACTACTGAAATTTTATGACATAAACAATTTAGAGATTTTCTTTTATCTTTTGTTCTTATAAAAGTTGTCTATCACGAAAACACGCCTTTATAAATTTGACCCCATTAAATCCCACTTTTACATAGTAAAACTCTGGTTTACAGGGGATACATTATTTTTCTTATTTCTGCTCTAAAACATAGAATTTGGTACTCATTAGAACCGCCTCAGCGAGGCGGTTCTAACGGGTACCCACAATCTGTGTTTTGAGCAGAAATATGAAAAATATCAGAATTTTTATCTGAAAAACATTCAGTTTACGGTGGTGAAATTTTTCAATGTATTTGAATAGGCGTTTTTGCGTGATGTTGATTGTTATCCACACATGATCAATTAAGCATGGTTGGACAAAAGTTTAAGAAGATGAAAGGATTGTGATTATAGTACTTAGTGATTTTCATATTTATTGCCATACATGGTCTTTATTATTTTCGAGTTCAGAACATATCTCCGAAGAATACACAGTGTTACTGCAGCCAATACATCAATTTTTAATAGAGGCCCATTACATTTTAACGAAATTCCTATTTGGACTAGCCAGATCCGGAAGTGGTCGTGCCAGATAGGAATTCGTCTTTGGACTAAGAGAAACTAGCTAGATCCGGAATCTGGCTAGGCTAAATAAACATTTAGCCAGTGTAAGAATCTGGTTGGGCCAGATAAGAATTCCTATTTGGCCTAGCCAGATTCCAGATCTGGCTAATTATACTTGAATTTGTCGTCTGCTTGGATTATGGTACGCCTTGTCTATTATTGTCCCTAAAAAAAAAATCATAGCATATTTGAGACTGTCGTCTGCTACAATTTAGCTTCATGCTTAAAGGGTTTGGATCGTGTTGCACATTGTTTGAGTATTTTGATTAAAAAATAATAATAGAAGAAGACTGAAAAAGAAAAAAAAACAGATATTTGCGACTGTCGTCTGCTATTATTTAAGATCTTGTTGCAGTATGTTTATTTTCTGCTGTTCCAGTTCACTCCGAGGATACCGCCAATATAGTATCTTGTACCAGAAATATCTTGATTGACACCATTTCTGTAACAAAGGATAAGAATATATATATATATATATGTATATGTATATATATATATATATATATATATATATATATATATATATATATATATATATATATATATATATATACCGTCAACTTTATCTATACCGACATTCAATACAACGACAAAACTCGTTATAATGATATTTTGACTGGACGAAACCTTCGCTCAAAAGGTGACAGCTAATCAGATATTCATTACGAAAACACGCCTATACAAATATATAGAAAATGTCACCTCCAAAAACTTAAAATTTCCAGGTAAAAAACTCTGATATTTTTTTCATATTTCTGCTCAAAACATAGATTGTGGGTACTCGTTAGAACCGCTTCGGTGAGGCGGTTCTAACGAGTACCCACAATCTATGTTTTTAGCAGAAATAAGAAAAATAATGTATACCCCTATAAACCCCAGTTTTACTATATAAAAGTGGGGTTTAAGGGGGGTCAAAATTATATAGGCATGTTTTCGTGATGTATTCAAGTATATTTTGCGTTAGAATCGTCTCAGTGAGTCAAAAACAAAACATATGTTCTATGAGCAAATCAGAATAAAACAAAGTATTTCTTACTTATAATTCGGTTCATTGAGGCGTTTTACAACAGCAAATTCATTCTAATGGCAATATCTTTGGGAACAAGTGCTGTCGTTGTAACGAGGGTTCACTATGTCTAGAAATTAAGTCTTAGTTATACCATTGTTCGTGCGCATGTACGATGCGATAATGCACGAGCGTGAGCGAGTGCTTTATCGCACGTACATGCGCAGAACCACGGTATAACTGATTTATCACATTTGCATGGATGTAGATCATCTACATCACGAGATATTTCATGCTGAATGTTGGGAATTTATTCCACTATGTGATAAGCATATTACTCACGCCAGTTTGAATTAATGGTACAACTAGGATCCATCACGAAAACATACCTATATAATTTAAACCCCCTTAAATCCCACTAACTGGGGTTTACAGGGGAATACAATATTTTTTCTTATTTCTGCTAACAAACATAAATTGTGCGTACTCATTAGAACCGCCTCCTAACGAGTACCAACAATCTATGTTTTGAGCAGAAAATATCAGAGTTTTATGTCTGAAAATTTTCAGCTTTTGGAGGTGAAATTTTCAATATATTTGAATAGGTGTGTTTTCATAATGAATACATAAACTACTCTTCTTTAGACAGCTTTCAGCAAGTCCATAACGAAAGCACGCCCATTCAAATATATTGAGAATTTTACAACCCAAAAAAAATAAAACCTTCAGATAAAAAATTCTGATAATCTCATATTTCTTCTCAAAACATAGATTGTGGGTACTCGTTAGAACCGCCTCGACGAGGCTAACGAGTACCCACAATCTATGTTTTTAGCAAAATAAGAAAAATAATGTATAACCCTGTAAACCCCAATTTACTATATAAATCTGGGGTTTTAGGGGATCAAAATTATATAGGTGTGATTCCGTGATGCGTTTTGCTAGCCGCTTTTCTCAGAAGTAAATTAGCAAACTTCTGTGATGGCTGAGCGCTAAACCTTTTGATATTTTTTTTTAAAAAAAGTGAAGATGTCCCGAAGCCTTTCAGCTGTAGAGGCGATGGAGCCCACCGTGTCTTGGGCTACAGTATATGGAAGTCTCGATCCAATCCTTTCCTTTCGCTGCCCTTTACATTCCTCTCGAAGGCTACCTATTCACTGCTGCTGAGAACCTCTCTCTCTGAGTTGATGGTCTGGGCTGGGATTAAACCTGCAACATTTAGCAACCCAGTCATCTCTAACCTCTCTTTCTCGTAACTGCCTAAGCACAAAACTTTTTATTCTATTCACTGGTTGAAAAAAATGAAATATATAGAGGTTGTTTACTCTTTTGCTGTGAATACCATAAATATTGTCATCGAGTGTAATGAAAACATCAGTATTTTCACGAGTGCGAAGCACGAGTGAAAATTTGAATGTTTTCATTACACGAGATGAAAATTTTTTATGGTATTCACTGATATACACTGGTTTCACCGCTAACAATAAAATAAATCAATTTTCCTTATGAAAAAATTACTGAAAATTATGCCAAAATCAACATGGCAGGTGAACTGGAAGCAGGTGTCCAACAAGTTCCACCCCAGCAGGCACACAACGATGAAACAACGTCGATTCAACATCTTGAACAGCGTCGATTCAACGTTGATTCAACGTCAAGACGTCGAATCAACGTTGAATCGACGTTGTTTCAACGTTGTATGCCTGCTGGGACTTGTTCACATTTTCTCATTACGAAAACACGCTTATTCAAATATACTGAAAGTTTTACCATTAGAAAAAGAAAAACTTCAGATAAAAAATTCTGATATTCTTCATATTTCTGCTCAAAACATAGATTGTGGGTATTCGTTAGAACCGCCCCGGCGAGGCGGTTCTAACGAGTACCCACAGTCTATGTTTTTGAGCAGAAATAATACAAATAATGTATAGCCCTGTAAGCCCCAGTTTTACTATGTAAAAGTGGGGTTTAAGGGGGTCAAAATTGTATAGGCATGTTTTCGTGATGTTGAATAATTTTGAGCTCCCTTGGGTCGGTTAAATTACGTTTGTTAAATTTTCACAGATGAACTATATATATATATATATATATATATATATATATATATATATATATATATATATATATATATATATATATATATATATATATATATATATAAGACTTTAGGCCCTCCAGACTTCGATCAATACAGAAAAACCTCACTGGCTCGAACATCTTTGGTACCATGGAAATTTATTCGAGACATGGGCAGTTCGAGCAACTGAGGGATATTTATGGCGCCAGGTCAGGAGCAAATGGAAACAATTTAGGCATGTAATTTCGATATTTAGTATAATTATGGTATGTTGATGTACTCATTAGAATCGCCTCATCGAGGCAATTCTAATGAGTACACTCAACATACATTTCTTGAATAAAAAAACTGAAATACCTCTAAATATTTGTTTTCTTTGGCTATCGGAAGAATTTCCTGGGGACTCAAAACGAGTTCGAATTAGCCATGGTAGACGAGTCGTCGGTGTTCGAGCTATTGAGATTCGACTGTATTTCCTTCAGCTTGTTCCATCTTGCCACCATGGTAATACACATGCAGTACTACTTACATTTGCCCGTGACTTGGAGTAGTGGGCGTGGTAGTAGTGGTGGGCATGGTAGGAGGGGTATTCAACACTGTCACCAATAAAATTATTGTCTGAAAGAGAAATATTTGCAGTATCGTTACATAACTTTGATTTTAAGACCTATTTTCATACAAACGTACAGTCGAACTTCAATGGCTCGAACGTCTTTGGGAACATGAAACTTAGTTCTATACATGGGTAGTTCGAGCTACTGAGGGTTAATCATAGTGCCAAGTCAGGAGGCACATGAGTATAATTTAGGGATGTCTTTTCGATCCTCTATAAAATACTGGTACGTTAAGTACACTGATTAGAATCATCTCATCGAGGCGATTCTTATGCGTACATCAACCATCCATTTTCATGATAAAATAAGAAAATGTCCATTAAATATTCCAAAATATTTGTTCTCTTGAAAATTTTCTAGGGACACAAAAACGAGTTCGAATCAGCCACTGTAAACTAGCCATCGTTGTTCGAGTCATTGAAGTTTTACTGTAATATTGTTTGTGTTGAGGTTTTACGGCCCAGTCAATCCAATGGGGTCATGTCGAGCACGGTCAGTTTACCTAACCACACGTTTACTGGACAGGCTTAGTCCTCTAAGCGGTTTACCAGTATTGTGCACATTCTTTCGCCAGAAACTAACAACTGCCCTTCTTGAATCAGCGGAAGGGAGAGAATGACCGTAGAAAATATTTCATGATCAATCTCCACGAAAGAATGTTGCCGACCTCGGCGGGGGTTGAACCCGCGACCTCCTGGTCTCCAGTCGGATTTACTGTAATATATGATTCTTATTGTTCGAGATATGGGTAGTTCGAGACACTGATGGTTAATCATGGCGCCAGGTCAGAAAACGAATAGCGATAATTTAGGGAAATCTTTTCGATTTTCTACACAATCGATGAGGTGATTTTAATGAGTACACACATACAATTTTTATGATAAAATAAAAAAAAATCCCTAAATATTTGTTTTCTTGAGCAATCGGAAGAAATTGAGTAGGGACCCAAAAAACGAGTTCGAACTAGCCATGGAAACGAGCCATCCGTGTTCGATCCATTGAGGTTCGACTGTACATATATTTTAGTGCATATTAAACTCGCCTCGGTATGTGTTTTCGGAGAGAAACGAAACAATACCAATTTTCCCTTAGTAATCGGACAGACAGGCCTATACAAACAGGGTACACCCAGATCAGATGCCGCATTGCGCTGAATCACTGAATGATTGCGCCCACTTTCTGGGCAATTTCAAGGCCATGTTTTCATTGTTAAGCTCTCGGAAAATGTTTAATCTTTACCATAGGATCAGTAGGCGTTTCACATGCAAGAGAGGCAACTCTCACTTTCTGTGTTATTTAAAATACCCGTCCATAATGCCGTTATGCGTTTTTCTTGTTGTGGATTTTTTATTATGTGTAAACGCCGGTGAATCACCCACAAACTGAATAATACTGGAAGCGTTTATGGTTAAAGTTGAATTGACCTTCCACAAGACGCCTATCGACTGACAATTCTACAAGAGGGCCGAAAGTAGGAGGCAGCCTACACCCTTTGCTGGAGATTGGCCTCGCTAGCCCACAGCTGCTACTAGACTGACTGCTACAAGACCGCCGCTGCAAGTTCGCCGAACAACGCCCTGGAAAGGGAGACGCCGCCAGCACCGACGCTGACACTGCAACATCAATCAGAGACCATCACACTTCCACTCTACATTCTAACATCACCGCACCACCAACTATCTATAGACCAGCAACGTCTTCATCTCCCGATGCCCGCCGAAGAAGAAGACCAGGATTGCCTCATCCCACCGACCAGCCGAAGCGACATTACTTCAGCCAGAGCAAGGAGTCGTACTCCATGAAAAGTACGACCTGCTAGAGGTTCATGTTTGCAAGTTCACATCATCAAGATGACTAGGATAGAACGTCCAGACGAGACAATCAACGTTGACCTGTCCGTCTACTTCTTTTACTTCATTCAGCAAAAGAGGTGGCTAACTATAGAGGATCTGACATCTAAAAACGACGAAGAAACCCAGTACGACGCCATCGAGAAGAAGATCGAGACGATGCCAAATCCTTACAAGAAGATTTCCTCGTGGTTCGAGCTCCTTGAGAAAGCTTGCAACGAGTCGGAAGGCGAAAGACTTCTCTGCCGCCTGGTACCAATGAATATCTAAGTCATTGGTGAAGACGCAGCCGCTAAAGAAAGCACCCTCTTCAACTCCCGGTCGGCGAACTACCAACACATGGCTAGTGAACGAAACTTATTCACAACTCAAGTTGTGTACCTAATGCATTATGCAGTCTGAATTGACACACATTAGGTATGAGACTAAAAGCTCAAACTTTTTGGCTGACTGTCTAACTTCTGAAACTTACTGACTGGATTCCTACTTCACGCACCGCCGCCGGGCGAGGTGACCCAGTTATGAATTATAACTAGGCCCGTTTCAAGCCGACCCAGGAGTCCAGTAGCAGGGTGGAGTCTACCAGCATAACGACAGCTCAACTAACCTTTGACTCCAACAGATGAAGATCCATGGTTGGGTGACCTTAAACAGAGCCGTCAGGGATTCAAGAAAGAAAATCGTATGCTTGCTATTGGTGTGACGTGGAGGAGGAGCCATAGGCCGAAACGAAAGTTTACTGCTTTTCTTGTATCCTCGAGGTTATAAAACTTTTTTCATGCTCAACTCTGCTGAGCATGAAATTTTCTCTGCTAATAAATATGAAAATGCCAAAAACAGTTGGAATTTTCATATTTACTACCAGAGAAATGTTCAACTATGTTTATCAAGAAACTATTTGCAATTTTTAGTAATTTGAGATTTATTAACAGGCCAAATTTCATGCTCAGCTGAGTTGTGCATGAAAAAAAGTTTTATAATCTCGAGTCCTGGTGGCACGATTGAGCAAGTGTGAGATCGTACATTAAGCATTAGTACCACACACGTATTAAAGCTCTTATATGACTGACGGCTCTGAATTCTGAAACTTACAGACCAGGTCCCTAGCATCCGGTCCGAGCGAGATTTCTCTATGCATGAATAATGCGCAAAGGCCGTTTCAAGCCGGGGTCCGAGCAAACTAATCCGGATTTCCGGCGCTGCCCCTATGTGCTCAGGTGCCGGGCAGCGTTAAAAATCTGATAACTGAATTTTCGCTTTTTAATTGCTCAAGCCGCGCTAAATAAGTATGAACCTGGTGAGTTGGAATTATTAATCTGCAAAGCGGGTTAGGGGATACTCAAGTGGATAAATCTGGTTGCCAATACTGGGGTGTTCTTACAGTGCGTGTGGGTGGGGGGGTGGTAATGATGATGATGATTAGACGCGTGAGCCCATGAGGATTAAGATTAATTTGGTTTAGTATTGAAACGGCTACACAATACGTCTATATCAATAACAGGGGATGATGGTGATGATATTTCAAACCCATTCTCTGCATCACGGTTTGCAAGCATATATCAACCTGGATGTCCTTAAGTAATTAGAAATCAAACACATACCGTATTCGACGTAATTACCGCACTGTGCACAGGATTTACAAATTTATTTGAAAAAAAAAAATACTTGTAGGAAGTATTAAATAGCCATCTTAACAGTAGTAAATAGTTATTTTAACGTTTTATATCTATTGACAATAAGCTGTAAATAACCAATTTAACGTTTTGGGGGGCTATTATGCCCCCGACTTTGAATATGTTGGAGGGGCATATTGCTTTTGAGCCGTTTGTTCGTTAGTCCATTCGTCAAGCTTAGCATAAGGTCAAGAACGGTTAGAGAACTTGAACTTGTATATATGAAACAAATATGGAAAATATTTCTTTTTGTTTTTACAGTAGGGCTTTGTACTTTTTTTTATCTGTTTGATTTGTTGTACGGCCCTTTGAAAAATATTTCACTTATATCGAGCCGATCGTTCATCAAAGGTAAGCGAAAACCGGAGAACCAGGGGAAAAACCACTTGACCATCCGTAAGCATTACTTGGCTTTCCCACATGTGACTCGAGCGAGGCTCGAACCACAGCGAGAAACCTTATGGATTATGGAGTCAACTCTCCTATCCACCAGGCTACGGGAGCCCGCTACAGACGGGCTTGTAGTTTCGGAGTTGTGCTTCTTTTTCGATTCATGCATTGTAAGCCTATGGGACATAATGAAATTTCGTGAGCAAGATATCTCGAAAACTATTTGACCTAGGGTCTTGAAACTTGCTGAGCTAATTGGGGATGATAATTAGATCATCCGATTAACATTTTGAATAAAAAAAAAAAACAGGTTAATTTTGTCAGAGTTCTGACCCTTTCCAATACTGGCATTTGGTATCCACAAGCGTACAGCTGGGGGCATTGTGTTTTACAAATATATTTCTTCTGTACAGCTGACTCAGTGCAAATAGCCACTCCATATTATTAAATAATATGACTTAATAATCGTCACTATTTTATGAGAATTTTATCATTTGCATATTTTCTACTTATACAAAGCGCGTCGGCCGGCCTCGGTGTCTCTGTCAGCTCTGCGTCCGATAGGAGGTCGCTGGTTCGATCCCTGTCGGGTCTGACAACATTCTTCCTTGGAGATCGATCATGTAATATTTTATATGGTCATTCTCTCCCTTCCGCTGATTCAGGAAGGGCAGTTGTCCGTTTCTGGCGGAAGGATGTGCACAATACTGGTTAACCGCTTAGAGGACTAAGCCTGTCCTGGAAAAGTGTGGTTAGGTAAACTGACCGGCTCGACATGACCTTAATAATGTTAACTGGGCTGTTAAACTCCAAACCAATCAACAAAACGCATTGCTCGCTCAGTCGTCATAATGTATCGATATGTCGTCTTTATTGAAACACAGACTTTGGAAAACATTCAAATGAGGAAACAAAATTGAAGGAGACGTGGGCCAGCGCAAGACAAAACCTACAATTAGATGTATGCGACCCGCGAAGACTAAGATCAGCCTACGCATCTGCGCAGGCTGATCAGAGTCTTCGCAGATTGCCCTAGCCTTCTACGGCCTCCAGGCTATCCAAAGATTGATAAACGAGAACCCTTGCCATACTGGGTGGATGTACAGGATAATCTGAGTCTGTGCGGGTCTCAGGTGCGGGTCACACTGTCTTATTGTAGGTTTTTGTCGTGCGCTGGCTCATGTATAAAATCTTACCAGAATTTTAGCATTCGTCATCTTCTCGGAGAAGAAAAGTAAACGTGGATTCCGTCTGTTTATAAAATTCAAATGAGTTTCACCTGAAATAGCAAGTTTTTATAACAGTTATACTGATACGAAACATTTTAAGGAAACTTGCAATACTTAGTAGAATTCCCGCCATTTTGTAAGGGAGACATTTTTGTGACCTTATCGACCATCCCCTTCTAAAAAGGGGTCTATTCTAAATGGGAACTATTTGCTCCCTTTGGGAACAAACAGTTTCCTTTTTAAGTAGACACATTTTCAGAAGCGGGGTTGGGGGGGATGATTTTTGACAGAGTTGCCTCCCTTAAAGTTAATTATTTTTCTTTAAATGCAGCAGGTTGATGTTCTTTCAATATTTTGCTACCAGCCACGCATATATACGTTATAATAATAAGTCGCTTCCTGGTACGACAAACGTATAATAATATCATAGCTAACCAATTAAAGCCCAATCAAAAGAGCAGTAGATAACATTTTACGGAAACGTTTTCCCCATTACGAAAACACGCCTATTCAAATACACTGAAAATTTTACCACCAAAAAAATGGCAATTTTTCGGATAAAAAATTCTGATATTTTTCATATATCTGCTCAAAACATAGATTGTGGGTACTCGTTAGAACCGCCTCGACGAGGCGGTTCTAACGAGTACCCACAATCTATGTTTTTGAGCAGAAATAAAGAAAATAATGTATACCCCTGTAAACCCCAGTTTTACTATATAAAAGTGGGGTTAAAGGGGGTCAAAATTATATAGGCATGTTTTCGTGATGGCCACCCTGGTCTTATTAATATATTGTGGGTTTTGTTCGTTTTATTGAGATTTTAAAGATAATTAATCAATGTCTGCACTTTTATATCAAATATTGTTTTTAAAAGTTGTGATATATGCTTTGAATGAAAATATTATGTGCTATGACTTTTATATATAAATATATATAATATTATACAGAAAATATAATTCTGGTATTTCATACAATGTATGTGAGCAAAAACTTTAGCACAACTATGAAACAAGAGGACCGTGGTGGTCCTATAACGCTCACCTGAGCTAACAGATTTGCATACTTAATATTGAAGTTTCACACAAGTATATTGCCGAGGGTATTTTTATATAAATCTTATAGTCAAGAGTGACATGATGGTCCTATAAAAATGTAGTAGCAATGTCGAATAAGGCAATCAGTGCCTCATTTTTTGTCCGATATTTGAACAACTTGCAAAGAAGACCATACAAGGATCATTCCACCGGAGTTTGGCCAAAACCCATACAATAAAGAGAGTGTGATTAGACGGAAAGATGGACTACGAAAACGGATGATGACCAATCACAATTACTCAGGTGAGATCACAAGTGGCCTCTGGGAGTGAGCAGTGTTTGACCCAAGGGCTGCAATTTGAATAATCTTAATAATGGTTTCCTAGATGAAGTTACATACCAAATATCAAAAGCCCGGGCCTTCTAGTTTCATACGTGAAGAATTTTAAAGCTTTTCCTTATATGCGACTATATAAAACAAGTGGTCCCTGTTAACAACATTAGATGAAGCCACATACCAAATATAGAAAGGGTCCTCTACCTCATCTGTGAAACGTTACAGTGAAACACATATAATAATAATAATAATAATAATAATAATAATAATAATAATAATAATAAAACACTGTGATGAAACAAAGCAAATGGCTAAGTGGCGATCTGAAGTCAGAACACAAGAAAACCACACACAGGACCACGATGAGCCCGACCACAGACTTCAGGGCCCAGTTGTTCAAAGTTAACGACATCGTTAGTTAACGATTCGTTAAAATTTACATCGAGTGATACGCAAATATGCTGAAATGTTTTGCTGAAAAAATGTGAGTAACTTTTGCAGTGCAAAAGCTACTCACATTTTTTCAGCAAAATATATCAGAATATTGTATATTGAATCCGCTAAAACAGTTAACGAAATGACCCTTAACGAGCTCGTTAAGCTAACGACGCTTTGAACAACTGGGCCCAGACATTCATAGCTAGGCACTGACTATCTGAAATAGATTGTGGAGGGAGCCGTCATTTAGTCTGAGGACCAACCCACCGCCGTGCAGTTAAAGAGAGAAGCAAAGCTATCAGCCATAAATGGGTTCATAACTATGCAAAGATACAAAGACCATAAAGTCCACTTGGCAGTTTGATGATGTGTCTAAAAGAGTAGTAATTGAATGGCAGACAGTATAGATCTTGAACAATGGCCGCGTTCTGTGCCGTATGATATGGGTCTGTACAGTTTGCTCAGGTCTGTCTGTCCGATTATACAGTGTAAATACGGTATAGAAAGGTGACATGTGTTACAAGTATTGCAGGAAGGAAGTTCTTACTTGCCGCGGACACCTGGCATCACCTTTGGTTTCTGAAGGTTCAAGTGTTTAATTTTTACCCTATTTAACTCTAAAACCATTCGGACACATCAACTCCTTACCATACTTATCCGAAAACTTGGATAAACCCACTGTTCTGCCTGTTGATATGCGGCGTCTGATCTGGGTCTACACTTTTTTCTCAGACCTCTCTATCCCGAATAATTAAGGTAAACACGTAATTTAGCAGTTCTTTCTTCCTGTATGGACTAATGGATTATCGATCACTGAAAATCGGAACTGTTTTTCTAGTTTTCTCTGTTTTACCGAATGATATTCAGTCAATTATTCTAAAACACCCAGACAATGGGAAATATCAGTCAACCCGTGGGTACTCTCTGTAAACAAGAAGGTCCAGTAAATTAGATACCATTGCTTTTATCATTAGCATCTCCATTAAGGATAGTTGCCTTTTCCTTGAGAAATCTGACGTAAACGGGATCATACGTGTGAAAAGCTTCCAAAAACATCCAAAAAAAAAAAAACAACAACAAACAAATATTTTCTGTGCTATAAAATATATAATGTGGGAAATCTAATTTTTTATGTTAAAAATCAGTTAAATTCCACTGAGGACCTAATAAAATAAAAAACAAAAGATTTCAATCAGAACCCAGTTAGTATTTGGTCTATCTTGCACTACCTATCGAAGGAGATAATAGAAAAAAAAACTATTGCTACTCTCATTAAGCATCCTCTTACAGTACTTCTCTCTCTCTCTCTCTCTCTCTCTCTCTCTCTCTCTCTCTCTCTCTCTCTCTCTCTCTCGCCAGGGATCCACATATTACTGTATTTACCCTAAATGTTCAAACTCCTTTATACTAGTCCTGACGTTTTAACAAGCCCATTTCACTACCAGTTTCAGTATCCAAAAACCGCCAAGTGAGGTGCAAACGTGTAGACCCAGATCAGACGCCCCGTAAGATGGCGTCTGATCTGGGTTTTCATTGTTTGCGCAGGTTTGTCTGTCCAAATACTTAGGACAAAATACGGTACGAGCTGCGCCATAAGAAAAGTTATCTTCGGGATACATATAAACAGTAAAGATCCAGATCAGATATGAAGCCGCACACTCTTATAACGGTTTATGTTATACAATATATATGGATGTATCCTACAGTATCCAAGATGCTACAGTCAACCCTCAGTTCGTTGTAATGACAATTTGACTGTCACGAAACCTTCGCTCAAGAGGTGACAGTCAGTGAGAAATTAGAAAAGAGTATTGCATTAAAACTTCAAGCAACATATGTTTTGGATAGTGAGGCGATTCTAACAAATATCCAAAACATATGTTCTGTGAGGAAATAAGAAAAAAGGTCTTTTTTACGTATCATTCAGTTCATTAAGGATTCTTTACAATAGCAAATTCATTTTAATGACAGCATCTTTGTGAATAAATGTTGTCATTGTAATGAGGGCTCACTTTATAAGCGGACAGCGAGTACTAAAACCAGACTGCACAATGCACAAGGTGATCTCGGCCTTTGCTGTCCAGATATGCTCCGAAGACACACTTTTGCTTGGAGTGTCTTTTATACATGTATTTACACATATGTGTACATAGTCTGCCTGGCTACATTCAACTGGAAAAATAGTCTTTGTTTTCTTATAACTAAGCGAAGTTCATTTGTGCTCACTTTATCATGCTATCACGTTTTCATTGTCAGGAATAGCTGAACATCTGTCCACACTAACATTGCAAAAACATGCACGGAGTGATTTAGGTCCACTTGAGTATTTTGTTAATACTGGCACGTTTCCTAAGTAGATAGCAGTTATTGAGACGTTTTCTAAATTTAGAAAATTCCCGGATTGCGCATGCGTGCAAAGAGCAATCTCAAAGGGACATAACAGAATAGATTGGAATTTCCTTCAGTTATCTACCCTGAAATTGAATTTGGGAATTTTCCCGTCTAAATATAGATCAATAGTCCGACTATTTATTTGACTGTCGTATACGTCCAATGTAAGGACAAGGGTAAGTAAAGAAGAAACTACCATGGCAATACCAGGAAATTAGGCATCTAACGACGACCAATTTCAATTAATTTTGACGTTTGTCTATTGTAATACCTGAGCCCTGTCATGAGAAATGCTGTCTTCGAGGCCAACCGTTTTTACCCTAAATATTCGGACACCTGATCACTTACCATACTTGTCCTAAAACTTTCAACAACGTCCATTTACTACCTATTGAAGTTATAAAATGCAACTAGATGAGTGGCTCACGTTGTAGACCCTGATCAGACGCCGCGTTCTGCGTCTACGTTGTTTGCTCAGACCTACCTGTTCGAAAACTTAGGGTAAATACGGTATGCGATCAGGAAAGATCCAGATCAGCTAACAAAGCCACAAAATCTGATGAAGTCTTTAGTTATATAAACATGGATATATTATAGAGTAAAAAGCTTCAGTAAGCGAACAGCGGAGGCCTGATTAGACCGCGCGAATGTTCAGGCTGAGCTTGGCTTGCGTTGCCCGCACATGCTACCAAGGCTCATTTACATGTCTCTACTCCTGTCTGTTCCTTTCATTCCCGCGTATTGGCCAGTTGTTTCGTCATTGATTCTTTGTACGATTTCTTCTTAGAGAGCGGCGTCTAATTTAAGCATACATGTCATATCCCTTTCACCTTGAAAAGACTTTGTACACTTTCAGGGGGCGGGGAGGCATCTGTTTCAAAACTGTTATTCCTCCATTCTGTAACTGGGTCTACTGTAAAAGGAAAGAATTTTCTTCCCTTTATAGTTGACCCCTTTTCAGAGGTGCCTTGTAAAGCTATGAAAACGTGTTGACACAAGGCTGCTAGTAGCGAAGCGCTAAGACAAACCTCAGGACGTTAATTAGACTGGCTCCAGTCTCCAGTGACTAAATATTTTTCTCATAATTCTGTTTGATATATCTACTAAGATAAAATAAAAAAAATATCATGACTATAAAGGCTGGTCACTAGTGACCAGCCTCTATAGTCATGATATTACTTTGTGTTTTATTTTAGCGGATTATTAAACAGATTATAAGAAAAATTATTTTGTCACTAGAGGCTGGAGCCAGTCTAGACGTTAATGGGCGCAATAATTATCTTATCACTAACTACCTATTTACCCTCGGTTCGCCTTTACTCCTTATCCGCCGGCCTCCATAGCGTAGTCGCTAGCGTATCTGACTGCAGATCCAGGGGGTCTCGTTCGAATTCTAGCTTGGCCACATAACTTTCGTGAAGACTGACTATGAAATCATTGCTACGTTCATTCACCCATTCCGCTGAGTCAAGAAGGGTAGGAAGGGCAGTTATCAGTTACTGGCGATAGTATGTGCACAAGTACTGTTTAACGGCGTAGAGGTCTAACTCTGTCCAGGATAAGAGTATAAGAGTAATAAGGTTAACTGACCGGCTCGACATGGCCTTTATAGTGTAGACTAGGCTCAGTGTAAAACGCAAATTTAAACTAACTACTTGTCATACTTGTCATAGTATTTAAACAATATAATTTATCAAAGTCAAGTTAATATTTAGAACAAAGAACACATAAAGAAATAAAATCGGAGTTTCGATTTCATTGAGACTTTTCGTATGACAGAATAGTTTGCAGTGCTACATACGCCCAACTAGCGCCGGCCTAAACAGAACTCGAAAATTTTACACCATTTTAAAATCCCATGACAAGTTACCAGAACTCGAATATTTTCGACATGTTGAAATCCTTTGACAAGTATGGCCCTTTTACCACATATTGATGTGTCTAAAACTATGCTGAATGAGTGACTAACAGTGTAGACCCTGATCGGACGCCGCGTTCTGCGGGCGTCTGATCTAGTTTTTTTTAGTTTTTTTATTATTATTTTATTATTATTATTATTTGAACTTTTATTGCTCATATTATGCAAGCTTTACAAAGATACATGCTACTTTTTAACATTTTCTACGTATCATTAGGCATATCAAATTCTTTATCTACATCATATTAATTTAGTTTCATACATATATTTAATTCAGCAATAATAGAGGGGAAAAAGTGTGGTAGTATGGACAGCATTTCTTTTCATATTATTTCGTAACCCGACTACCACAAGAAAGAAAAAAGTTATTTTACGCATTTTTGTGTCCAATCTCAGCATTGACTCAAGACATCATACATCATTCTGCAAACATTTCATTCCAGTAAGTCAATATTTAGACTGCAATACTGTTGCCTATTAACTTTAATACATATATATATATATATATATATATATATATATATATATATATATATATATATATATATATATATATATATATATATATATATATATATATATATACGAGGGATGTTCGAAATGAATTGCTTGTTGTCCTCTAGCTCGATATCCACGTGGGGCACGATAAAAACCAATACATACCTGTATAGGGCTATTCAATATCTACACAATGGTGTATAAATGTACATGTTTGACTAAGTGTAAGACATAAAATTTGCCATTTGAATACACGCAGTCATTGACCACTGCAGTAAAAATAGTTGGTAGAAGCGTCGACAAAAAAGATGAAATACGGGCTTACATCATCGAGTCAAAGCTCGCTCAAAACTTGGTTATTCTTTGAAGAAGCTGATGACTGAAATTTCTACTGCTTTTGGACCTTCTTGTGTGTCTTATGACACAGTTCGGCGGTGGAAAAAGAAATTTGACTCTGGTGTAGAGTCCATCAAAAATGCACCAAAATCAGGTAGGCCAAAATCTGCATCTCGTAAAGAGATCGTTTCCAAAATAAAGGAAATCATTGAAGTCGATGCCAGATTTACAGTTCGTGATATTGCACGAAAGGTAGGCATATCACTATCAACGGTTCACCTTATTTTGAAGAAGCATTTGAAAGTCAGAAAGATTTCTGCTAGATGGGTGCCACATCTGTTGACTGACGAGCAAAAGAGGCAACGGGTTAAAGTGGCCAAAAAGCTGCTTCAAATGTTTCCAAAATATGACAAAAAGCAGTTTGCCAATGTCGTCACAGGTGATGAAACCTGGGTCAATTATTTTGAGCCCGTCAGAAAGGTTAGCAATAAGATCTGGGCCACTAAACACAGCAAACGCCCAATAATTGCCAAACGTTCTTTGAGTACAAAGAAGGTTTTGTATGCAATCTTCTTCTCTGGTGAAGGAGTCGCAATAAAAGTGCCAGTGAAAAAGGGCAAAAGCATCACCGGAAAGTACTACAAAGACGTAGTACTGAAGAAACTGAAAAAGTATTACCAGAAACGACGCCCTGCCACTGGTTTTAAACATGTCCGTCTTCTACATGACAATGCCCTAGCTCATACCTCCGCAATAGTTACGGCGTTTTTGAAGAAAGAAAAAGTATCTGTTCTGCCTCACCCCCCGTATTCCTCAGACCTTGCCCCATGTGATTTCTTTTTGTGTCCGAAATTGAAAGCATTCCTTGCTGGGCGGAAATACCAGTCCCGACAGGCACTTGGATCTGCCATTCATCAGTACCTTATTACTGTGCCCAAATCAGCGTACCGTGACGCCTTCAAGAAGTGGATACATCGGCTGAAACTTTGCATTTCTAGCCACGGGGAGTACTTCGAGGGCATGAAATGAGTACTTTTGGGCTAACTTGAAATTTGAAGTCTCCAGATAGAAATAAGCAATTCATTTCGAACATCCCTCGTATATATAAAGACAGTTTAATACATCGTCTGAAAACACGTCATTCTATTATTTAAATATTTAGATTGACATTTTGTTGCCTGATGACAGTGTTATACATATTCCAATTCAGTACTGACTCAAGATACCATTCATCATTCTGGAAACATTTAATCTGGTAAGTAAATATTTAGACTGAAATTTTGTTGCCTATTGACAGTATTGTACACATTCCCAACTCAGTACTGACCTTAGACATTATGTATTTTTCTGCAAACACTTCATTCTGATAAGTAAATATTAAGACTGAAATCATGTTGCCTGTTGACAGTTTTATACATATTCCCAACTTAGAACTGACTCAAGACATCATGCATCATTCAGCAAACACGTCATTCTGGTAAGTAAATATTTAGACTAAAACCATGTTGCCTGTTGACAGTATGATACATATCCCAACTCAGTACTGACTCAGGACATCATGCATCATTCTGAAAACACTTCATTCTAGTAGGTAAATAGTTACTGAAATTAAATTGCCTGCTGACAGAACTAGACTCATTCTTAACACGGTAGTGACTCATGACACTATGCTCCTCTCTACAAACACTTCATTCCAGTAAGTATACTCGTACATTTAGACTGAACTCTTATTACCTGCTAATAGAATTATATATATTCCCAAAAAAGGTAAGAGAAAACCCAGCACTGACTCGATACATCATCATGCATCTTTGTATAAATACTTCATTCTGGTAAGTAACAATTTAAACTGAAATCTTATTGCCTGTTGACAGTATTATATATTCCCAACTCAGTGCTGACCCAAGACATTATGCACCATTCTAAAAACATTTCATTCCGATAAGAAATATTTAGACTGAAAGCTCGCTGATAGTACTATACGAAATGAAGTTACCTAGGAAAGGTTACAGTCATGAAACGCAGCCCTCCGAAGGCAAAGAAAGAAGAAATGATGATGAACAAACAAGACCCACAACAGACATCGACAAAACACGCCTATTTAAATATACTGAAAATTTCACCACCAAAAACTGAAAGTTTTCAGATAAAAATTCTGATATTTTTTTCAGATTAGCAGAAATAAGAAAAATAATGTATACCCCTGTAAACCCCAGTTTTACCATATAAAAGTGGGGTTTATGGGGGTCAAAACTACATAGGTATGTTTTCGTGATGTCGAAGTCTTCACAAAAAACCCGGATCCGTCAGACGCTTTAGTTGTTTTCAGTTCTGCGAGTGTGTTCATTGCTCTCAAGAATTATTCTGTTAGAATTTTTTTTATCTTCACTACAATTAGTGTTAGTGCCATGTCGGGCGGTCGTACAACGTCTCCCCGTACTTCACTATAGTGTAGTTCATATTTTCCTATTCTTTATTCCCAGGACACGGCTCATATAAACTTAAGGGGACTGAATAAACTTTCAGGGGAGGTAATTCTTTCAAAATTGTTCTGCCTCCCTACTGAAAAGGGTTTATTTTAAACGAAAATACTTTTCTCCCCGTGAGAGCAAACTCTTTCCTTTCAGAGAGAAAATCCTTTTTAGAAGGTGGCTGGTCTTCAGGAAAGCAAAGATATAGTCACAAAAAAACGAAATAAAACCAGGATTTTGCATGTCTTTTTTTATTGAGTGACCCCTATGTGAATCTGCAGCCTCTGAATACAGCTTCATCTGTATCTGGAAAATAGGTGAGATGAATTCATTTCGGGCTTTCATTCCTGAATCATTTGATACAGGGTTTAGGAAATTCGGTTGAGAATTGGTAGTTATGACCCAACACGGTCTTGATACATTACTTTTTTGACCGAGTATATTTTAGGTTTTTTCCTGCTGCTGTTGTACCTGGCACTCTAGGGGTTAAATGAAAACCTGAAATCCAGCTCCGGTTGCTCATATGTACAACTAGTATTTGTGGCATGAAAATTGAAGTTGCAGTTGACACCGTATTTATCCTTAATATTCGGACAGGGAGGCCTGATCAAACAGTATAGATCCAGATCAGACGTCACAGATCAGGGTCTACACTATTTACAACTCATGCAGCAATGTTTTAGACACAAGAACAGATGGTAAAATGGGTTTGTTCAAATTTTAGAATATGTATGGTAAGGTTTTTAAGGTGTCCGAAGACTTTTGGTAAATACGATAACAGGTACTCACGTACAGTATTATACATAATCTCTAAACTCTTCAAGAAAAAATAAATCTCACTTCAGTCTAAAAAACAAAGTTCAGGTATATAATACGCCATCCGCTTGAAGCTGAATTTCGTCCGAAAACATGCGCTTAGTGTGAAGAAGTGGAACTTAGCAGGCTGATCTGGGCCACCGCTCAGTATATGCCCAAAGACACATCTTCGCATGGACCAGCCCATATAATGCAAGGGTATTTTGTACATAGGAGAAAGATTTGATGTTTAACGTCCCTTTCAACATCATTTAAGTCATACTGGGATGATGCAAGGTTGATAATGAAAGTCTCTGTGCAATGAAGCACCATACAGTCATGACCTGAATTCCGCCTCCAGTAGGATTCAAACCCAAGACCTCATGATTCTGAAGTCGGGAGCGCTACCACTCAGGCACTTCTTCTTTGCATATGCCACAAAGAATAATGTCATTTTTAACCCTTGTCATGCTGAATAAATTAAGATGTCACGCCCACTTAATTTTCAGCCAATCAGATTGCTTGATCCTAATTATTGCTATAAATTCACATATTTAATGACAAACAGTGCAGATCCAGATCAGTTGGCTTCTTCAGAAGCCAACTGATCTGGATCTGCACTGTCTGCTAAGACAGGGCATGACGTGTTCAGCAAGAGAAGGGCTAAGTCTTTCTCAAACATTAATCAGAACACTAACAATTCTAGATCTTTTAATCGTATTCTATTTAAGCACATATAAGTAACAATAGCACAATAGTTGTAATAAAATTGCAAAGTGGGTTCATACAAACTAAATCAGACAGGTACCACACCTAACCTATGAGCCACATCACGAGAAAAAGGCTCCCTAAATATTAGGACACCCTTAACTCCTTACCATACTTGTCCAAAAAATTGTACAACTCCATCTGATCAATTTTTAATATATGTCCACGAAAGCTGCTGTTTGAGTGGCTAACAGTATATAACTTGATCAGATGCCATATTTTCAGGCTTCTGATCTGGGTTGAAAATGTTTGCTCTGCCTCTGTCTGCCCCAATACTTTGTGGTATTACAGTGGTATCTTGATAACCCTAGACATTGGGACAGACAGGCCTGAGCAAACAGTGCAGCTCCAGATCAGATGCCGCTGCAGAAAGTCCCAATACTTAGGTTTATTACAGTAATAAGTACACTGGGCCCAGTCCATAATATTAAGGTCATGACGAGCCAGTCAGTTTACCTAACCATACTTTTCCTGGGCAGGCTTAGTCCTCTAAGCAGTTAACCAGTATTTGTGCATGTTCTTTTGCCAGAAACTGACAACTGCCCTTCTTGAACCAGCAGAAGAGAATGACTGTAGAAAATATTTCATGATCAACCTTCACAAAAGAATGTTGCTTGACCCAGCTTGGGTTGAACCAGCGACCTCCTGATCACCTGTCAGATGTGCATCCAACTGAGCCTCTGAGGCCGGCTACCTTATAGGCAAAAATAACTTTGGTGAATAAAGTTTGTTCTACAGTAGATTTTATAACACACAAGTTGAATCCAAGCTGTCCCTAATGAACACTGCTTTTAATAAACTTCCATCTGTTTTAGTATTGAACATAATATAACATATGGGCAGGGAAGGTGAAAAGCTTAGCAAATACTAGAAACTTCTATCAATAGCTGCCAAAGATTCTATCAGAAAATAAAAAGTAATTATGCCTACTATATTAAATACCTCCCAGTAAGGTGAATGAATGCACCACAAAGAAGAAGATGATTTGGTGTTTTACATCCCTTTCAACATTAATTAAGTCATATCGAGACAATGGAAGGGTAAGCTGAACAATCATGGGCTGAATTCCGCCTTATGTGGGAACATCACAAAGAAACGACACTCTAAATTTAAGATTCTTGCTCCCTTTTTGAAGGGAGAACACTCCAGCAGAAAATGGATTTCCTGGTATATGAAAGGGAGCTTCGCTTACAGTCCTGCAGGAAAGAATTTTCCCTAAGGACAGAAGCAGATTACTTCCTCTGGTAGTAGCTTCTTTGAGAAAGAAGGCAAATACTTTCTGGACAGAGTATTTCCCTTGGAGGTGTAGTTAAACAGATACACTTTCAGGGGAGGCAACTCTGTGAAATTTGTTTGCCTCCCTTCTGAAATAGGGTCTACTAGTAGACCCCTTTTCAGGAAGGACTTAGTGTGCAGAAAAAAAAAGCAGAGTCAAAAGTTGTCTCCCTTATACCTAATGGCAGAAAATCTACTTAGTGTTATATTCAGTCACCTTAAAGAGCTCTAAAAGTTCCATACATAAATCTAACTTGCCTACTTGGCTTTTTATACACTATCCTGGATTTCACAATTCTCATGTTGCAAAATATTACATATTAGGGGTAAGCTCATTAGCAGTAATCGTATATAATGTAGAAGCTGAAAACTAGAGCAAAAATATGTGATGATACCCAGGAAATACCAACATGTCCAGATAAGACTGCAAAGATGGACACCCATCTCAACCTTCGCTGTTGGCATATGACATACGAGCCTTTTCCTGCATTGTTAATCACATATAAACCAACACACAACAAAATCTACAGTAAGACTTATGCGACCAGTGAAGACAGATCAGCCTGTGCATCTGGGCAGTCTGATTAGAGTCTTCACCAATCACAGGTGTCTTCTACAGTCTCAGGTTATCCAAAGAGGGATGAATGAGAACCCTTGCCATCCTGGGTAGATGTACAGGCTAATATGATTCTTTACTAGTTGCACAGCTCTTATCAGGGTTCAAATTTAACTTTTTTGACAGCTTGCTAAAATTAGCAAGTAGCATTATTTTTTAATTGCTAAACCTTTCAGCCAACTTGCTTTTTCACATTTATAAACACTGTTAAATGTGGCTTTAAACCTTAGCACTCTGGGTAAAAATTTCAGCAGACATTTTAAAATATTTTTCTTATTTTTCCCAGAAAAAAGGTTTTGACATTACATGCAAATTGTCTCCATAGGAGACAATTTACATGTAATGTCAAAACCTGTTTTCTGGGAAAAATAAGAAAAATATCGTCATTCCCTTTTGGAAAAGAAATTGCAAAACTTCAGCAACAATGCCTCAGGTTCCTTCAATTAAAGAGAATCTTTCCATCTTGCTAGAATTAGCAAGTGATGGAAATTGCAGCTTGCTTTTTGAGGAAATTAACCAGCATTTAGCAAGTTAGCAAGTGCTAAAATTGATCCCTGCTGGTTTTGTCATGCACTAGCTCATATTATTGCACTAAGTGATACAAACAGCTGTATTTTTACCATAATTAATGTATTCAACCTAATTACCACACTGTGCCCTTAGGTTTTTCAAAATTTCAGGAAAAATTGTAGTAAAATATCCACCTAATAAGGGCACACTTTAAAAAAAGATCAGCAGAAGACTTCATGAGGAGCGTATTCAATTGATGTTTACGCAATGTTATTTTCTGATTTTCCTCATAAAAGCATATGTTGTGGGTACTTGTTTGAATTGCCTCGACTTGTCTTTATAAAGAAGTAGATAAAAGTGCACTGGCTGTAATCTAAAGAATGCTAAATTGTTTGTGTGTGTGCTTATAGGAGCATGTGTGGTAATTAGGTTGACTATGATATATACCCTAAGTATTCTCATAGCTCCAGAAAGGAGGTTTTTTGTGTTTTTGTTTTTTCAACCGTTAACTACAAATATTTTTCTTACTTCTTCACAAAAACATGCTGTGGTCGAGGCATTTCTAATGAGTACCCACAACATACATTTTCATGGAGAAATAAGGAAAATATTAGGTTAGGCACTTCTAATGAGTACCCACAACATACTACACTGCCAACGTGCACGGCCTTATTCTCAGCTATGAATTCTGACACTAACTCCTTACCCTATTTGCCCTAAAATTTGACCTGAGTCAATTTACTACCTGAGTATAAAAACTGCTGAATGGCATCTGATCAAGGTCTACAGTTTACTCCAGCCCATCTATCTAAATACTTGTGATGAATACAGTATGCTAGTTTTTATATGTCAAAAATAATCTACATCCTGACAATCAGAATGTCCCAAAAATTCTTACATACCCAAAATCTGAGGTTTTTGATGGGAAAATTTTCTTATCCTATTCACCATATCCTACCCACAGGAAAGATAAAACCTCCCTCGTAAAGTTTTGGATGCCAGACAGTGACCACTGGGACAGATTTTTCTACACACACTGAACACTAATGAAAGATTCTTATAATCTTAAGCCATTTTAGCCAATACAAAACAATGAACACCATCCAAGTATTTGGACAGGCAAGCCTGAGCAACAGTGTTGACCAGTGGCATCTGATCTGGATCAACACTATCTGCCACTCATTCAGTGGTTTTCTAAACACGTCAACATGTAGTAAAATGAACCTGTTCAAATTTTAGAACAAGTATGGTTAGGTAAGTGTGAATATGTTCACTATCAGACATCACTCGCTTCAGTAATACTGACAAACAACAACAATCCTAATCCTACTGTCTTCCTTTACCAACTTGAAACAAGTTTAATATCATAGAAACTGCTACTGCTGGGCAATTTGATTGCCTATAAATGATATGACTTTTCCTATATAAGCATGGTTTATAAATATACACTGAACTTGTAAAGGAGGAGTATTTGGTGATAATTTGGGATAATTTTACTTATTTCTCCATAAAAACATAGGTTGTGGGTACTCATTAGAAGCGCATCGGCGAGGTGCTTCTAATGAGTACCCACAACCTATGTTTTTATGGAGAACTGGAGAAAATTATCCCAGAATTATCACCAAATACTCATTTACCTCTGATATTACTGTATTTACCCTAAGTATTCAGACAGACAGACCTGTGAAAACCTTGCAGACCTAGATTAGACACCCTAGAATGCAGCATTTAATCAGTGCCTTCACTATTTGTCACACATCCGGTACTTTTAGACACATCAACAGGTAGTAAAATGGTCTAGTTCAACTTTAAGAACAAGTACAGTAAGGAATTAAGGTGACCCAATATTTAGGGTAAATATAGTATAGTTTGTTTTATTTGGGTTTAACATCACCTTCTCCTTTCAGTTATATCCCAATGATGTTTGGATGTCGCAGGAAGCTCAATCCTCACTTTAAGAATGCTGCCTCACTGAAATATCGCAACGTAATATTGCACCCAGTCACAATATACTAACACCAGGCTGACAAGTTCTGTTCTTTCTCAATTCCAAGCCCCATGGCAAAGAGCACCTTATACCATTTTTAAAGTTTTTGGTAAGATTCAACCAGGAATCAAACACACAACTTTCCGGAGGTTCTACCAAGTAAGCCAATGCAGCAGTCAAGACAGTTAAAAGTAAATAAAGCATGGTTTAAGAGAGACACTAGAGTTTTACCACCAGAGAAAGGATCTTCAAGGTACACCACAATCTCTTTATAACACTATTGTTGGGGTCCATAGTATAAACCATTTTAGTTAAAAAAACCGTGTTATATCCAAACAAAAATGTATAGATTATATTGAAAAATGACCATTTATGGTCATTTTTCAATATAAGCTATACATTTTTGGGATCCATCTTTGAACCGTGTTATATACAAAACCGTGCTATAACGAACTGTGTTATACAGAGGTTGTGGTGTATATACTGACATCAGCCTGCAGCTCTACACATCCACATATTTGCTATGGAGTTTTATGGCCCAATCAACACTGTTATGGTCATATCAAAGCAGTCAGTTAACATACCCACACATATTTGATATCTACATTGTACCAGAAACACATTGACGAGACATATCTGATGAGTTTTGAGTTTAGTTTTATGGACCAGCTGACACTGTCAACAATGTCAAGGTCATGTCAAGCAAATCAGTTAACCTACGCACACTTTTCCTGGGCAGGCTTAGACTTCTAAACGGTTACCCAGTACTTTGTGCACATAATTGTGCCAGTAATGACAACTGCCCTTCTTGAATCAGTGGAAGGGGGAGAATGACCAAAGAAATGATTTCATGACCAATCTCAATGAAAGTTTGAAACTTGTAACCCCTGGATCGGCAAACATATGTGTAACTAAAGTACTATGGAGCCTGGCAGCACATCCAAGGGTGGATTCAGAAGGGGCTCAGGGGGATCAATCAAACCTCCCTTTAATTCAAAGTTTCATTTTCATGGGAAATTTTGGATAAATTTGGTATACCATATTTACCCTACAAATTTGCATCCCTTAATTTTTACCTTATACTTCTCTTCAACAAGTTCACTTTATTACCTATGAATGTGTATAAAATTGTTGGATGAGTGGCAAACAGTGTAGACCCTGATCAGATGCCGCATTTTGCGGCATCTGATCTGTGTCTACACTGTTTGCTCAGACCTGTGTATCCAAATACGTAGAGTAAGTATGTTAATTTAATCAAATTGAACCCTCTCAGAAATCATCCTAGATCCAACCCTGACAGCCCTACAGTTTTTAATCAGTCTTCACTGCCATTCAGAATTTACTGTATTGTTTATGAACACGAAAAGGCCTAAATGTTACTACTTCTTGCCATGCTTCTGGCAAACAGAGTAGACCCTGATCAGATGCCAGTCTGTGGCATCTGTTCTTGGTTTACACTATTTGGTCAGGCCTGGCTGTTCAAATATTTAGGGTAAATACCGCATGCATATATGCAGGCAAATATGGGATTTTGCCGTTTGAATATAACCCCGAAAAATCCCCTTTCTTCTTGAGAAGGATACTTGGGATGAAGCAAATTTACTTTTATTTTAATATCAACTATGTTTTATCTATATAAGCATTGTGTCAAGCTGTTTCTCTGTGCAGACTTATGGGGAAAAGATACACTTTCTGGGGAGACAATTTTGACAAAATATATTTGTAATACTTCTGAAAAGGAGTCTAATCTAAAAGGAAAGAATTTGCTCCCCATGGGAGCAAATTCTTTCCTTTTAGAGTAGACCCCTTTCCCCCTTTTGAAAAAGGGTATAATGTTAATTCATTCTTTTTAGACCCCTTTTCCCCTTCTGAAAAGGGGTATACTGTAAAAAGAAGTAATTTGTTCCCAAGGGGAGCAAAATCTTTAAGAGTGCTTCCCTTTCCAGAAGGGATTTCATGGGCAATAAAGCTAACTGAAAATCATGAAAACTGCCTCCCTTACAAAAATGGCTTGCAAGTGTACCTAAGCCTCTCAAAATAGGAACTATCAGTGGAAACAAATCTATATAAAATAACAATGTATCACACAGTCCCTTTCTTCTCAACATAGCTTATAATGGCAGTTCAAAGGTCACACCCACTGCGGCTTCTTTAGCTAATGTCACTATGCTCGCTAATTTAACAGCCTGAAAGAAAAAATAGACAGAACTTCCTTTAAGCACCTGTACACTAAATGTGAAAACAAGCAACAGAAGTTATAGTTGTTATCCTTGTTTAGCTCAGAAAGATCAAACAATCAATGAAGTGAAACTAACTGTGAAGTTTTAACCCATTGTAGTCGGGAAATCCGTAAAAGGGTAATTGGCAAACAGTGCAAACCCAGATCAGATGCCGCAAAACGCAGCGTCTGATCAGGGTCTCCACTGTTTGCAAATAGTTTAGCCATTTTTCTCATAGCCGGACGTACCTAAAATTGAAATTGGACTCTTCCAATATATAGTGTGGGAAAGTCTATTCAGTATACAATGGGTTAAAGTTTGTAGACTTCATTTTGAATGAATGTTAGGGTAGATGCTAGGGTAGACAAAAGTACATGGAGAACGGTCTAATGAACAGACAGAAATTTGCTAAAGCAGGAGTGACAAAAAGGAGAACATGTTCATAAATTCTAGGGTTCCCATTTGCTGCATCCTGCTGTGACAAGCGAGTTACAGTAAAACCTGTGTAAGACAGCCACCATTGAAACTGACCTTAGTGGTTGATGTGGAAAGGTGGTTGTCTTATAAAGGTACATGTCATATAATTTTGCTAGCAAAATTACATGACATGTACCTTTATAAGACAGACACCTTTTTCCGCATCAACCACTATTTAAAGTCAGTCTCAAAGGTGGCTCTCTTACACAGGTTTTACTGTATCTTTAAACCTGCTAATTTTACTTAAGCACTGCATACAAAAATTTTCAGCTTTAGGCCATTTTGATTGATTCTGTAAGCAACTGTCTGAGGTCTAAACTAACCTACATCATTCTAAATGGTGGTATTACAAATGAAAGTTTGTATCAGTGCAGTACTTAATGAGATTTTTTACTACAATATTGTTTACTATTAAGGCACCATTCAAATTTGCCTGCAAAAATGTCCTTTATAATGTAATTGTGACCTGCAAGAGAGTAGCATTACCAAGGTCATCAATATAAATTAAATACTACCAAAAACCAAATGATGCATATTGATAGAGTAAGAGATAGATAGAAAAATCTGTTCCAAGGATCACTGTCTACCATCACGAGGCATGCTGACTGATGCCAGACTGTGATTGCGAGGGACGGATTTTTCTCATTATACCCCTCACACCAATGATAGATTCTTTTTCTTGCATACCTTTCATTTCTGAATGTGGATTTTTTTAATAATGCAGTCACACTTCGAATGCTGACATCCGCCATATTGTGATGACATCACTGCGGTGTTTAATGACGTCATTACGTTCAGTGACATAAACCTTAACGATGGCATACTTGACATCCATTACAACCAGTGCATCAAACAGGAGAGAATTCTCTATTTTTATCTTACCCTGCGTAGGATAACCTGGGTAGGATAAGAATTTCAATCCCAGGGCTAAATCCAGGATTTCCTTGTCTGGTATATTTTCTTAATTGAGCTAACATATTAATCTCAGTGTTGTTAAGGAGGAGTGTTTGATATTAAATCTGGGATAATTTTTCTTATTTCTCCACAATACAGTAAAACGTCCATGACTTGAACACCAATGGCTTGTTTACCATGGTTAATTCGAACTTGTTTTTGAGTCCCTACGAAATTCTTGTGATAACTCAACATTACGAAAACATGCCTATTGAAATATACTGAAAATTTTACTACCAAAACATGAAAAAAATTCAGATGAAAATTCGGATATTTTCCATATTTCTGCTCAAAACATAGATTGTGGATACTTGTTAGAACCGCCTCAGCGAGGCAGTTCTAATGAGTACCCACAATCTATGTTTTTGACCAGAAATAAGTAAAATAATGTATACCCCTATAAACCCCAGTTTTACTATATAAAAGTGGGGTTTACTGGGGTCAACATTATATAGGCATGTTTTCGTGATGAGAAAAAAAAATATTTAGTGAAGTTTTCTTGTTTTATCATGAAATTGTATGTTGTGTGTACTCATTAGAATTGCCTCATTGAGGCAATTCTAATGAGAACACTCAACAAACCATTACTGTATAGAAGATCAAAAAGACTTCCCTAAATTATCACCATTTGCTCCCTGAACTGGCGCCAAGATTAACCCTCAGTGGCTAAAACTACCCATGTCTCGAATAAATTTCCATGGTCCCAAAGATGTTTGAACCATTGAGGTTTTACTTTAATTGTTGGTACTCATCAGAAGCACCTTGCCAAGACACTTCTAATGAGTACCCACAATATATGTGTTAATGGAGAAATGAAGGAAATTACCCCATAATTATCACCTAGTACGCCTCCTTACCTACTCTGTACAAAGCATTTACTGCTTCTGATGATAACTTTCAACATTATTTAAGTCACATTAAGAAGATAGAAGGGTGATAATGAAAGATTCTGTGCAATTAAGCACCATATAGTTATGAGCCGAATTCTGCCTCAAGTAGGTTTTGACTGACTGAGTTGATGTTTTATGGCCCAGTCAACCCATTAGGATCATGTTGAGTGCGGTCAGTTTACCTAACCACACTTTTAAGCGCTTAACCAGTATTTGTGCATATATTTTTTTGCCAGAAACTGACAACTGCACTTCTTGAATCAGCGGAAAGGAATGACAGTAGAAATATTTCATGATCAATCTCCATGAGAGAATGTTGCTGGACCTGGCATCTCAAGCAGGATCTGAAGTTGGGAACGCTATCTACTCTGCAACAGGACACTTAAAAGCACCTGACTAATAAAGATATACAAAAAGACCTTACCATTGTGGCAGCGTTATCTAAATCATCAGAAGCAAACATTCTAAGAGGACTGGCAGCTAGGATAGCTTTGGCATCTTCTACTCTCGTACCTGTTACAATATAAAGCATTTGTTTATTATTATTATTAATGCAGTTGTATGTTTTATTCACCAAATATGGTTTCCATAAAGCATAACAGATTATGAAAGGAATGAGCCTTGAGAACAATGGATCAATGGATACACTTTTATCAAGGGCCCAGTTGTTCAAAGCATCGTTAGCTTAACGAGTTCGTTAGTGATCAAAATGTTAACTGTTCTAGTAAGTACAATACCCAGTTCATAGGTATTTTTGCTGAAAAAAAAGTGAATAGCTTTTGCAAATGCAAAAGCTATTCACATTTTTTCAGCAAAAACTATTAGCGTATATGCCATATTCAATGATCAAAGTTTTAACAATATATATGTTAACTAACGACATCATTAGTTTTGAACAACTGAGCCTAGATAAATATTTTTTTTTATTGCTCCACAGAAACTTATGTTGTGGGCACACATCAGAAGTCAGACGGACACACAAGTAGTGTGATTGAGGTAGTCATTCCCTGTCATACATATGCCATAGGAGTCCTTTCTTACATTGTGGATCGGAAGGGGACAGGATACACTAGGTGATCCTGATATTTGTTGTTTTATGTCCCTTTCAACATAATTCAAGTCATATCGAGATGATGGAAGGATAATAATGAAAGGCTCTGTGCAATGAAGTGCCATGCAGTCATGAGCTGAATCTCATGATCCTATGGCTGGATTTGTTTGTGTTAAGGTTTTATGGCCCAGTCAACCCAACGGGGTAATGTCGAGCGTGGTCAGTTTACCTAACCACACGTTTACTGGGCAGGCTTAGTCCTCTAAGCGGTTAACCAGTATTGTGCACATTATTTCACCAGAAACTGACAACTGCCCTTCTTGAATCAGAGGAGGGGAGAGAATGACTGTAGAAAATATTTCATGATCAATCCCCACGAAAGAATGTTGCCAACCTCGGCTCCTATGGCTGGAGCGCTAACCACTGACATCTGGAAGCTTCTACTTCGTAAATCTTCCACCATTTCTGACAAGGGAGACAACTTTTGTAAATACATATTTGCTTTCTGAAAAGGGGTCTACCCTAAAAGGAAAGAATTTGCTCCCAAGGGAGCAAATTCTTTCCTTTTAGGGTAGACCACATTTCAGAAGGGAGGCAAAAACCCTTTCGATAGAGTTACTTCCCCCCCTAAAAGTCCATATATTCCCGTTAAGTTTTGGTGAAGTACAACAACATACCCTTCAAATGCTAGTTATTATTGCTCCAGTCTGAGGGGTTACCAGGAAAATATTTGTTCATATTTTTTTCTTATTTCTCCAAGAAAACGTATGTTGTAGGTACTGATTAGAAGTGCCTCAGCAAGGCCAATCACAAACATTTTTGTGTCGCTGAGGTTATCTAATGAGTACCTGAAACTTATTTTTTTTGTGCAGAAAAAAAGAAAAATATCAGTAATTTTTCAGTGTAAAAAGTATCTTATCTGAAGCTATGCACTGATTAAGTGTGCCAATGGTTTTTTACTTGCCGACTCGAGTACTTTCAGACGTGTACCGAGTGAAGAATCAGATCAGCCTGCACATTTATGCAGTCTGATCAGAATCTTCTTTGGGCACATTTTGGAAAGCCAGTGATGTAAAATTTCTGCATGAGGACAACAAAGACTCTAATCAGACTATGCTGACAGGCAGACTGATTTGAGTCTTTGTTGGGCGCACAAATTTTCTCAAGTTACAAATCATTTGTTTCCTACCTTGTAATCTGACAATGATTGGTATCTTGATGTCTAGTTTCTCTCCGGCCTCTACAATACCCTGAGCTATGACATCACATCTCATAATACCACCAAAAATGTTCACCAGGATTGAATGCACCTACAAATGGAAAATTTATAGTAAATGTCCCAAAATTTCAAACCCTTTTATTTCATATTTTTGCTTTCTGTGCATTTGTTTCACAAAAAACAGAAATCTGTGTTTAGCAAGCACCTTCTGGAAAGCCAAAATGTGGTTGCGTAAGACAGTGCTTGCTTACTACAGGTAAATTTGCATTTATTCACATTTTAAGGGATCTGACAAACTGAACTGGTCTATACACAGATGATTGCTTCATACAGGGACCTTTAAGACAGGTTTAACTGTACTTGGTAGAATGGCAAATAGTGTAGACCAAGATCAGACTGCTCTGTCTGATCTGGGTCTGATCTGTTTCTTATGGCACTTTATCATAAAACACTTTTGATTCGATTTGTGTTGAAGTCTTACGGCTGAGACAATACTTTTAAGGTCATGTCAAGCCAGTCAGTTTACCGGACCACACTTTTCCTGGGCACTTAGGGTGGGGGTGGGGAGGTGTTAAGAAAAAATTTCTAGCTAAGTAGAATACTACCAAAAATTATACGGGTACAAGAAATGCGTCCAAAGGACACAGATGCCCCCACCTGAAAAACTTAGTGCAGGCTATAAATCTGAATTACAATTTATAAATGTAAACTTTCACAAAGCGAACGCTCTACCAACTGAGCCAATATTTTGGTCTGCAGGGCTAAAGGGTTATCTGTACAGTGAAGACCAAAGCAAAACTGTAAGACTATTCTCACTGATCTGCACAAACTGATCATGTAATTTACCTTTTTATCTGATGTAATAAGTCTAAATGCTTCTGTTACTTGTTTAGAGGTAGCACCGCCACCGACGTCGAGGAAGTTAGCTGGCATGCCGCCGTGCAGTTTAATTATATCCATAGTAGCCATGGCCAGACCAGCACCATTTACTGAAACAAAATAGGGCAAATCAAATTTTATGAGCTGCATCAGAAGGGGTTTTGCAGTAAAGCAAACAGGAAGTCATAAAAATTGTCTCCCTTGGCGAAAATACAGATAAACTAACAACTGTATTCATTCCCTTATTGAAGGCAGTAAGTTATCTGACCAATGTACATGTAACTGCCTATCTTGCAACATTGTCCAGAATGTCTCTAACATTTAATAAGAATGTCATGATTTTTACCCAACTAGTCGACAATGATGATAATGATGATCTGGGCCCAGCTGTTCAAAGCTAACGATGTCGTTCGTTAACGATTCGTTAAAAATTTACATGATACGCAAATATGCTGAAATTTTTTGCTGAAAAAATGTGAGTAGCTTTTGCAGTGCAAAAGCTACTCACATTTTTTCAGCAAAAAATATCAGAGTATTGTATATTGAATCTGCTAAAACAGTTAACGAAATGACCCTTAACGAGCTCATTAAGCTAACGACGCTTTGAACAACTGGGCCCTGGAGTTTTACATCTATTTCAGTATTATTTAAGTCATATTGAGATGATGAAGCCATAATAATGAAAGGCTCCCTGTAATGAAAAGCCATACAGTCAAGAGGTGAACCCCCCCACCCCCCACCACCACCTCCCACCCCCTCCAGGACCCTGATCCAAAGTAAGGAGTGCTATCCACTCTGCCAGCCAGACACTTCCCAACCTGGTCAAATGAAGAGTTGAGGCTCTGCCTTTAAGAAAAAGCTCTCACCAAAGATACCCGACAGCCCATCAATTTCAACCCAATGGGCCTTACCAAGGGTATTATATTCAGCAGTTTTCAATCTGGGTCCATACTGTTTGCTTTGGCCTGTCTGTGACAATACTTTGAAAAAATATGAAAATTAAGACAACAAATTTCCCCAAGCCTTCTTACTTGCTCCTCTTCCTGACAAAACATAGCATCAGATAAGAGGGGTATCAAGATACATATAGTTTTCTTATCTCTCCACAAAAATATGTTTTGGGTACTCACTGGAAGTGTTATGGGTACTCATTAGAAGTGCCTCAAAGGCTCAAAGGGGCACTTCTAATGAGTACCCATAACATGTTTTCATGGAAAAATTAAAAAAAAAAAAAATAACAGTGCATTTCTGTTGAGCAAAAAAAAAAAGCCTTATCTGACGTAATAATAAATTTTTTACCGAGACAGCCTATGCTTCCATCCAGACCGATGTAGTTGAGATCTGACTCTGATGCAATTCTTTCTCTGGGATCTTCTTGAGTCCAGTCCCGTAACTGAAATATTTCTGGCTGTCTGTATGCTGAATTGTCATCGAAGTTCAACTTACAATCCATACAAAATACTGAAATTTGAAAAAAAAAATTAAAATCAGAAACAGACTGACAGGCAAGCTGTGATGACAAAATAATCTGAAAAAATTGATAGCAATAGATAGCAACAGAATGACTAGATCATCCTTACTGGGGATAACTGTCCCCACTACTACCAGTTTGACTTTTTATGGCAAAATTTCTAAGTAAATCAAGTGTGTGTAAGTGTAGCATAAAAATTTAATCAGAGTTCTGTGACATTTATGCACATGCCCAGCCTATATTCTTACTTTGCAGCAAGTTTCAAATCATTATCCTGAAAACTATTGGAGAATTTATGGAGACATGAACCCTACTCAGCCATGTGTAAAAGGCCATATTTCTAAGTAAATCAAGGGTTTGTAACGCTAGCAATAAAAATTTTATCCGAGTTCTGCGGCCTTAAGGCACATGCTCAGCCTATATTCTTACTTTGCTGCAAGTTTCAAATTATTATCTTGAAAACTGTAGAAGCTGCAAAGACATGAACCCTACTATGTCATGTGTATAAGACAAATTTTCTAAGAAAATCAAGGGTATGTAACTCTATCAATAATATTTTGATCAGAGTTCTATGACCTCTATGCACAGGGTCAGTCTATATCCTTACTATGGTGCAACTTTCAACCACTTTCAACCATTACTTTGAAAACTATAGGAGGAGTTGTAGTGACACAAACAGTACTAAAAAGAGTGACGGACAAACAAATGGACATAAAAACATGTAACATAATATTATGACAAAGGGTAAAACTATATGCCCTACTCTACTCCGTGTCAGGGACACAAAAATGAAAAAGCACATCACAGCATGACACCCCACCATTCGAAAACCTGTCTCACATTGGATGTCAGTCAAGCAAACTTAACATTACACGCAAACAATATAATTAATAATACACTAATTGAATATATTTAAAGTTGACTCTCATTATCTCAAACATTGATAACTCAACTTTAACTTAGATCAAACTAAATTTTGGATAATGTTGGTTTAGTTTTATGTTCTTTAGATTTCAAATTTGGAAGTACAGTAGAACCTCAATAGCTTGAACACCGATGGCTCATTTACCATGGCCAATTCAAACTCATTTTTAAGTCCCTATGATAGCTCAAGAAAACAAATATTTAGGGAAATTTTCTTATTTTATCATGAAATTGTATGTTGTTTGTAGTCTTTAGAATTGCCTCACTGAGATGATTTTAATGAGTACACTCAACATACAATTATATTGTATAGAAAATCAAGAAAAAATCCCTAAATTATCGCTTTTTGCTTCCTGACCTGGCACCATGATTAACCCTCAGTGGCTCAAACTACCCATGTCTTGAACAATTTTCTATGGTCCCAACGATGTTTGAGCCATTGAAGTTTGACTGTAATTTAATTTGGATCAAAAAGAGACAAGAATATGTAAGAATGTACGTACAACATTCAAAGAACTGTAGCAAGTTTAACCAAACTGACATTTTAGTGACTAACTGGTTTTCCATGTGTAAACTGAGTGCTTCTGTCAAGATTTTAGCTATATAAAAGAATTTAGCCACTTAACACAGAATGAATCCGATTGAAATTAACAGCTTTGTTTTTTGTTTTGTTTGAACACTTAGCCCTCTGGGTAATACTTTCAGCATATCTATGACATTTTTTCAAATATTTTTTCTTATTCTTCCCAGAAAAAACCAGATTAGACATATCATGCAAATTGTCTCTAAATAAAAGAAATATCATCAAGTTGTTGTGTGCTGAATTAGCCCAGAGAGAAAGGTAAGGCCACTCAGGTACAAAAGGGTTGGTACAGACTATCAGATAGATGAACACACAGTCATGTAGCATGCCAACATAATACCCCGCCACCACTGAGTGGTGATCCCACCAGTGTTGTGGCAGGTATAAAAAGAATGAAAACATGAGCCGTGTTGCTAATATAGGGCTCTTAAAATTTTCTGTCGAAATATTTCAATGCCCATGCCTGGCCCATTAATGTTACAAAAACACGCCTATACAGATATATTGAAAATTTCACCACCAAAAACTGGAAGTTTTCAGGTAAAAATTCTGATATATTTCATAGTTCTGCTTAAAACACAGATTGTGGGTACTCATTAGAACTGCCTCGCAGAGGCAGTTCTAATGAGTACCCACAATCTATGTTTTTGAGCATATATAAGAAAAATAATTTATACCTGTAAATCCAAGTTTTACTATACAAAAGTGGGGTTTAAGGGGTTCAAAATTATATAGGTATGTTTTCGTGATGCATTGCTATGTCTAGTTCTTTTGCTGAAGTTTCTCTTAGTTTACCAACTACTCCTGGAGATTGATCATGAAATATTTTCTACGGTCATTCTCTCCCTTCAAGAAGGGCAGTTGTCAGTTTCTGGCGAAAGAATGTGCACAATACTGGTTAACCGCTTAGAGGACTAAGCCTGCCCAGTAAACGTGTGGTTAGGTAAACTGACCGTGCTCGACATGACCCCATTGGGTTGCCTGGGCCGTAAAACCTCAACACAAAACCTGAGAGAACATCGCAGATTCTGAGAAGACTGTGTGGCTTTGCAGGCTACCCTGAATCTTTGCTGATCACATATGCTATCAGGGCCTTTCCCACACTCGTATAATTCTTGCATTCAATAAATGTCTTAAAATTTTGAACACTTTATTCCATACTTTTTTCGCTTAAATTTTTCTTTAAATGAATTTCTCTCTTAAAATGCTTCAATATTGGAATGGCAAACAGTGAAGACACTGATCAGACTGCTTCAGGAGCAGTCTGATTTGGGTCTGCACTGTTTGCATATGGCAATTTGTCAGAAACTTTTATGTTCAAAATTTTAGGACATTTAACGTAAACTAAAGAAGGAAATGCAGCATTTCTTTTTGAAAGGACAAATAGTGACCATGTCCAGCCAAGGGGTTTAAGTCTTATTCAAGTCATATTGAGAATGTGAAGGGGTGATAATGGTAGCCTCCATGCAGTGAAGCAGTGTGACTTCTGTCTCTAACCATTCAGATACCACATTTTAGGTCCCTCACTTTGAAAGAACCAATTAATTTGAGTAATTAAATCTACAGGTACATGTAATGGCCAAAACTTTCACTTAACTCTCTCGACCTTGTAGACCAAAACATGTTTTTGTTAGTGTTGAGGTTTTGTGGCCCAGTCAACCCAATGGGGTCATGTCAAGCATGGTCAGTTTACATAACCACATTTTTATTTGGCAGGCATAGTCCTCTAAGTGGTTAACCAGTATTGTGTACCTTCTTTCGCCAGAAACTGACCCTTCTTGAATCAGCAGAAGGGAGTGAATTACCACTGAAAATATTTCAAGATCAAATCTTCATGAAAGAATGTTGCCAACCCAGCAGGGGTCGAACCCACAACCTCCTGATCACCACTGGGACGCGCATTCAACTGAGCCGGAGAGGCCTGCACCAAAACATGTACCTTTGCAAACAGTGTAGAACCAGATGAGATGGCTCTCAACAAGCCGTCTCATCAGGATCTACTGTGTTAACAATTTCAAGATTGATTTTTTGATGACATCCCCATTAGCAACAATGGATATGTCCAAATTTGAAAGACAGAAGAGTCCACTTCAGAAACAAAGTTGAAAAAGGGCCATAACTCCCATAATAATTGATGGATTTTACCCTTAATTGAATTTCATATATATTTCATGATTATATATCTGTGTATAAAATATGAATCCAATACACTAATTTTTTCAAATGGTATCGAATGTACACAGACAGCAGTGATACTATAAGCCACCCCACCCACCCCTACCCCCACCGCCCTGAAAATGGGGGCATAAAAATGCCTTATCTTGAACTACATGGATTATCACATATGAATCTCCAGGCTCCAAAGCACAGTCAGTAGCCCATTTGATTGCAGATCCAGGTGTCACATTCAACATTAAGAAAACAAGTCTATTCCTTTTTCTTTTTTTTTCCTTTTTTTTACGGCCCAGTCAACTCAATGGGGTCATGTCAAGCGCGGTCAGTTTACCTAATCTCACGTTTACTGGGCACTTAGTCCTCTAAGCGGTTAACCAGTATTGTGCACATTCTTTTGCCAGAAACTGACAACTGCCCTTCTTGAATCAGGAGAAGGCAGAGAATGACCATAGAAAATATTTCACGATCAATCTCCACGAAAGAATGTTGCCGACCTTGGTGGGGGTTGATTGTGCGACCTCCTGGTCTCCAGTCAGACGGCGCATTCAAATGAACCACCAAGGACAAGTCTATTCAAGTATACTGAAAATTTTACCACCAAAAAATGAAAATTTTCAGATAAAAATTCTGATACTTTTCATATTTCTGCTCAAAACATAGATTGTGGGTACTTGTTATAACCACTTTGGCAAAACAGTTCTTATGAGTTCCCACAATCTATGTTTTTGAGCAGAAATAAGATTTGAAAATAATGTATACCCCAGTTTTACTATATAAAAGTGGGGCTCAAAGGGGTCATGTTTTCGTGATAAGCCTAGCTCGGCCACATATCATTTGTGAAGCCTGATAATGAAATCATTTCTACAGTCATTCTTCCCCTTGCATTGATTCAAGAAGGGTTGTTGTCAGTTACTGTTGAAAGAATGTGTACATGTACTGACTAACAATTAAGAGGACTAAGCTTGCCAAGGAATAGTTAACGGGTCAATCTCAACACAACCCTAATTGGTTGACAGGGTTGTAAAACTTTAACTAAAACAAACATGTATGAATCAGATAAACTTACCATTTCCCTGTGCATCTTCTGCCATAGGATTAATCTCCAGCAGGGTGGCATCATACTTCACGAAAACATTGTTATATAACTTCAGGAAAGTCTCAGCTGCCTTTTGGAAAAAAAGACAACATATTCATGTTTTCATTTCCAGTATGATGGCATTGTTACAAAGCAAAATGTTGAAACTTCTGCATTTTGCATTGATGCTAGACTGTGAAATGAAGACTTGTTCAACCTTTTGCATTGATGCTAGTGCAAAATGAAGAAGTTTTCTACCTTTTGAATTGACACTAAAGTGAAATGAAGAAATTTTCTACATTTTGCATTGACTCCAGTGTGAACTGTAGAAATTTCTACATTTTGCATCGACACTAGTGTGAAATGAAAAAATTTCCTACCTTTTGCATTAGCCTGAGCTAAAAATTTGGAAATGTATTTTTTCTACATTTTGACACTGACTATCATCTCACGACCCACAAAAAAAAAGCTATAAAGATAACCGATGTCTGAACACAATGGTATTCATTTTGTACAATCAAGCTAAAACATAACTATCTTACCTATTAACACAAAATGTACAACTTTCTACCTTCTATGTTCATGCAAACACAAAATGTAGACAATTTCTACGTTTTGCATTGACATCACTGCAAAATGTAAAAACTTCTACATTTTGCTTAGAGTCAATGCAAAACGTAGAAACGTCTACACTTTGCATTAAAACTATAGCTCTTGATAAGATGCTTTTCTTTTAATCCAAAAGTATTGCTACAGTATAACCTCATTGGCTCGAACACGCATGGCTCGTTTACCGTGGATGATTCCAACTCGTTTTTCAGTCCCTCGTAATTCTTCCAATAGCTCAAGAAAACAAATAAAATCGAAAAGATTTCCCTAAATTATCGCTATTTGCTTCCTGAACTGTTGCCATGATTAACCCTCAGTGGCTCGAACTACCCATGTCTCGAACAAATTTCCATGGTCCCAAAGATGTTTGAGCCATTGAGGTTTGACAGTATTTTTCTTATTTCTCCATGAAATATATGTTGTGGGTACTCATTTGAAGTGCCTCACCAAGTATCCACAACATATTTTTCGTGGTGAAATACAAATAACATTTACCTGATAAATACTCTTATCTATACCCATGTTAAAACATAGCATCATATTTCATGAAAACATTGTTTAACTTCTAGAAAATTTCAGCTGTTGAAAAGACAACCAGGTGTTGTTATCTGGTGATAATTCTGGAAAATTCACCCCAGTTCTCCATAAAAACATATGTTGTGGGAACTCATTAGAAGCACCTCACAGAGGATTTTTTTATGAGTATCCACGACATGTTGTTATGGTAAAATAAGAAAAAAATCCCAGAGTTATCATCATATACTCCTTCTCAACAGGTCCTATGCTTGTACAGTTATGCCTTAAAGACACCTTCACTTGGCACTGTGTCTCACTGCAGATCATGGGTCACAATATAACAATCAAACATGGTTTTTCATGCATTAACATCCGCCAGGTCCCTTGGAAGGTGTTGAAAACCGAGGCAGGAGGCCGCGGTTTTCAACACCTCCCAAGGGACCTGGCAAATTTTAATGCATTGAAAAACCATGTTCGATCGCTATTATTGCATAAAAACTGAAAACATTTGCTACATCTCGCATTATTTCTTGCACTATTTTGTTTTGTCTTTTCACTGATGTCTGGCAAACATAATTTCCACTGACTATATTCATTCTAGGGCTGGGCAGTACACATCTCGTAACGGCAGCAAATCTGTGGCCCCGGTACGATCATAATGAAAATTGCATTAACAGCGCGTGAATTGCCTTGTTAATACACGGCTTTTCACCAGTTAAAGCACGGCTGTTAATAACGTGCGGCACTGCTTTTTTATGCAATAATTTTGAATCAAATCTTGGGCACATAATCATTCCTAGGCTCATTCCACACCAACCCCCACCCCACTCCACGGCTGCACTGATTCAAAAAGGAATGTTGTCAGTTACTCACATATGCAAAAGAAGTAGACCCAGATTAGACTGAGCAGTCTGATTAGGGTCTACATTGTTCGATATTTTTACTAAGCATTTTAAGAAACATTTGCATAAAAAGCAAAATTTAGGCCCTAAAGTATAAAATAAAGTGTTCAAAGTTTTAGGACATTCACTGTATATGTGTGTTGTCAAAATAAAGTGTCTTATTTCTCCATAAAAACATATGTTCTGGGTACATATTAGAAGTACCTCAATGTTTTTGTGGAGTGATAAAGAAAAAAATATTTAAGACACAGAATTTACCTGATCAATACTGGCAACATCAAAGCCCATATCTGCAGCCAAGTTGACAGCCTGTTCTCTCGTCAAGCCTGTAGTTATGTCTACGGGTTCTTTGATGATAGCCTGAGGATTATCGCGGGCAACTTCTTCGATGCTCATACCTCCCTGAGAACTACCAACCATCACTGGACCCTGAGAAGGAAGAAAACAAAGCCATGTAACTCATTGCTACAGATAAAGCAGTTCTTTTAACTGAAAAGTATCCATGATTTTTATTTCTCTACAAAAATGTATGTTGGCAAGGCACTTCTAATGAGTACCCACAATGTATGTTTTCGTGGAGAAATAAGAAGTATTAACCTGATATGCCCTATTATCTGAAGCTATGATTTTTTTTTTATTTGTCTATGAAACTGTATGCCGTGGGTAGTCATTAGACGCCTCTCTTATGGGGAAATATTTATTGATAATTCTGTGATATTTTTTATCCAATTCTCCATAAAAACATACAGAGTAAGTTGTACTCATTAGAAGCACCTCTGCAAGGTGCTTCAAATGAAAATCCAGAACATGTTTACATGGAGAAATAAGAAAAAATATTGCAGAATTATGAAGTTACACTGTACTCTTCTCCTTAATTCATGACAGAGCCATGTCTGGTTTTACCATTCCACACACCTATAATGACCTGTGTTGTAATAATCAACTTTCCATATTCATATCTTCTGATAATAGGGGTATTCAGATAATATTTTTTCTTATTTTTCCATGAAAACATATGTTGTGGGTACTCATTAGGAGCGCCTTGGCAAGGGGCTTCTAATGAATACCCACTACATGTTTTCATGGAGAAATAAAAAAAATTATCAGTATTTTTCAGTCTGTTGGTGTGAACATTCTGATTATCATTCATTTACAGATTTATGAGTTTGGATTATGGCTTGGGTACCATGACCACAATCACTTGAAAAATTGCCTTATCTGGAATATAACTTCTACAAGTAACATTTATTTAACTCAAGTTAACAATTTTGCTACAGTTTGTGGATTTAACTCATTTCAGTTATTTTTTGATTTGTGCCATTTTTTCACCTTCTGATTGTAGACTTACAGCAATTTTCATGGGCAAGTGGTTAATTTTGTATGTCAAGATATATGTAATTTTATGATCAAGAAATAAAATTTTGTATGCATCATCTAGTAATGTGTATGCACAGCCTTTGAAGTTAATGAAAAAATATACCTTTTGTGAAATAACCTAAATAAGTTAAAACCTTCAGCCCAAGGAAAGTTAACTCTTACACTCTGGAAAGGAGGTAACTTTATAGCTGAATTTTAACTTAACCAAGTTATAAATCTTCTCAAAATTATGCTCCTAACTGCTGGAGCTATGTTTATACTACAGAAGACCTGTTTAAGAGAGTATCTGGTGATAATTCTAGGATTACTTTTCTCTTTTCTCCATAAAAACATAGGTTGTGAGTACCCACAACACACATTTTCGTAGAGAAATAAGGAAAATATATCTGGAGCTATGTGGTAATTCTGTAACAGAATAGTGAAGGCACTGATCAGACTTCTTGAATGATCTGAATGACTTTTACTGCACACTGAATAAGGGCCCTTTTCTTGCACTGATTAACTATAGGTCTAGATAGGAGCGGATATCGGGTAAATATATTTCTTACTTCTCTAGAAAAACATATGTTGTGGATACTCATTAGAAGCGCCTTGGCAAGATGCTTCTAAAATGAGAAGAATATGGATACTTTTTGGTTGAAAAAAGTGCCTTATCAAGATGTTTTTGTCAATCCATGAGAAAAAATTATTAATGAGTACCTACAACATGTTTTCATCAAAAATAAGGAAAAAAAGACACTTTTTGGTTGTAAAAAGCACCTTATCAAAAGCTATGTTAACTACATAAGTGTTTGGGTGGCCGAGTGGTTAGTGCTCCAATCAGGAGGTCCTGTACTGAAACCTCACTGGATGTGGAATTCAGCTCAAGACTGTACAGCGCTTTATTGCACAAAGCCTTTCATTATCACTCTTCCATTGTCTCAATATGACTTAAATGATGTTGAAAATGATGAATAACACCAACTACATATATAGGTCTAGACAAGGTATCAGGTTAATATTTTTATTAATTCTTCATGAAAACATGTTGTGGGTAACTCAGAAGCCTCTGGCTAAGGCGCTTCTAATGAGTACCCACAACATATGTTTTTGCAGAGAAATAAAAAAAATATTTATACCTTTGAATTGAAAAAATTCTATGCAAACTCATCATCATCACAAAAATTATAACATATTTACCATTTGTAATAAGCATTTGAAACACGATAATATCTGTCATTACATTTGGACAAGTCCACATAAGTATCTACAGATGTGCCTGAAAATTGCTGGATGAGTGGCAAACTGTGTAGACTCCTATCAGAAGCTGCATTCGGTGGCTTTCCAATCTTGGTCTACACTGTTTACTAAATGCTCAGGCCTGTCTGTCCAAATACTTGGGATAAGTATGGTACATACCATAAAGGTTCTGTCCAGTGCTATTGCATAGTAGAATTCCCTTCGACAATACAATCTTTCTACGACCATCACAGAATTACAAATACGACCCTCTTCTCCAGTCTGTTTTGTAATCAGTCTGTGACCAATCATCTGCTCTGCTGCTTTCTCTGCTTCTTGAGGTCTACAGTAAAGAAACATGCATCCTAATGACTGTTTTTTTTCTATTATCTCTTTTGCTAGGTAAAGTGGAAGACAGACCAAATACAGTGGACTCTCGTTATCTCGAATTCCAAGGGACTCTCTGAAATACTTCGAGATATCCGTACCTCGACATATCAGATTTGCAGAATTTAGGAAAAAATGAATCAAACAGCCACATTAAACAAATGAATATGTAATCTGACTCCTTAAGTTAGAAATATATTGAAAATATTGTGGAAAAGAGGAGAAATTGCTCCTAGCAATTTCTCCTCTTTTCCACAATATTTTGTTTCCTGTTGTTAGATTTTCATGTTTAAGCAGGGACCAGATTTTCACTTCGAGATAAGCGGTTATTCGAGATAAGTGAGGTCGAGATAACGAGAGTCAACTGTACATCCTAATGACAGTTAGCAGTAATTTTTTTCTATTATCTCTATTGCTAGGTAAAGTGGAAGACAGACCAAATACCTTGATGGGTAAAGTTTGTTTGTTTGTGTTGAGGTTTTACAGCCCAGTAAACCCACTGAGGTCATGTCGAGTCTTGTGTTGAGGTTTTACAGACCAGTAAACCCACTGGGGTCATGCCAAGTGTGGCCAGTTTACATAACCACACTTTTTCCTGGGTTGGCTTAGTCCTCTAAGCAGTTAACCAGTTATTGTGCACATTCTTTGGCCAAAAACTGACAATTGCCCTTCCTGAATCAGCGGAAGGGAGAGAATGACCGTAGAAAATATTTCATGATCAATCTCTACAAAAGAATGTTGCCGACCCAGCAGGAATCGAACCCGCAACCTACTGATCACCAGTCAGCTGTGCATCCAACTGAGTCACTGAGGCCTGCCAGTATAGAAACAGACATCCTAATGACAGTTTCCAGGATTTCTTTTCTATTATTTCCATTGCTTAGTAAAGTGCCAGGTAGACCAAATACTGACAACAGTTTCCCTTGATGGGTAAATTTTGTTTATCTGTGTTGAGGAAATACCAGATCTTAGATGATCTGCTTCTTTTTTGGGTATTTACTCAATTAAAATTCCTATAATAGATATTCAAATTAAATTTATGGAGTAAATACCCAAATACCAATATTTTTTGCACCCCTTAACAAAACAGGTTACCCAAAAGAAAAATAACCCAAAAATACCCAGTATTGCTTAAAATCTTATCTAAGTCATCATACCCACTCTTATCTAAACCTATGAGTGTAGCACAGTTTGCTCAGACTTGTCTGTCTGAATCCTTTGGGTAAATACACTATGAATAATTTGCAGTAGTACTTACGAGAAACAAAGTTTAACACCTCCTTTGAGACCACTAGTGAAATGACCTTTGCCTCTTCCTCCCGCCAAAACCTGTGCTTTGACTACCACATCTTTGTTGTCAGACTTGTCAACTGGAAAAAAAAACAAAAAAAAACAATAAATCATAAAAAATATAAAATTTGGTTACAGTAGGACTGCTGTTAACAGACGGAATCACGGACCGACGCAACTGACGAAAACTATATACCCCTCCAGCATACTTTGTATGCCAGGGCTATAATCATGAACTAGGTATTTACATACCAGTGAACTGCAACCACAGACCACTATCATGGCAACCATTATAGACCAGATTAAAGACTACATGTAGATGACTGCTTTTATGGACTACTCCTGAACCGTAAACCTCAGACATATCACAAACTACAGTCATTCGATCTGGTACAGACCAATTTTAAGGACCAGCTGACTGCTGTTATGGACTATTCATGGACCACTGACTAGGCATGGACAAATAAGAGTCACAAAGTTTATCAACAGTCCCTAAGTCAGTACTTGTAATTGGTTGTGTTTTGTCAATGAGCCAATACAGGCAGTAAGTAGGGAGGTAGGACACTGATGATCTAATGGACTTGCTGCACTGATACTGCATGTATATGCTCATACCCTGGCTGATCTAGGTCACCTACACTACCTGTTGCATTTCGGTGGTTATCTAGGCTCCTTACTGTTGTATAAGCACAGATGAAACATTGTGCTATCTCCTAGTAAGACAGTTGTTTCTAACATGCCTACAAAAGGCTGGCATTTATCTCACATCTCCCAGCCTTTGTTTCGTCTCAATATGGTGTTTTGCAAATCCATTTTGCAATACACTATCACTACTCACTATCACTACTCTAGCTGAAAATAAGCAGCTTATCTAGATTTATGCTGCACTCCAAAACAATTTCACCAGAAGAGGAGTTAATGAAAAGTATTGGTGATAACTAGGGAATAATTTTTTCCTTAATTCTCAATAAAAACTATGTTGTGGGTGCACATTAGAAGGGCCTCACCAAGGTGCTTCTAATGGGTACCCACAACATACATTTTTATGGAGATCTGGAGGAAATTATTCTAGAATTATCATCAAATACTGCTCTTTAACCCTTGTCCTGCTGAATAAATTAAGATGCCACACCCATCTCTAATTTTCAGCCAATCAGATTACTTGATCCAGATTGTTGATATAAATTCACACTTAATGGCAAACAGTGCAGATTCAGATCAGTTGGCTTCTTCAGAAGCCAGCTGATCTGGATCTACATTATTTGCAAAGGACGGACATATCCGGGTTCAGCAGGACTAGGGTTAACAAGTCCTCTACTTTGTAGAGAGTGTAAATCTAGATGTGACAGCGCATAACAAGCCGACAGACTCTACAACATTTGCTATTTTGTGTTTGTTTGTGTTGAGGTTTTACGGCCCAGTCAACCCAATGGGGTCATGTTGAGCGCCGTCAGTTTACCTAACCGCATGTTTACTGGACAGGCTTAGTCCTCTAAGTGGTTAACCAGTATTGTGCACATTCTTTTGCCAGAAACTGACAACTGCCCTTCTTGAATCGCTATTTTGTGTTTGATGCAGGGCTTACTTTCTAACAAAAATTTAGGATATTTGCTAGTTTTATTTTTTGCCAAAAACCTCATTGAAATTCACTAAATGGAAGGAAAAAATCACTTAGCAAAATGCAATTTAGCTAAGGGTTTTGCTAAAATTTCTCGCTGAAAATTCATAACTGCTCACCAGTTTGGGCTGAATCAGATCTTTTCTCCCATGATATTCTGAGCTTGAATTATTGCTGTGGATGGTTTGACTGTCTTGCCTATTTACCATAATGGAAGTGTTCAAATGAAAAGATGGTGGAGTCCAATTGAAAAACCATCACAAAAACAATAATTTTGACTCCCTTAAACCCAACTTTTAAATGTTAAAACTGGGATTTACAGGGGTGTACATGTATATTAATTTTCTTATTTTTGCTTAAAAACATAGATTGTTGGTACACATTAGAAATGCCTCACTGAGGCAGTCAGTTCTAATGAGTACCCATAATCTATGTTTTGAGCAGAAATATGAAAAATATCAGAATTTTTTATCTGAAAATTTTCATTTTTTGGTGGTAAAATTGTCAATATATTTGAATAGGCAAGTTTTTGTAATGCCAGGGATGAATGGGTTATTGTATTATAAAACATTGCATGTTATACCTATGTCCTGGGTAATTCTGGCAACTTCTGCAACACTTTCTGTAACTTTGTGTTTAGGAATGTTTACTCCTGCTTTTGCTAATAGTTCCCATGACATATGTTCATGAATAGACAGATCTCTCTTTTGCTGGCTGCTGGGCAAAGCACCTTGTACAGACAAAATCTGCAAAAAAAAAAAAATACATAGAAATCTCTTTATAGTATATATGGTTCATTACAGCATGGTTTTGATTATACATGTATATAACATGGCTGAAAGATGGACTCCAAAAATATTGCATCCAAACATAAAATGTATTGCTAAGATGAAAGAAAAAGCAACATATAAACATTTTTGTTTGGATACAACACCGTTGTAAAGATAACTGGTATGAAAAATCTATTATGAAAAAGCATGGTAGTGCTGTAAAAGAAAGAAAAATAAACATTCTGATAAAAAAAAAAAAAAACATCCTGATGAGAAGAGCTTTTTTTTTCCCCTTTTTTTTTTTGCTTAACTATCCATGCCTTGAAATAACATTTTGTGTGTGTGTGTGTTTGTGTGTGTGTGTTTTCTTTTTTTGTTTGTTTTTTTTTTCATATCAAGCAAACACTGTTCATTAATCTATTGATTATACATCTATTTTGTAATCATACTGTTTTTTCTTTTTGTTTTTTTTTTTTGGAGGGGGGAAAAGTGGCGATCAAAACAGAAACAGGCAATGTTTTGAAATGTTTTTCTATTTTTTATTTTTTAAAGAATAAAAGTCTTGCTATTTCAGACAACTCACATGAAATGTAAAGACATTTTCTCAACCAAAAAATCAGAATGATTACTACAAACTTTACTTAGTGCTTAGTTGCTTTAAATTGCTAAGAAATTCAGAAAATAATGGCATTCAGTCTGTTCTTTAGACCTTCATCATATTCATGACATAACAGAAATGTCTATTTGTCTATTTATCAAATTAAGGGGACTATTTTGATAGATTTTCCCATTTGTTTTCGAGGAAGACAACTTTTATGACTTCCTGTTTGCTTTTCTGCACACCAAGCAGCCAAGTCCCTTCTGAAAAGGAGTCTACTTTAAAATTAACTCCTGTCATGCTAAATAAATTAAAATGCCATGCCCACTTCTAATTTCCAGCCAATCAGATTACTTGATCTGGGCTTTTGTTAGAAATTCACATATTAAATGACTAACAGTGCAGATCCAGATCAGTTGGCTTCTTCAGAAGCCAACGGATCTGGATCTACACTTTTTGCTAAGACAGGGCATGATGTGTTTAGCATGAGAAGGGTTAAGAAATTGCTCACCTTAAAGTCTACTCTAAAAGGAAAGACCTTGCTCCCTAACTCTCAAAGAAAAGATTCGCTCTCAAAGGAACAAATTCTTTCTTTTTTTCGAGTAAACTCCTTAAAGCACTTTTGAAAAAAAAAATTCCTGAAAAGGGCAATAATGAGCTGAAAGTCTATAAAAACAGTTCTTAATAGTAATAGTGTTTTCAAAGAAAACAGTTGTTCCCATCCCCCACCCCCTCCTTCCCCCCAACCCTCATCCCCACCACACGATATTTCAGACAAGAAAGTGTGATGCTGAAACCAACGGGATCTGCTCCAAAATCAATATGTCCCCCTTCCCTTCAGTGTGGGGACATAAAATGAAAAAATAATTTAGAAGTACTCATTAAAGTGATCATATCCTCACACTGCAAATTAAAGGAAAATAATCATTATTACTCCACAACACACTCCACACACACTAAGCAAACACCAATACTCAAGTTTTAATCAGGTTACATATACCAGAAAACAGTTTCCTGTCATATTTTAGACCTATATCCTTTATGTGCTCTACAGCCTCAAAGTAAAACATGGGCATAAATCCAGTCCCCTGATACTTAATTGCCCTTACCATCTTGTTCTTGGAGTTGTTGGTTTTTTTTATATATATACAATTATACTGCAACACCTTCATTATTACAATAACTGTCATATCAAGAGAATGGAAGAGTAATAATGAAAGCTCTGTCAAGTGAAGCATCATATACAAATTCTGTACGTCGATCTCCATCCTTCGGATCTGGGCATTTGTAAATGGATGGCTGATGTGCAGGCATTGACATCCCCTATGCACGATAAAAATCCAACAATAGAGAAGAAATACTCCATCTTGGTCCATCCTGCAAACCCGGTTCCCTGTAGGTAATGGTCGACTAAGACCTACTGCAGGAATAGTAGAAAACAAAGAACGGATATGTTACCCCTCCCACTCAGTTTTTGTGTCGTCAAAATGACCTCAATCAAGTTTTGAACCAAATAAATGTGCTTCGCTGCCTTGGGTCACCCCGTTTTATTATTTCTAACTAGAAATGTTCTTCGAAACTGAAAATAAATGTCAACATTGTGTTTTACCCTTAAGGAACTCTGCAAACTCAAGTTTTTTGACAGTTGACCGCAGGAACGGAAGAGAACCGACGCCATTTTGGGTTGTAACTACAGAAGCGAATGTGCTAATAACTACTGGTAATGCACTGTAACAAACTACAGCTTTTTTTTTTTTTTTTTTTTTTTTTTTTTTAACTCACCTGAGCTATGCACAGAATGAGCTATAGTGATCACTTTTTATTATCCGTCGTCCGTCCGTCCATCCGTTAATACTCAAACGACAACTCCTCCAAAGCCACTGAAGCGATTTGTCCGGCTCACACTAATGTTCGGGATGTAATGTCTGGGATGTATGGAGTAGTGGTGCGTTGCCCTTAATATCTCGACTTGTGGTGGTCAGAATTTAGTAAAATTGGTATCATTTGAAAATTTAAGCTCCATTCTAAAAGATTATTTAAAAATACTTTCCATTTTTAGCCCCTTTGAGGTCGATTTCGGACTTTGAAATGTCCGGGATGTTCGGTATGTAATGTCCGGGATGCATGGGTAGTGGTGCATTGTCCTTAATATCTCAACATTTAGTGGTCAGAATTTAATAAAATTTATATCATTTAAAAATTTATGCTCCATTCTAAACGATTATTAAAAATATTTTCCAATTTTTACCTCTTTTGAGGTCGATTTTGGACTTTGAAATGTCCGGGATGTTCGGGGTGTAATGTCGGGATGTATGTTTAGCGGTGCGTTGTCCTAAATATCTCAACTTTTGGTGCTCAGACTTAAAGAAAATTTATATCATTCAAAAAATGTAAGCTCCATTCTAAAAGATTATCGAAAAATATTTTCCAAATTGTACCTTTTGTGGTCGATTTCGGACTTTGAAATATTCGTGATTTAATGCCCGGGATGTATAGGTAGTGGTGCGTTGTCCTTAATATCTCAACTTTTCGTGGTCAAAATTTAATAAAATTTATATCATTTAAAAATGTAAGCTCCATTCTAAAAGATTATCGAAACATTTTTTTTTTTACCCCTTTGAAGTCGATTTCACACTTTAAAATGTCCGGGAGGTTCGAAGTGTAATGTCCGATGTATGGCTAGTGGTGCGATGGCCTTGGTATCTCAGACTTTAATAAAAGTTGTATTATTCAAAACGTTTTGTTCTATTCTAAAAGAAAATTATTATTATTATTATTATTATTATTATTATTATTATTATTATTATTATTACCTCTTTGATGTCTATTTCTGGATGATCCGGAGTCGCAGGCAGGTGTGGTCGATTTTTTTCTTAAATAACTTTCCTTTATTACCCCAAATGCAATGCTTTATTTATCAATATTAACTTTTTAACCCTAGATTAATAATGTTTTATCTAAAACAAAATCTGAGCAAATATGATAAGCGTTCAGCATATCCGGGATCATTCGGGATTGAAAACTTGAGTTACAACCCCCCTCTTTCCCCTATATTTAGAAAAGTAAGATTTGCCAAGGATCTTCATAACATGGATCCGTTAACATTGTGTGCATACGGTTTCATTTATGCATTCACATGGTAATTGTTAAGTTCAATCACAGTATACGCATATTAAAATCTCAATGCTGTCAAGCTTAACACGACAAAATATTATTAAATGTCATTACGAAAACACGCCTATTTAAATATATAGTAAACTTTACCGCCGCAAAAAATGAAAATTATCAGATGAAAATTTGTGATAGTTTTCTAATTTTTGCCCAAAACATACATTGTGGGTACTCTATCCAGTACCCACAGTTTATTAATTAGAGCAGAAATAATACTGTATAATGTTTGTTTAATCAGGTTAGGTTGAGTAATTTTACAGGTCATTAATTTTCTAACGACATTTAACAACTTGTTAAGCTAATTGCATTAACTCATAATAATTTGGTGTGTGTCGCAAGCCATGCATTTTACATTACGAAAACACACCTATTCAAATATATAGAAATTTTCACCTCCAAAAACTGAACATTTTCAGATAAAAAAAAACACTGATATTTTTCATATTTCTGATCAAAACATAGATTGTGGATACTCGTTAGAACCGCCTCGGCGAGGCGGTTCTAACGAGTATCCACAATCTATTTTTTTGAGCAAAAATAAGGAAAATAATGTATACCCCTGTAAACCCCAGTTTTACTATATAAAAGTGGGGTTTAATGGGGTCAAAATTATATAGGCGTGTTTTCGTTATGAACTGCATATCACCCCAAAACATTACCATCTGTTCGATAGTTATAGTGATTTTTGTTTGTTAATACGAAATTTACATATATATATATGTGTGTGTGTGTGTGTGTGTGTGTGTGTGTGTATGTATGTATGTATGTATGTATGTATTTAGCGGTTTGATACAAGGGCATGCATGCACAGTTGAAGATACATATGCTTCAATAAGTAATCGAGTAATTCCCTTCTGTAGCTTGTAAATGATAAAATTGATTTTGAAATTATCCTAAAAGTTGGATGGTGGTGTTTATACAGACAAAAATGTGTTGAAAAGATGCATATGAAATGGAAAACGTTACGTATATACACTGGTCAGACTACAGTATGATCTTGGTCTGCACTATTAGATAGTTATTTTTTTCCAAGAAAATGGCTGATGTAAAAAAAAAACTGTTACCGACTATCGTGAATGGAGGGTGTTCTACAGCATAATTGCTGTGAAACATATTTTCGCAACTTTGAATCAACGTCAATGTTCATTCGGCGCTGTTTCGACGTTGTGTGTCTGCTGGGTGAAGGTTTCTGAGACAACAGGACAAGTCCTGTTTTTCTTTTTCCTCAGGAGAGAGGTTTAATGGTGCCAACGAGGCTAAATCACATAAATGAGAAAACGTGGTTTATTATATAAACCGGTGGTTTATTCTACTGACCGTTCTAAGGCGGGGGTCCCAGTGTTAGTCTTATTCTTTGTTGCTTTGTGGTTTATTCTACGAGGCTATTTGTTTTATGTCGTACCTTGTGTTATTTTGTTCTTGTGTTTCTTCAGTCCTTTTAGCACTGCGATTACCTCGCTTGGGGAAGAGAGAGCTAATCTTAGTGCCTTTCGTACGTTTGTTCGATTTGCGCTTGTTTGGTTTTGTCTGTTTCCTCTTCCTCGTGGTGTCTGGGAAGGGCTGCGGCTTGTGATTATGGCACTCCCTGGACTTTCCTTTTACCTTTTCTTTGTATTAAACATGCGAAACTATAAGTTTCACAGCAAATATGTTATAAAACAGCCTCCATTCACGGACGGAGAGCAGCAGACATACAGGACGGGCGGGGAGCAGACAAACCGGAAGGACGGGAAGCAGCAGACACCGGGGAGACACCGGACGGGCGGGGAGCAACAGACACAACAATCGGGCGGGAAGCAGCAGACACACCGGCATCAGTCATTTGTTTTCCACCATGTCAGATTCAATGATGTCAGTTAGAGTGATCTGTGGCGAACGGCGTTGCCCATCCTTTCAGATTGTTTTAATGATTAATGATCGAATAAGCAAACAAATTAATTAATTAATTAATCTGTAAACCGATTCTGCAAAATAATGGGAATCCCGAATGATCCCAGATATGCTGAACGCTTAAAATGATCATATTTGCTCAAATTTTGTTTTAAACATATTCTATTAATCTAGAGTTAAAAATTAATATTGATACACAAATCACTGCGTTTGTGATAATGAAGGAAAGTTATTTAAGAAAATGTCGATCCCACCTGCCTGCGACCCCGGATCATCAAGAAATAGACATCAAAGAGAATAATAATAATAATAATTATTATTATTATTATTATTATTATTATTATTATTATTATTACAGTGTATTATTATTATTATCTTTTAGAATGGAAAAAAGTTTTTAATAATAGCTTACAACTTTTATTAAATTCTGACCATAACATGTTGAGATATCAAGGGCATTGCACCACTACTCATACATCGGACATTACATTTCGAACATCCCGGACATTTCAAAGTCTGAAATCGACTTCAAAGAGGTAAAAAAACAACAACAACAACAAAACAACATTTTTAATATTCTTTTAGAGTGGAGCTTACATTCAAATGGTATAAATTTTATTAAATTCTCACCAACAAAAGTTGAGACATTAATGGCACGCGCCACTACCTTTTATATTCCGAACATCCAGGACAATTCAACGTTCGAAATCGACCTCAAAGGGGCTAAAAATGGGAAGTATTTTTAAATAATCTTTTAGAATGGAGCTTAAATTTTCAAATGATACCAATTTTACTAAATTCTGACCACCATAAGTTGAGATATTAAGGGCAACGCACCACTACTCCATACATCCCAGACATTACATCCCGAACATTAGTGTGAGCCGGACAAATCGCTTCAGTGGCTTTGGAGGAGTTGCCATGGCAACAGAAAGCTCCCATAGAATCATAATGGAAAAATGGTTAAATTGCATTTTCTTCATAACCAGTGAAGTGACATGAACCATATTTGCATTTATGATCATTGGATGATTTCCACCCAGTTACTGTTTTTTATGGCCAGTGGCTATTTTGTTTTGTCGCCATGGCAACTTTAAATTAAAAAACAAAAAGACATTTTTTAAAAGCCATCTCCTCCAAAATTACTGAAATAGTATGACTCTAATTTTATACAAATGTTGCTTGGGTAAGGATAATTCAAAGTAGCTAAAATTATGGTGATCTGCCTCTTGGTTAGATTGCCATGGCAACAGAAAGCTCCCACAGACTTATAATGGAAAAATGGTTAAATTGCATTTTCTTCATAACCAGTGAAGTGACGCGAGTCATATTTGGCAGTTATGATCATTTGATGATATTCTTCCCAGTTTGTGCATTTCATGGTCATTTTGTTAGGTTTTCATTGCAACATTAAATTAAAAAAAAAAAAAAAAAAAAAAAAGATTTTTTAATGACTACTCTTCCAAAACCGCTGAAGCAGTAGGGCTCTAATTTGGTACAAATGTTAATGGGTAAGGGCAGTTAAAAAATCTATAAGTCTGCAAATCTGCCTCTTGACTTGGTTGCCATGGCAACAGAAAACTTCTATGTATAATGAGAAAATGGTTAAATTGCTTTTTACTCCATAACCAGTCAAGTGATGTGAACCGTATTTGGCAGTTATGATCATTGGATGATTGTCTACCCACTTTATGTGTTTTATGACCAGTGATGATTTTGTTTGCTTGCCATGGCTACATTAAATTTAAAAAAAAAAAAAAAAAAAAAAAAAAAAAAACTGAACCACAGTAAGCAGTGTTGCAAATTTTATAATTATGAGGTATTTTGAAGTTCATTCCATTTAAAATCCATTAACTAGCCCCTAAACCAAAAGATAATAATTTGAAGAAGAAGAATGTGTAAAAAAAAACACATTCTTCTTCTTCAAAACCAAGAACTGCTTAAATAATGATCCTTTCATTACAGGCAATGACAGAATTGAAAAAAAAAAAAAAAAAAAAAAAACACATTGCATTACAAATGCATATATGCAGTGGCTAGTTCACTCAGGTGAGCGAGTCGTGGCCCGTGGGCCTCTTGTTTTTTGTTTTTTTGTTTTTTTGTTTTTTATTAGATTTTTTCATACGAAATTCACAGATACGGTCAGCTTAACGAGTCACTGAGAGCAGCGATGCGTGATCTTTTTTCATTGCCAAGTAATCTGTCATTGGCACTTACCGACCGAATTTGTGACAAATCAAGTCAAGTCAAATTTATTTTGAGTCGGTTTAGTACAAACATTTATAACACAAGCTCCTTTATAACACAAGGAACCTTTTCTACCGACTTCTGACATATATGAAATATCGCAAATAATTACATAATAACTTTACAAGTATCACAGATGATAATTTACACACAGACAGTTTGAGGTAAGGTTAAAAGGGTCTGACCAGAAGATCGGAATTAAGGGTGCATACATGATGATAACAGCATTAAAAATTGAGCTGACAGCCGTACCTCAGTGAAGGTCTGATCATAATGTACAAAGGACTAGCTGACCTGGGCCTATGTTTGAGATCCGTTATGATTTATCATGAGTAAACCGTTTGTATGGACAAATTAAGCACCCCGTTTACACATTACGAAAACATGCCTATACAATTCTGACCCCCTTAAACCCCACCTTTATATAATAAAACTGGGGCTTACATTGGTATACATTATTTTTCTTATTTCTGCTCAAAAATATAGATTGTGTGTACTCGTTAGAACCGCCTCGCCGAGGCGGTTCTAACGCGTACCTACAATCTATGTTTTGAGCAGAAATGTGAAAAATAGAGTCTTTTTATCTGAAAATGTTCAGTTTTTGGAGGTGAAATTTTCTATATATTTGAATAGGCGTGTTTTTATATTGACAAACTGCATTTACAGCTGACTCCATTCCATCCCTTAATAAAATGCTTAAAAGTATTAAAAGAAGTCACCTTCCTTGATTCTTCAGACAGAGCATTCCATAGCTTAGCGGCTTGAAAACTGAATGAGTTGGTTCCATACATTGTGCTTCTGGGAGGGCCAAGAGGGTTTGTGTATCTAAAATTGTAGTTGGATACTTTAAGTGATAAAAGTTTGCAAGTATACTTAAAGTCAGTAAAAACGCAACTGTTTATGTTTGACCTTGCTCTAAGTTAATGCTTGTATTTATCAAAGAAAAAATATAGCAATCAATGGTGCCGATTCTCCGAAGCTGAAACTGCAATTTCGATCGGTCGAGCTGCATTTGTCGATAAAGGGACACAACTCTACGTCACGTGGTGTAAAAATAGCAAATAGCCTTTGTATTCAAAATGTCGCAATTCCTGGCTCGTTTGTGTTGAAAGTTGGTAATTTTGAATATTGCTCTGAAGTTTGTGGATATATGTCGGGAACCAGTCTTTATTGATTTTTGAGCTTTAAAATGACCGACTAAGAGTGTGCATAAAAACGGAAGCGACCCTTAATCTGGAAAATTTTGATGAAAAGAATCGACAGAACTGAGACCTATTTAGACAAATCTTTCGATTCATGTTACGCCACAATGACATGTTTTCGTTTGAACTGACATGCAAGACAATTTTCAAAATCTGTGAAAATTTCGTAGAATCTGAATTTTGGGATAGGGCTTCAAGTCGTATCCGCATAAGGAAATTTTAACTTTTACTGCATATTTTTATTGTTGGGAACATAATGGATACCATCGCATGCAGATTTTATGGCATGTTAAGTTCTAAAAAAAATTAAAACAGAAAATGGACGATTTTACCATTTTTAATCAAAATTTTAAGCATGAGTGACCATCTGAGGGCAACTTTTGTAAACATATTCCTGTAAGAAATGCAAGTTGATTCAAGCAAAACAAATGCGTGAAACATTGCAAATAATTGAGAAAAAATAATAAACATGTCAGATGCGTTTCTAATGGCCCCAAGTATACATTGAAGAAAGGCCATAAATGACCTCTCAGATAGGATAAATGCAAAGCTGTAGTCTGCCCTCTCAATCAGTTCATCGTATACAGTAAAAAAAAATCCCGTAGATTTTACGGTAAATACTGGCAACTGACTGCCAGCGCCTTTGCCGTAAATTTTTATTGGGACCTGTAGAACTTTCACGGGAAGTTCCTCGTAGGATGGGGTAAGTATGTGTAAGTTACAGATACTGTGCGGTAGCTCACATCCCAGCTATGTCCTATACGTTGCTTACCTTGCCCTACACTGTCCTACCATGCGTAATTATTACTGTAAATAATCTACAGGCGCCCGTAAAATTTACGGTACATGTACTGGCAGCCAGTTACCAGTATTTACCATAAAATCTACGGGATCTTTTTACAGTGCAAGAAGCTTCAAAATCCTGAAACAAAAATGAATTTCAATGCTCTAAAAAGATTATTTTTTTCTGTATTCGTCTTTGAGCAAAAGTGTCACACAAGTGGACAGAAATTGAAATTGGAAATATTGAAAGCATAATAGACGGCTTTACGATATTCAAAATTTAGGTATTTACCTATTCGTTCAAGTACATTCATCTGCTGAGATGCTTTCTTACACATGTTTGATACATGTGTGTCGAAATTTAGCCGGTAGTCTATTTCTATGATCTCTGCCTCCCCTTTTATGAAAGTGGTCTCTCATCGAAGGGACGCGAACTTCCAGTTTTTCGCGATCTACTTCAATAGTTTGCGTGACCGTTTCATATTAAAATTTCACAGAAATTATCAGCATGATTAGGGAAGAGCAGTAGTGCATGACACTTAAGGGTTAGGGTTATTGCACTCAGGCTGATGTTGGTGAATATTGTCGCGAGCTGGGATATCGAAGGAGGACACGTGTCCTTCGATATCCCAACTCGGGTCAATATTCACTAATATCAGTGCAATAACTCTTTTATTATATAGCTATAAATAGTTTTGCTCGATCAAATGCTTTATAAACAAAATTCTGTGAAAAATCTTCGTCTGAAAGCAAGTCTAACAACAGTGTAAAATTGATATTACAAAAGCGATATCAGTTTTGCACTAGTGCGATATCATATGTCATATAACGGTAACATTCGAAGGCATCCGAATAAGCATGCAATATCAAGTAAGCGTGCCGGTATCGTGTGATATCAGCACGCTTTCTCCTCGGATTTTATCGCATAATTTTAATCATTCAATATTTATAGCTATATAATGATATTTTTATCTGCCGTTGACACTGACTGGGACTGGATACACGCGGTAGGTTTTATCGCCATTTTTTTTCAAGAGAGATGCTTTTTTGTGACTTCCTGTTTGCTTCCCTGCACAAGAAAACCTTTCTAAAAAGGGATCTACTCTCAAAAGAAAGAATTCGCTCATGAGAGAAGGGAGCCAATCAATTTTAACAGAGAAGACTAGTCTCCCTTGATAGTGTATTCCCCAGCGAGCACGCAGCAATGAGACAATGCGACGCCATGACGTCATGTAAAAACTTCATGTGTCTGCTTGATTATTTCCCCATAAGTCAAAGTTTTTTTATGCGAACCAGTTCAACAGTTATTATTTGCCGACCTCGGTGGCTCAGTTGGATGTGCGTCCGACTGGTGATCAGGAGGCTGCGAGTTCGACCCCCGCCAAGTCGGAAATATTCTTTCGCGGAGATTGATCATGAAATAATTTCTACGATCAGTTTCTCGCTTCCGCTGATTCTAAAAGGGCAGTTGTCTGTTTCTGGCGATAGAATGGGCACAGTACTAGTTAACAATCCTACCCATAATGACAAAAAAATGCTACTTTGTAGCAGCTCCAATCTTTCTGAGATAAAGGATGGGATCTGACAGCTTCATGACAGACAGACAGACAGACAACTATGACATTGAAAACAAACACAAATATTCATAAGTATATATTAACCCTTTAGAGGACTAAGCCTGCCCAGTAAAAGTGTTGTTTGGTAAACTGACCGCGGTCGACATGACCCAATGGGTTGATTGGGCCTTAAAACTTCAACACAAACAAATAAAAAGTTATTAAGTCTCTAAAGTCTCTAAATAGATTTAGATGCGTATGAGAGCAATTCCTTAAAAGAAAGCGGATTTTATTTCTTTTTATCAAATTTTAACACTGAACCACCCTCCAAAGGTTCTTACCGTGAAAGATAAAATTCTCAGTTGCCAAACTGTTAGATATAAACTTATTATTCATTAAGCATATGAGCCGGACGATTCGAATGCCAGGTAGCTCCAGGGGCGGATTCAGAGGAGGGTGCGGGGGGGGGGGGGGGGGTCTTGATTTCAGTAGAACCCCAACTCAGCCTCTCCCGACTTAGACTCAAACTTTTATTTTCATGGGAAGTTTTGGATAAATTTGATAAATTTGAGATACCGTATTTACTCTAAGCATTCACACCATAACTCTTTACCCTATACTTCTCTTTTCTATAACAAGTCCATAGTTCTACCTATGAATGTGTGTAAAATAACTGGGAGAGTGGCAAACAGTGTAGACCCTGATCAGACGCCGCGTTCTGCGGCGTCTGATCTGGGTCTACACTGTTTGCTTAGGCTTGTCTGTCCGAATACGTAGAGTAGGTACGGTTTGTCAGTGTTGAGGTTTTACGACCCAGACAACCCACTGGTGTCATGTCGAGCGCGGTCAATTTACCAAACCACACTTTTTTCCAGGGCAGGCTTAGGCCCTTAAGCGGTTAACCGGCCGTACTTGTGCACATTCTTTCGCCAGAAACTGACAATTGCCCTTCTTGAATCAGTAGAGGGGAGAGAATGACCGTAGAAAATATTTCATGATCAATCTTCGCTTAAGAATGTTGCCGGACCCGGCGGAACTTTTTTTTTTTTATTTCGAATCGGACGCGTATCCAACTGAATCACCAATACCGGCAGTGGGTAACTTTATCTTATCGAAGCCCCTCAGAAATCATCCATGGTCCACCCTGAGCACTAAGATCTGCCCTGTACTGACTCTTCACTAATGGATCACTTGCTTGGGTTTCTGTACCAGACAACTGGCGGCAAGCAAATGAAGCCACGGCCTTCAAAAATACAATATGATCCTGCAAATTATAGACCGGCGTCACTCATAAGCATCTACCGCAAAGCATTCGGGAGCATATAATTGTTAGTAATCATTAATAAAGTCTATGGTGCCCTCAAGGGCGGGTAACTCACATGCCAATAGTCGAAAGTAGGCCAAAATCGAACTTGGCCGAGATTTTGTGCCCGACCTTGTTATTTGCAAGTTTAATGATCCGATCAAAATGTTGCTATTGTCCGGACAACATTTTTTATATTATATGTCTATGGGAGACTGAAGGACTAGTAACTCTCATGTGAATAGTCCGACCTGCCCCAAAACTGAACTCGTCCAACATTTTATAGCTGTCCCCAGTACCTGCAAGTCTAATGAAGATTCGATGAAAAATGGAATTGTTATCTTTGTGACAACATTTTCCTGTCTATGAAGCCCTCAAGGGCGGGTAACTCTCATACCAATGGTCGAAAATGCTCCAAACGAAGTTGTCGAGATTTTATGCCTGTCCTTGGTATCTGCAAGTTTGATGAAAGATTCGATCAAAAATGAAGTCGCTATTGTCCGGACAACATTTTCCCCATTATATGTCTATATGAGACTAAAGGGCAAGTAACTCTCGCGTGAATAGTCCGATCTGCCCCAAAATCGAACTTGTCCAAGATTTTATGGTTGTCTTCAGCAGGTCTGATGAAGAGCCAATCAAAACGGAAATCGATATCGTCCGGACAACATTTTCCAAAGTCTTTAAGGCCCTCAAGGACGGGTAACTCTCATGCCAATAATCGAAAGTGGGCCAAACATTACGAAAACACGCCTATTCAAATATACTGAAAATTTTAGCACCAAAAAATGAAAAGTTTCAGATGAATAATTATGATATTTTTCATATTTCTGCACAAAGCATAGGTTGAGGCGGTTCTAACGAGTACCCACAATCTATGTTTTCGAGCAGAAATAAGAGAAATATCAGAATTATTTATCTGAAACTTTTCATATAAAAGTGGGGTTTGAGGGGGTCAAAATTATATAGGTATGTTCTCGTGATGAAATGTGTCTTGTCCGAGATTTATGCCTGTCCTCGTTATCTGCAAGTTTGATGAAGAGCTGATCAAAAATGAAGTTGCCATCGCCCGGACAACGTTTTTTCCATTATATGTCTATGGGAGACTAAAGGGCAAGTAATTATATTGTGAATAGTCCGATCTGCCAAAAATCGAATTCTTTCAAGATTTTAATGCTATCTTCATTACCTGCAAGTCTGATGAAAATTAGATCAAAAAAAAAAAAAAAAAAAAAAATGAAAGCAATATGGTCCGGACATTTTCCGAAATCTATGGGACCCGCAAGGGCGGGTAACTCTCATGCCAAAGGTCGAAAGAGGACCAATATCAACTTGTCCGAGATTTTATGCCTGTCCTTGTTATCTGCAAGTTTGACGAAGATTCAATCAAAAATGAAGTCGGTATCATCCGGACAACATTTTCCCCTTTATATGTCTATGGGACCTTTTGGTTGCAACGGAAACTGGTTCTGATAAGATCTGCCCCCAAAACCTAATACAGCCAGTCCCCTATCCCAATGATGGTACCTGTGAAATTTGATCAAGATTGGCCGACTGGCCTTGGAGATATTCTTGTTCAAAGTGAGGACGCACGGACGACGGAGCCTTGCTATACTATAAGCTCACCTTGTGAACCTTCGGTTCAGGTGTGCTAAAAATCATTCTTGGCTATCCAAAATGCGGTCAGTGAAGATTCTGATCAGACAGCGCGAATGCACAGAATGAACGACCTGAATCATCGTCGGGCACACGTCTGAAGGTACGTTTTCTAACGTTGCAGCTCAAATTTCTTCCGGATAATATCTAGGTTGCGTTCATTAAAGCAATTCACTCACATCCCAACCTATATTTTGCATCTCTTGAACGGTTATTGTAAACCCTTCGTATGTACCCTCAAATTAAAGAGTAGCCGTTATATCCAAGGCAACAAAGACTCTTCTTCGCTGGATCCTGGCTCTGGCACCTAAAGAAACGAAATCGTCTACATACAAAACATTGATGTATGCCCAGATGCCCATTAATAGTCTGATCAAAATCTTCACTGGGCGAATTTTGGAAAGCCAAGGGCGCGAAGTTTCTGCATGCGGATATCGAAGACTGATCAGATTGTACGGATGAGATGTTACGTCAGAAGGTACATTTTCTCACGTTGCGGTTTTTATAGTCAGATAGAGAATGGCTTTAATAGAATAGAACAGGTATAGAACTATTCTATTTTCTTTTGTTCTATTCATTAGCCATGCTGGATGAACCGCGGACAAAAGAAAAGAAAAGGAGAAAAAAAATTAAAAGACGACAAATTGAGAAAGGTTTCAAAACTTTGTTTACTTTTCATTAAACGCAATAATACGATATCTATATACAAGGAAAACAATATCTTCCACTCGGAAGACAAATCTATATTTCAAAATAAAAGCACTCCGCTTGGACGGACAAACTGGAACATAATTCTGGCAGCAACAATAATGTAAAATACAGCAACACCGGTTATATACTGACCGAAAAAAAAGAAATGCAATAATTGTTGTATTTCAAAGGAAAGCTTCATTAACGCTTAGCACTCTGGGTAAAATTTTCAGCAGACGACATTTTTAAATATTTTTCTTATTTTTCCCAGAACACAGGATATGACATTTCATGCAAATTGTCTCCTAAGGAGACAATTTGCATGAAATGTCAAATCCTGTTTTTTGGGAAAAAATAAGAAAAATATCATCAATTGTCGCCTGCTGAAAATGCCCAGAGAGTGGTAAAGGTTAATACCTTATCTTTTCTGTTGCGCTGAAAATTATCTATATGTGTTCGGCCCCAAAACAGTACATTGAACTTGGTTTAGTTTTGAAACGGCTATAATAAAAATGAGTAAGGTATTCATAGAAATATAAAAAGGAAAAACATTCCTGCTTGTATACTTTATGCTGAGGAATAAATTATTCAGATATACCCTCAACACTCGATCAGTGTTACAATCAAAAGCTTCTAGTCTTCGTTTCTTTCGCCACTTAGCAATGTTGGGTTTTATTGTGTGTGTGTGTGTGTGTGTGTGTGCGTGCGTGCGTGCGCGCGCGCGCGCGTGCGTGTGTGATTTTCTTTCTTTTTTGTCAGTTATACAATGACTAGAAGGAAACCTAAAATACCATTTAGTAGTCTTAACCGTTCTAACACACTAGCGCTCTTAACTGCATTTATCCTAAAAAATAAGTTCGTGTCATAACCTCTTGATACCATACTTATCCTAACTAAGTATTGAGACAGACAGGTCTTAGCAATCAGTCTAGACCCATATCAGACGCCGCAGAAGGCGGCGTCTGATCAGGGTCTATACTGTTTGCCACTCATCATGCACTATTTTACAACCCTTTCAACATTATTAAAGTCATGTCGAGATGATACAGGAGGATAATGGAATGCTGTTTGCAATGAAGCGTCGTACAATCAATAGTGTAATTCTGCCTCCAGCGGGATTCGAACCTGTGGCCCCGTGATCCGAAGTCTGGAGCGCTACCCACTCAGCCAGCCCGGCGTTTCATGAACAAGTACAACGCTGGTGCATATTCATATTACATAATTCTATTTATCTATGTATCTCTTACGGGGCATGGATACAGCTGACATACTTTAACCAACCTAAAAGTGTAACTGGCAAACAATGCAGACTCAGACCAGACGCCGCAGAACGCGGGATAAGTGTACTATTAAAATCAGGAAGTAGATTACCTGGTGTCCAAATGGGATTACCCTGAAAGGTAAAAAATTGTTCCCCATGGAAGCAAATTCTTGCCTTTCTAGAGCAGCCCAATATGAGAAGAGAAACACGTCATTGTATGCAAGAGTAGCCTCCCTTGGAAGTGCACCTTTAGGGCTGTCATAGGGAACAGATGATAACTCGATCATTGTTTTCTTACTTCTTTATGAAAGAGGTGTTGTGGATATACGATCGACTTCAATGCGATTCTAATGAGTACCCACAGCCTATGTTTTTTATGTAAAAATAAGAAAGATTTCCATAAACTACTCCCGTTATCGGTTCCTCTGAGCATCAGGAAGACATGCCTATATAATTTTGACCCCCTTAAACCCCACTTTTATATAGTAAAACTGGGGTTTACAGGGGTATACATTATTTTTCTTGTTTCTGCTAAAAACATAGATTGTGGGTACTCTTTAGAATTTCTGCTAAAAACATAGATTGTGGGTACTTGTTAGAAAACATAGATTGTGGGTACTCGTTAGAACCGCCTCGCCGAGGCGGTTCTAACGAGTACCCACAATCTATGTTTTGGTTTTAACGAGTACCCACAATCTATGCCGAGGCGGTTCTAACGAGTACCCACAATCTATGTTTTGAGCAGAAATACGAAAAATATCAAAGTTTTTTATCTGAAAATTTTCAGTTTTTGGCGGTGAAATTTTCTTTATATTTGAATAGGCGTGTTTTCGTAATGCTACTTTTCAAAATGACAATGGGATGTGTCTTTTGAATTTTTATTTGAGCGAGTTTTTCGACCGTCAACATTGTTAAGGTCATGTCGAGCCGGTCATTTAACCTACTCACACGTTTTCCTTAGCAGGCTTAGTCCTCTAAGTGATGAAGCAGTACTTTGTGCGTATACTTTCGCCAGTAACTGACAACTACTCTTCCTGAATCAGTGGAAGGTGGGGAATGACCATAGAAATGATTTCTTGATCACTCTCCAGGAAAGCTAGGTGGCTGAGCTGGGATCGAATCTGCATTCAGAAGTGCTACCGACTGCGCTATGGGACCCGGCTTAAATTAAAGTTTTATTCGGAGAAGTTGGGGTTGACTATTTAATAGTCCTGGACAAGTACGAAATTTTGCTATTTCTACAGCTACGCTGTGTGTGAATAGCAATACAACTGAACAGTTATTATTACATTTCATAAGGTAATTTTTTTTGTGTCGCTGCCAAATTTGTCCTCAGAAATAAAACAAATAAAAGAAAGAGCAAAAATGCACTTATTTTAAGAAACAAAGATATCAAATAAAAAATAAAACAAAATAAAATCAAAATATGAATAAAGCACATCCGCTTTCTATCGACATTACTATGAACATCAGAAGAGCAGCAGACGATATTTCGAATTTTATTTGTTCAGAGAAAATATGCATTGTCATTTCATGTGAATCGGCGATTCACATGAAATGGCAAGCCTTATTTTCTCTGAAAAAAAAAAGAAAAAAAAAGAAAAAGAAACAGGCTATCGTCTGCTACAGTTCTGCACTTTTAATGTTTAATAATAAACATCGCCAGAAAAAGGTCCCTTATATGTCTAATGCGTATAAAAGAGGGTCCAGCCCAGCCTTCGCAAAAGTGCTCTCTGAACTGCGCCGTCGTTGGCCACTTACGGAAAAAAACACTGGAGTGTATATGGAAGAACAGATAAGGCCCCAATCATACGGTTTAGATGCGCAGTTGAATCTTCGCGATTTGTACAGTGTTCTTTTCTTACTGAGTTAAAATTAATCCTTTACATGTAAGTGCACATCAGAACTAAAGCAGACGTCAGTTTGAAATACTTTTTCTTATTTTTTAGAGAAAATAAGAAATGGAATTTAACGGGAATCGTTTGCTAGCCCTATTTTCTCTGAAAAATATACACACAAAAATGTCGTCTGCTGCAGCTGTGATCAGCACACTAACGTTTTCTCCGTGATTTTGGTTCAACGTTTACCTAGCAGGCACACAACGCTGATACGTCGTTTCAACGTTGATTCAACGTCATAGGCCGCGTTCACACTAGAGACTTGATCCGGATCATTTTGACACTAGCAAGCAAGTTGATCCGGATCAAATTGATCCACTCAAGTTCACACTATGGACTAAATTGATCTAGATTAATTAGATCTGCATCAAGTTGATCCGGATAAAGTATGTAGTGTGAATGCGGCCATCGACGCTGAATCAACGTTGAATCGACGTTGTTGTGAGGTTGTGTGCCCGCTGGATAGTGTCAACTGGACGTGGAAGGTTGGCCTGGACATTGACTGGGGGCACCTGGTCGACTTTCCGTCATTTTACAAGGGAGACAACTGTGACTGCCTGTCTGTTTTTTTTTTTGTTTTTTTTTTTTTTTTTTTTGTTTTTTTGACAAAGTTGTCTAACTGAGAGTGTGTCCATTCCCCTTAACTCTTTCATCCCTGAGTTTCTGATGTGGACTCTTCCAATATAGAGTATGGCCAGATCCATTAGTCCAAATATTTTTTTTTTTTTTTTTTTTTTTTTTTTTTTTTTTTTGATTTGGGTTTTACGGCCCTTTCAAGAATATTTCACTTATATCGAGCCGATCGTTCATCGAAGGTGGGCGAAAACCGGAGAACCCGGAGAAAAACCACCTGACCATCCGTAAGCAGAACTTGGCTTTCCCACATATGGCCCGAGCCAGGCTCGAACCACAGCGGTGAGAAACCTAATGGATTAAGAGTCAACTCTCTTATCCACTAGGCTATGGGGGCCCGTAGTCCAAATAGTGGTCTCAGTCAAAAATCAAAACATAATGGCAAATAGTGTAGATCCTGATGATACGGCTCATAATGAACCGTCTCATCTGGTTCTATACTGCTTGCAAAAATGTTTCCACCTGCAGGGCTGAAAGAGTTACGCCTATATCACTACATCATTACAAACATTCAGAATGCTTCAGTGAATCTTGAACTGCACGTGCTGAGTGTGACTGCCAGTGAAATTCCAAACCAGAGTCCCAATCCACCTGCAAATACAGAAATAAATAAACCATAAACGTAGCTCTCATTACGCATATGCGTAAAATGCGTATAACATGCGTTTTTAAGAAAAATACAGTATAACCTCAATGACTCGAACCCGGATGGCTCGTTTACCGTGGATGATTCCAACTCTTTTTTCAGTCCCTACAAAATCCTTCCAATAGCTCAAGAAAAATATTTAGGGATTTCTTCTTATTTTATCATGGAATTGTATGTCGAGGCGATTCTAATGAGTACACACAACAAACAGAATTGTATGTTGTGTGTACTCATTAGAATCGCCTCATCGAGGCGATTCTAATGAGTACACGCAACATACAATCATTGTGTAGAAAATCGAAAAGATTACCCTAAATTATCGCTATTTGCTTCCTGAACTGGTGCCATGATTAACCCTCAGTGGCTCGAATTACCCATGTCTCGAACCAATTTCCATGGTCCCAAAGATGTTCGAGCCATTGAGGTTCGACTGTATTCGAGCCGTGGCACAGCATTTCCTACAAGACTGCAAATGTGTCAATCTAAGAATCAGATCAGAGTCTTCGCTTTAGCCTGAAGATGCTTCTGATCGCTTTCTATCCACATGTCGCCCTGCAAAGACTCTGATCAGACTGCGCCGATATGCAGGCTGATTTGAGTATTCGCTGGGCATATATGCAATCTAAAATGAAATGCTGTGCTTTAACGGACACCGCCATTTTGAATATTTAATGAGAACTTTTGACGTCATAAAGCCTTAATAAATAGACAAAAATAAATAAAGGCTCCATATTTCTTAAAAATAGATATTTTATTATCCAAGACTGGTTTAATAAATAGATATGTCCCAGCAAGGACATAACATCGTAATCACCTCGTCCAACCGTAACGCCGGATAACCGGTCGTAACGCCGGATTTTCGGTCAAATAACGCCGGATTACGGTATTTTTCGTAGGATTCGCCGCCATTTTAAGAACCGCGTTTGTTTGTTTGTGTTGAGGTTTTACGGCCCAGTCAACCCAATGGGGTCATGTCGAGCGCGGTCAGTTTACCTAACCACACGTTTACTGGGCAGGCTTAGTCCTCTAAGCGGTTAACCAGTACTGTGCACATTCTTTAGCCAGAAACTGACAACTGCCCTTCTTGAATCAGCGGAAGGGAGAGAATGACCGTAGAAAATATTTCATGATCAATCTCCACGAAAGAATGTTGCCGACCTCGGCGGGGGTTGAACCCGCGACCTCCTGGTCTCCAGTCGGACGGCGCATCCAACTGAGCCACCGAGGCCGGCTACCGCGTTTGACGGTGGGTAGACAAAAACATTTATCGAAAATATTAGGATAGTTTCATCGAACATAAAAAGTAGCCTATCCGGATCTACATACATTCTTCTAACTGCCAAACTTCAATTGATATATATACTTTGCCGAAATTGTCAAACACTCAAAGAGAAAATGGTTGTGCAGGTTCGGCCATAGATACAAAAGCATTCTTACCGGAGGAGTTCGTACTTTTTTTCATTTTCTTAAATTTCCTGACCAGCTGGTGGATGAAAATGCATTTGAAACTGACCAATCTGGCCATTGCTCAGATTTTTTTACCGACGAAACAAAGACTGAGGCACAATCGGCAAAAATTAAGGTAACGCCGGATAAAACGGTATCTTCTTGATCTGCAATTCGGCCAGTATCCTCGCAGAGACAAACGAGTAAAACCCAAATTAAAAAGACATAGTAAAGAGAGTAGATCAATTGCTAACGCTTAGCACTCAGGGTAAAATTTTCAGTATATAAATATATATATGTTCCGCGCAAAGTAAGAATCGGTACAATTCCGGAATTGTCTTGTGCAAAGTAAGAATTCTCACTTTGTCAGCCGTAGTAGGAATTCTTACTTTGCGCAAGACGATTTCGGAATTACTCCTGCGCAAAGTAGGAATCGGGACAAAGTGAGAATATCTACAATTGTGACATGTACTTGTAATTATTTTTTTCTTATAGCAGTAAATCATACTTTTGTAAACCTCTTTCGCATTTGAAAATACAATAAAAGGATTAGATTAGATGCTTCCTTTGGACATATATTCATTCTCCTGCATTTTCGTTTTGTTAAAAACGACTGAGATAGAGTTGCCGACCTGTCCACAATTGTGAAATGGAAGACAAATCAGTGTCATCTGTCGTTTTCAACCATGTTTTCCAATCAGGGTGTTTGGACATCTTCGTAGCTTACTTTTCCGCTTAGTGCCATTAGAAGGTTATGGTCCAGTTTATGATTGTGGCTCTTCCTGTGCATCATCTTTGTGTGATTACCAATCAAAACGTATGTACGCATTCAATATCATGTAATCAGCATAACATTAACACGCCTATGCAAAATATTATGTCTGCTCAAAGCGTAATTACGGGTAACCTTTAGAACTGCCTCATTGTCAAAGCGTTTCTAAGATTATCCCAAATTTATAACAAACATAGATTGCGGGTACTCAAGCAGGCGGTTTATTACGAGTGCCCACAAACTATGTTTTAGAGGAGAAAATAAATAAAACAAGAGGCCCACGGGCCACGGCTCGCTCACCTGAGTGACATAGCTACTGCAGATATGCAGATGTTATGCAACATTTTTCCAATCCCTATTATCTCAAGTAATGTAATGATCATCATTTGAGTAGTTCTTAATAATGAAGAAGAATATATGGGCCTGACAGTCAATGGACTGTGATCATTTGAATAAACTATCGATCTCATTTCAACAGTAGGATTTGTTTGTTTGTTTGATTTGGGCTTAACGTCGCTTTCAACAATCTTCAGTCATATCGCGACGGTGTCTGGATGTGACAGGGAGCTCAATGCTCTCTTTTAGAGTGCTGCCTCACTGAAATATCATGCCCCAGACACTTTGACATGATATTCCACCCAGTCACATTATACTGACACTGAGCTGACCAGTTCCGATTCCTAGCTCTACTTTCTTAATGCTGAGCGCCAAGCGAAAGAGCAGCTAGTACCATTTTTAAATTCTTTGGTATGACACGGCCGGGGAGCGAACCCGCAACCTCCCGGTCACAAAGCGGACGCTCTACCACTGAGCCACTGTGCCGGTTTCAACAGTAGGATCAATGTGATGGTGGAAATTCGCTAAGTGGTTTCCGAACAATCATGATTTTATACATGTAAAAAGCACAGTGGCAGGGAAATATAATAAACACAAACAAGATGACGGGCATCTTAGATTTCCAATCTCAGAACGATTTTAGCTACTGTTGATCTACAAGTCACTTCGATACGTCCAATATAAAAGAATATGGCCCATACAAATGCATGGAGAAGCAAATTTCACTTTGGAGGTAAAAACGTCAAACGGCAACATAGAACCATCATTTTAGCAATTTTGGTAGATCTCCTGTCCCTATAATTTGTGCAAAGATTAGGACCCAGGGCTTATTTGGTTCTGGAGAAGGAAGATTTTTAAAGGCTATTACCATATATGGGCATGACAGCCATTTTGATCAATGGATCATGCCCATTTTAGCAATCTTTCATTCTCCTGCCCAAGGATTTGAGCAACACTGGCCCAGAGGCTTCACTGGAAAAGTCATCTGAAATTATCAACATTTTTTCCATACAAACGTATGGGATACATACAAATGCATACGGAAGCAAACGACCTCGCTGTAAAAAGGTCAAATGTCAATGTATGACCATTATTTTAGCAATTTTGATAGACCACCCGTCCCCATTGATTTATGCAAAGATTCAGCCACAAGGCATCCTCGGTTCAGCAGAAGAAGATTTTTAAAGGTTTTTACCATATATGGGCATGGCGGCCATCTTGGTCAATGGACGGCAACCATTTTTGCAATTTTGCAATATTTCATTTCTCTGCCCCAGGGAGGCTCCAATGAAATTTGAGCAACATTGGCCCAGAGGCTCCAGTGGAGAAGTCATTTGAAATTCTCAACATTTTTTCCCATTAAAATGCATAAGGAAGCAAACTTGACCTTACCGTAAAAAGGTTAAATGTCAATGTTCGACCATTATTTAGCAACTTTGGTAGAACTCCTGTTCCCAATGATATATGCAAAGATTCAGTCACAAGGCATCCTCGGTTTCGGAGAAGATTTTTAAATGTTTTTTCCCATACAAATGCATTGGGGAGCAAACGACCTTGTAAAAAGGTCTAATGTCAATGTACGACCATTATTTTAGCAATTTTGATAGACCCCACGTCCCCGATTATTTATGCAAAGATTCAACTCCAAGGCATTCTTGGTTCTGGAGAAGAAGATTTTTAAAGGTTTTTACCATATATGGGCATGGCGGCCATCTTGGTCAACGTACCGTAACCATTTTAGCAATCTTTCGTTCTCCCAACCTAAGGAGGCTCCATATGAAATTTGAGCAAAATTGGCTCAGAGGCTTCAGAGGAGAAGTCGTTTGAAAATGTTAACGCACGGACGGACGGACGGACATACGGACGGACGGACGGACGACGGACGAAAAGTGATCACTATAGCTCATCTTGATCAAAGCTTAGGTGAGCTAAAAATGTTTACCCCTGTAAACCCATTTTTCTCTACATGACGTTGGGTTTGCCGGGGTCTTCAATGAATGGACTTGTTAACGTAATGGAACGCCTTGGTTAAACAAAGAAAGAAAGAATGAAAGAAGGAAAGAAAATTAACAGAAAGGAAGAAGGAAGGAAGACGGAAAGGACATACCGCAAGTAGCAATTGGATTCTACCAGTACATAGTGTGGGGAAGTTTATTCAGTCTAAAATGCGTTAAATTTCTTTATTTTTTATCGTCGTCCTTTCAAGGAGATAAGATTCATATTATCCGACGCACAATGCTTAGTCATATTATCCAACGCAAGATGCGAAACTTTAAACGTTAAATTGCAGCAGACAATGACAAGTTCTTTTTTTTTTTTTTCACTGAAAAAAAAAACATAACATTTCATGTGAAACATCTATCTAGCAGCTGAATTACATGAAAAGACAAGTTCTTTTTTTTTCACTGAAAACTAACGATATCAAATTTAGAATGTTTTGCGCTTTAATGGTTAACGTTATTCTAAATTTCAAGTCTTTTGACGCTTAGCATGCTGAGTAAAATTTCAGCAGACGACATTTTGAAATTGCAGCAGACGACAGTATGAATTAACTTTCTTATCTTGCTAAAAATTTGGGTTTGACATGCAAATATCTCCTAGTCAACTGGCCGGAAATGTCAAAACCTATTTTGAAAAAAAATAAAAAAAATAAATAAATAAAAATAAATAAAAAAAATAAATAAACAAGAAAGACAAATTTGAATAAATTGTTTTCTGGAAAACAATAAGAATGTTTTAAATGTTGGCTACTGACTTTTTTAACACGATTGTTTCTTATTTCTCCACGAATCCATATGTTGTGGCTATTCATTAGAAATGTCTCGTTAAGGCGCTTCTAATGAGAAGCCACAACATATGTTTCAACGGAGATATAGGAAAACTATCATATGGATACCCCACTTATCTGCAGCTGTGACTTTACAGAATATCATTTGTGGGGTTTAGTTTTTTCATCATTTCATCATTATTATTATATTTATCATTATTATTTTGTAGTTTATTAATATTTCAAAGAAATAAAAACAGAAATCAGACAAATTTCAGATTTGCACAAATAACATTTATTCCTTTCGTTCGTGGGGGTTCAGTATTATTATTATTATTATTATTATTATTATTATTATTTTGTAGTTTATCAATATTTTAAAGAAATAAAAATAGATATCAGACAAATTTCAGGTTTGAACAACTAAATAAACAGAGCCTCCCTCTCTTCATGGATAAGTCATGTACGGGTCTATGCCTTTTATTACAGACAATCGTTTAATTATTTAACTTAACATCTTTGTTGTACATGTATTTTAGCAACTTTTGCAGACAAAATAAATACAGCCGTCAGTCACTTATTTTCTTATTGGTTGGCGTAACCCGAGTTAATCCCCACCTGACATGAAAATGCGACAATAATCAACGCCATAAACACAAGGTTTGAATTTTTATGCGCTTCATTCACTCAGATTTGTCACCATTTTATTTCTGGGAAAAAAAAAAACAAACAAAAAACTTTGGGCACTTTTCACAATTGTTTCAACTAAAACATTTTATACTGGTTCTAAGTCATATTTAGTAGTCCTTTGATCAAAAATATGTTGCAAAGAATTTGACAAATAAATTTTGTTGAGATTTTAGATTGCCTCTCTTGTCTAGTAGAACTAACTTTTGTACATCATTTGTCACCATCGAAGCCTGTCATTCATAAACAAACACACGTTCTGCGTACACATCGCCAACACAACAACTGTGCAATAGCACTTCGAAACTGTTACCTGAGCTAAAACGGACGCAGGGAGACTCCCATTTTCTAATCTGTAGTGTGTTCTTTGTTTCCAAGGGCAATCTTTTTGACGTTTTGTATCAGGTAATCATGTTATGACATGTTATTTACAGGGACTCCAAATACAGAACTAATGAAATGCTTTACTAACCAGATTTAGACGATAACTGGACTTTTTCTAGAAAGAAGACAATTCAAAAGAACAGTTATAGCTACAACTGCATCCTGCCACAATAGAGACTTAAATATACAAATGCTATGGTCAGTCGAATCGGGCGTTTTAACACATAACCCACGCCTCCAAGTACTTGCGTCCCACAAAACAGATTACAACTAAAACTATCACCGTTTATAAATACATTATTCCTGGTATGTACTAATGCCTCTCCATACAATGATAAGCATATCTAAGGCTTCTTAAAATGAAAGGGAAAATGTAATAGAATCAAACTGAGGGCAGGATAACAAAAGATGAGGTAAACGATATGATCACTCCATTTTCTAAAGGAATCCAGAGGGAGTCTGCAAACTACTTGAACAAGTTATACAATTTTAATGATTATGTTTAACTCTATTTTGCACACTCTTATTGTTACAGCTTTCTGAATAGATGCTCTTAAGTGTGTTTGCGAGAATACTGGATAAAAGTTGTGGATGAAAGTACGTAGATCTAAATTATTTTTGAAGTATACGGAGGTGCTTGATCTTTTATGTGATTGATACATTCAGATACTTCATATACTAAAACTAAGACAATTTATAGTGTCGATTAACTGGTATTGGACTGTGAAGGTAAAGTTTTACCTTTACAAGTGTGTTCGTCTGCGAGAATACTGGCCAGTTGTAGAGCAAGAAGACACCGTTTTATCCGGCGTTACCTTAAATTTCGCGGATTGTGCCTCGGTCTTTGTATTGTCGGTAAAAAAATCTTAGCAACGGCCAGTTTATGATACAAGGTCATTTTCAAATGCATTTTCATCTATTAGCAGTTCAAAAATCTTGAGAAAATGAAAAAAGTACAAACTCCTCTGGTAAAAATGTTTTTTTATCGTATGGCCGAACCTGCACAACCATTTTCTCTTTGAGTATTTGACAATTTCGGCAAAGTATATCTATCAATTAAAGATTTGGCAGTTAGAAGAATATATGTAGATCCGGATAGGCTACTTTTCATGTTCGATGAAACTATCCTAATATCATTTTAGATAAATGTTTTTGTCTACCCACCGTCAAACGCGGTTCTTAAAATGGCGGCGAATCCTACGAAAAATACCGTAATCCGACGTTATTTGACCGAAAATCCGGCGTTACGACCGGATATCCGGCGTTACGGTTGGACACGGTGGTAATAAGGTTGTTACGACGTTATTACGACGTTATGTGTTTATTGGGACGGTGTTAATACAATCATAAAATGTGGCATCTGACATCCGGTAAAATTTCAGTTAGTCTCTCATTTATGAAATGGATTAAAAATGAAATGATTTTTTATGGTATCCAACATTAATTCAGAGATCAGATTGAAAATCTTTTCAATTTGATCCAGTTCAAAAACGAGAGACTAACTGAAATTTAACAGGCTGTCAGATGCCACATTTTGTGATCGTATTTATATCAAATATCAATTTATTAAACGTTTCTCGGAAAAAAAAAAATGTCTACTTTTAAGGCATATGGAGCCTTTAATAATTTCCAATATAATGTTTTACTCTGTATTTTATGGTGATGATTTTGGTGTTTCACGTCCCTTTTAATATTTTAAGTCATATCGAGGCGGTGGCAGGGTGAAAATGAAAGGCTCTGTGCAATGAAGCGCCGTACAGTAATGAGCTGAATTCCGCCTCCAGCGGGGTTCGAACCTAGGACTTCGTGATGCGAAGTCGGGAACTCTTACCACTCGGTCACCCTGATGCTTCATACGCCTGCTATAACAAAATTGAAAATTACCGAGATTTGAGGCGGCATTCATTACCCGCAGTGACACCCCTATCTCCATTAATGTCTCCTCTTCATCATTACTAATAACAGCTCTCCGTTTTCTGTTCCCACAAGTCTGAAAATGTAGCAAAACAAACATATAAGAGCCGCAACGTCAGGGCACGTACTTTATTTACCCCGTCCTTAATTCTGATGCAGCTCATAATTACAGAAATATGTTTGCTTGTGTTGAGATTTTACGGCCAAGTCAACCCAATGGGGTCATGTCGAGCGCGGTCAGTTCACCTAACCACACTTTTACTGGGCAAGCTTAGCCCTCTAAGCGGTTAACCAGTATTGTGCACATTCTTTCGCCAGAAAATGACAACTGCCCCTCTTGAATCAGCGGAAGGGACAGAATGCCCGTAGAAAGTGTTTCATTAGCAATCTCCACGAAAGAATGTTGCCGACCCGGCAGGGGTCGCTCGCGACCTCCTGGTCTCCAGTCGGACGCGCATCCAACTGAGCCCATTACGAAAACAATTCAATATATTCAAATATAAAGAAAATTTCACCTCCAAAAACGGAAGATTTTCAGGTAAAAAACTCTGATATTTTTCATATTTCTGCTCAAAACATAGATTGTGGGTACTCGTTAGAACCGCCTCGGCGAGGCGGTTCTAACGAGTACCCACAATCTATGTTTTTGAGCAGAAATAAGAAAAATAATGTATACCCCTGTAAACCCCAGTTTTACTATATAAAAGTGGGGTTTAAGGGGGTCAAAATTTTATAGGCATGTTTTCGTGATGTGAAACAGATTGAGGAGGGAGCGTCATTTAGTCTGAAGACCCACTCAGCGTCGTGCAATTAGAGAGGGAAGCAAAGTTATCAACCATAATTGGATTAACAAATGTTAATGCATGGAAGGAAAACTCCCGTGATCCCTCCATTATGTTTTGGCAAGCTGTGTCCGAAATGAACACGGGCCATATCATCCAGCAATCGCACAACGTTGTCATAATGGAGTAACTCATATTAAAATACATGTGCCGTATCCAGGGTTCAAATTTAACTTTTTTGACGGCTTGCTAAAATTAGCAAGTGGCATTATTTTTTACTTGCTAAACCTTTCAACCAACTTGCTTTTTCAGACTTATTTGTTTGTGTTGAGGTTTTACGGCCCAGTCAACCCAATGGGGTCATGTCGAGCGCGGTCAGTTTACCTAACCACACGTTTACTGGGCAGGCTTAGTCCTCTAAGCGGTTAACCAGTATTGTGCACATTCTTTCGCCAGAAACTGACAACTGCCCTTCTTGAATCAGCGGAAGGGAGAGAATGACCGTAGAAAATATTTCATGATCAATCTCCACGAAAGAATGTTGCCGACCTCGGCGGGGGTTGAACCCGCGACCTCCTGGTCTCCAGTCGGACGGCGCATCCAACTGAGCCACCGAGGCCGATTTTTTTTTCACACTTATAAAAACTGTTAAAATATGCTTTTAAACCTTAGCACTCCAGGTAAAAACTTCAGCACGCATTTTAGAATATTTTCTTATTTTTCCCAGAAAACAGGTTTTGACATTACATGCAAATTGTCTCCTATGGAGACAATTTGCATGATGTAATGTCAAAACCTGTTTCTGGGAAAAATAAGAATAGGAGACAATTTGCATGTAATGTCAAAACCTGTTTTCTGGGAAAAATAAGAAAAATATTGTCATTGCTTTTGGAAAAGAAATCGCAAAACTTCAGCAACAATGCCACAGGTTCAGCCAATTTAAGAGAATTTTTCCAACTTGCTAGAATTAGCAAGTGATGGAAATTGCAGCTTGCTTTCTGAAGAAATTACCCAGCATTCAGCAAGTTAGCAAACATTGATCTCTGTGTATCTCGGACCCAATAATACACGGACTTGTCACTAACGGAACTGCCAAAATATGTTGTTTGTTTGTTTTATTCGGGCTTTACGTCGCTTTCAAAAATTTTCAGTCATATCACGACGTTGCCTGGATGTGGCAGGGAGCTCAATGCTCACCTTTAGAGTGCTGCCTCACTGAAATATCACGCCCCAGACACTTGACATGATCAGTCGACCCAGTCACACCGAAATATGTTGTTTTGGTTTGATTTTAGCGCTATTTTACAGCACTATGGTCATTAAAATTTGATTGTGTTGGGGTTTAACGACACGTCAACCCTTGAGGGTCATTTTGTGTCGTCTCCCAGAGAAAGGGAGAAAAGAGATAGAAGAGAGAGTAGAGGAGATGAAAGAGAGGGACAGGGAAGAAAGAGAAACAGGAATGAAAGTGAAGAAACAGAAGAAATAAAAACATTCCCCTCTACCCTTACCCACTACAAGGATAGCAGGCCTTGCCCAACTGTAAGCCAATATCAGTTGGACGCCCCGGTGATGAAAGATACACAGCACCTTCGCACCACCCGACCACCCCCTATGGTCATTAAAAATAATTTTTGATAATAACTAAGTTGTAATAAAGTGTTTTTAAACGGTTTGGTTGAAAACGTTAAGCCATAATAAATAAAACTGAAGTTATACCATCATTTTGGGTGAATTTCTGATGATTTTCTGCTAAAAGTGCCGAAAACAGCTAAAATGGATACCTAAGTTTCTTGTTGATGTTTACAAAAGTTTTTGATTTTCCTTAAATATAATGCTGCAGTCTTAACCCTAGTCCTGCTGAGCCCGGATATGCCCTGCCTTTGCAAACAGTGTACATTCGGATCAGTTGGCTTCTGAAGACGCTAAATGATCTGGATCTGCATTGTTTGCCATTGAGCATGTGAATTTAGAGCAATAATCCGGATCAAGTAAACTGACTGGCTAAAAATTAGATGTGGGCGTGGTATCTTTATTTATTCAGCAGAACAAGGGTTAAACGTGCTATATTTAACTATTGCTTTTTGAAAACAAACCTTAGATATTTGGAAAAATGATTGAAATATGAGCATTTAAACTTCATCATACAAAATTATGAAAATTCAGCCAAGATAACACATTTCCAATAACTACTATACTTGTACCGTAGTTACTAGTCCAGTGAACATTGAGTCCAAGGCCTTATACGTACCCTAAATATTCAGAAAGACACGTCTGAACAAACTTTAGACCCAGTTTAGACGCCGCAGAACGCGGCGTCTGACTTAAGTCTCTTGAGTTTGCAAGTCACCCAGCGGTTTCATTACGAAAACACACCTATTCAAATGTATTGCAAATTTTACAACCAAAAAATGAAAATTTTCAGATAAAAAAATCTGATATTTTACATATTTCTGATCAAAACATAGATTGTGAGTACTCGTTAGAACCGCCTCGATGAGGCGGTTCTAACGAGTACCTACAATCTATGTTTTGAGGAGAAAAAAAATAACGTATACCCCTATAAACCCCAGTTTTACTTTATAAAATGGGGGTTTAAGGGGGTTAAAATTATATAGGCGTGTTTTCGTGATGTTTCAGACGGGATACATGTACAGATAGTAAAATGAGCTTATTCAAATTTTTACAAGTACGGTAAGAGTTAAGGCCGGTGTCCGAATACCGAGGGTAAAATGAGGTACCATACTCACATAATCACAGGCCGCGGTTCCAGGCTGGCAGATTTTTACCGTGCAGTGGAAGAATACGTTAGGGCTATTGTGAAAGGAAAAGACCCATAACTGTGCACACAGACCATATAGTCCGTTTTCTGTTAATTTGATGAAATTACCAATCAAGCTCTCATCCATGCTACATCTGAAACAAAAGTTTGGTTTTGAGTTTAACGACCCAGTCAACACTATTAAGGTCATGTCGAACCAGTCAATTTACCTAACCACACGTTTTCCTGGGCAGGCTTAGTCCACTAAGCGGTAACCAGTACTTGCGCACATTCTTCCGCCAGAAAAAAAGTTCGAATTATAGGGATGGACAACATTTCAGAGGAAACAAATGTTTCAAAATTAGTTTGTTTCCCTTCTGAAAAGGTTTCTACACAAAATGGAATTGGTATTGCTCCGAAGGGAAGCAAATTCATTCTTTTTATATTAGACCCTTTTTCAGAAAGGGATGGGTGTGCAGTAAATGACGGTGGTTTGGTGTTTTACGTCCCTTTCAATATTTTTAAGTCCAATCGTGTCGCCGGAATGGTGATAATGAAAGCTCTGTGCAGTAAAGCGGTGAAGAGCTGAACTCTGCCTCCAGCAGGATTCAAACCCGGGACTCCGAGATCGGAAGACGGGAGCGCTAACCACTCGGCCTCCCGGACGCTTCGGTATGCAGGAAAGAGGAATGCACAAAAATGTCTCCCTGTCAAGAAAGACAACTTCAGTGACTTCCCGATTGCCTTCCTACCACCCAGAACCATTGAAAAGAGGTTTTGCTTGTGTTGAAGTTCTACGACCCATTCAACCCAATGGAGTCATATCGAGCGCGGAAAGTTTACTTACCACATCTTTTTTTGATTGTGTTGGGGTTTAACGTCAACCCTTGTGGGTTATTTTGTGTTGTCTCCCAGAGAAAGGGAGAAGACAGATAGAAGATATAGTAGAAGTGATGAAAGAGAAGGACATGCGAGAAAGCGGAAAATGAATTAGAGTGAAGGCATAGAAGAAATAACTAGAAAAGTGTCCATAGGTCACGGATGCCCCCGCCAGAATGCCATTCAGAAAAAGGTTACATATGTAATTGTGACAGTACAGCATGAAGTTATAATTAAGGATGATATGGCCCACACAGGGTTTACTATATGGAACTTAGTCAAGGGCAGATAATTTATAAACCAAATAAGCAATAGTTGTCTTCCATGTCCATTACACATCGCCTCAATGTCATGCATGCATCTGTAAATTTTCATAAATATATTCCATATGGTTTAGGAGTTATGGGCCCACACACGGTTTACTATATGGAACTAAGTCAAAGGCAGATAACTCAAAAACCAAACAAAAAAGAGTTGTCATCCTTGTTCATGACACATCGTCTCAAAGTCATGCATGCACCTGTAAAGTTTCATAAATATATTCCATACGGTTTAGGAGTTATGGCCCGGGCACGGTTTACTATATGGAACTAAGTCAAGGGCAGATAATTCAAAAACCAAACAAGCAAGAGTTGTCTTCCTTGTTCATGACACATCGTCTCAATGCCATGCATGCACCTGTAGAGTTTTATAAATATATTCCATACGGTTTAGGAGTTATGGCCCGGACACCGTTTACTATATGGAACTAAGTCAAGAGCAGATAATTCAAAAACCAAACAAGCAAGGGTTGTCTTCCTTGTTCATGACACATCTTCTCAAAGTCATGATGCACCTGTAAAGTTTCATAAATATATTCCATACGGTTTAGGAGTTATGGCCCGGACACGAACTGGGACGGACGTACGTACGTACGGGACGGACAGGGGTAACACTTAATGCCCTTCCGCTATTCTTCGAATAGGCGGGGGCATAAAAAAATCCCCCCACTCTACCCTTACCTGCTGCAAGGATAGCAGACCTTGCCCAACTGTAAGCCCAACTGTTGGACACCCCTGTGACGTAAGATACACGAGACCTTTGCCTCACCCAACCACCCCTAACCACACTTTTACTACGCAGGGCTAAAACCTCTCAGCGGTTAACCAGTATTGTGCACATTCTTTCGCCAGAAACTAACAACTGCCCTTCTTGAATAAGCGGAAGGGAGAGGAAGGCCGTAGAAAATATTTCATGATCAATCTTCACGAAAGAATGTTGCTGACCCGGCGGGGATCAAACCCGCAACCTCCTAATCACCAGTCGGACGCGCATCCAACTGAGCCACCGAGGCTGGCTTCAACACGTTGTATTGACGTTTAATGAGGCGTTCAAGAGATAGACCATAAATATTTTCATCGAGTGGCGTAATGAAAACATCAATATTTTCACAAGTGAAAACTTGAATGTTTTCATTACAAGAAATGATTTTTTTTTTTTTTTTTTTGTGGTATTCACTGAAAAAGAGTAAATTTTCGTTTTATTTTTTGTTTACACGTCAATGTGCGCTTCTGGTGTCAAAACTTACGTCGCCAAACAAAACATGTGAAGCGCTCGAGAGACAGCAACAAAAAAGTTTCGACAAATTAAAATAATTTTGTTACCAAAATGTTTCTCACATTCTAACCATCACGAATACATACCTATATAATTTTGACCCCCCTTAAACCTCACTTTTATATAGTAAAAATGGGGTTTACTGGGGTATACATTACTTTTCTTATTCTGTTAAAAAAACATAGATTGTGAGTACTCGTTAGAACCGCCTCGGCGAGGCGGTTCTAACGAGTACCCACAATCTATGTTTTGAGCAGGAATATGAAAAATATCAGAATTTTTATCTAAAACTTTCAGTTTTTGGTGGTGAAATGTTCAATATATTTTGAATAGGCGTGTTTTCGTAATGTTTGAAAATGCATACCAATACGACAGTTTTGCCAAGAAACAGAGAAGTTAGAGGCGTTCAAAAACCGAAGTGACATCGACATCTGTTGGGGAAACAATATAGACAACCGAAGTAATCCGAAACGAGTAGTGAAAATAACATCGACTTGTTATTTTCTACTTTTGAAAATATCATATTCTTTCACCTGTGAAAATATCATTTTTAATTCGGATAAACATTGATTTCACCGCTTGCAATAAAATAATCGTCACTACGTCGAATCGACGTTGATACGACGTTGTATAAACGTCATCACGTTGCATTGGCATTGATGTGACGTTTTATAAACGCTATCACGTTGCATCGATGTTGCTGCGATGTTGTATAAATGTCATGTGCCCGCTGGACAGAGTTCTGTGCGATGTTATTTTTAATATTTAATATAAGGTCAAAAGTCAAAGGTTCTTACCCATTTAGAATGATGACCTTGCTTGGGCTTCCGTTTGTGTTCGTTCCTGAATAAGCTGTACATTGCACAGGCATGGCAGAATATCCGTCTGAAACAGGAGCTTTTATTTACCGAAACGTCCAACATCAAGCGAACCGCAACGGCAGGAAAAGTACCTTCGGACACGTGCGCCTAGTGAAGATTCAGACCAGCCTGTCTGATCAGAATCTCCACTGGACGCAATTTATATAGCTAAGGATGCTCAGTTTCTTCATATGGACAGCGAAGACTTTACATAGACTGCGCATATGCGCAAGCTGTTTTGAGTCTTCTGTATGCGCAAAAGGCAGAAGGTACGTTTTCTCACGTTGCGCTTCCAACTCATTTCAAGAATATCGATAAATTGCTCTTTGACTTATGATAGAAGGCAAACATATATAAATTTGATATCGAATATGATTGACTGACTGAGTTGGGGTTTAACGACACGTCAACCCTTGTGGGTCATTTTGTGTCGTCTCCCAGAGAAAGGGAGAAAAGAGATAGAAGAGATAGTAGAAGAGATGAAAGAGAGGAACAGGGAAGAAAGAGGAACAGAAATGAAAGTGAAGAAACAGAAGAAATAAAAACATTCTCCTTCTACCCTTACCTGCTACAAGGATAGCAGGCCTTGTCCAACTGTAAGCCAATATCAGTTGGATGCCCCGGTGACGTAAGATACACGACACCTTCGCACCACCCGACCACCCCTATCGAATATGATCAAAAATGCATTGTTTTCAGGGGCGGATTCAGGTTCACTCGAACCTACATTTGACTTAATTTTATTTTCATGGGAAATTTTGGATAAATTTGATAAACTACTTACTAACTTATACTTCTCTTCAACAAGACCATTTTACTACCTGTTTTTTTTTTTATTTGGGTTTTACGGCCCTTTCAAGAATATTTCACTTATATCGAGCCGATGGTTCATCGAAGGTGGGCGAAAACCGGAGAACCCGGAGAAAAACCACCTGACCATCCGTAAGCAGAACTTGGCTTTCCCACATATGACCCGAGCGAGGCTCGAACCACAGCGATGAGAAACCTAATGGATTAAGAGTCAACTCTCTTATCCACTAGGCTACGGGGGCCCGCTTTTACTACCTGTGAATGTGTGTAAAATTTCTATACAAGTGGCAAACAGTGTAGACCCTGATCAGACGCCGCGCTCTGCGGCGTCTGATCTGGGTCTACACTGTTTGCTCAGGCCCGTTTTTCCAAATACAGTCGAACTTCAATGGCTCGAACATCTTTGGGACCAAAGAAATTCGTTCGAGACATGGGTAGTTCGAACCACTGAGGGTTAATCATGGCACCAGTTCAGGAAGCAAATAGCGATAATTTAGGGAAATGTTTTCGATTTTCTACACAATGATTGTATGTTGAGTGTACTCATTAAAATCGCTCGATGAGGCGATCCTAATAAGTACACACAACATACAATTCCATGATAAAATAAGAAAAAATCCCTAAATATTTGTTTTCTTGAGCTATTGGAAGGATTTTGTAGGGACTGAAAAAAAAAGAGTTCGAATCATCTAGGGTAAACGAGCCATCCGTGTTCGAGCCATTGAGGTTATACTATAGGTAAAAGTAAGTATGGTAATATGATTAAATCGACCCCTCTGGAAATGCTGAATCCGTCCGTTTTTTCCTAAAAAGAAATACAGCTAAAGAAGGGCGGTGTGCACCATCTGTTCTCTTACCTGGTGCTCTTATCCCCCATGTGAGTTGTTGGCCAAGTATTGCCTCCGTTGTGAAATCAGTTGTACCCGCAAACCACATTCTTGAATCTAAGAACAGCTTGGGAACCTTGGAGTAAGCTTCCAGTGGAGTCGTTACTCTGCAAAAATATTGTCAGGCTCCGAGGTTATAAAACTTTTTTATGCTCAACTCAGCTGAGCATGAAATTATGAAATTTGTCCTGCTAATAAATCTCAAATGACTTACAAATTCGTTCTTGCTGAATATAGAAGAACTGAAAATTTCTTTTTTATGCTCAACTCAGCTGAGCATGAAATTATGAAATTTGTCCTGCTAATAAATCTCAAATGACTAACAAATTCGTTCTTGCTGAATATAGAAGAACTGAAAATTTCTCTGCTAATAAATATGAAAATGCCAACTATTGTTGGCATTTTTATAGTTATTGACAGAGATAGTTTCATGTTCAGCTGAATGGAGCATGAAAAAAGTTTCATGACCCAAGGTTAGGCCTGTCATGAATAAATATTTTTTTTCAGATTGAACTTTCTCGATAGCTTTTTAAATGTTAGTCTTTGTGAAAACTATCCAACATAAAAGTTGTAGAGGAAAATAGGACCGACCCCGTGGTTCAGTCGGGTGCGAATCCGACTGGCGATCAGGAGGTCGCGAGTTCGATCCCCGCCAGATCCGGCAACATTCTATCGTGGAGATTGATCATGAAATATTTTCTACCGTCATTCTCTCCCTTCCGCTGATTCAGGAAGGGCAGTCACTACCAGGAATTATCGTACTACAGGAACTGTCACTCAGATTATCGATATTCCATTTTAGATAGGCTTCGGTTAATTCCCTTTGACCGGTCGTCTTACCTGTGTAGCTGGTGTGTAATCAGCTCAGTGTCACACACACCTACAGTATTACTACAATCCAGATTAAATCATGTATGGATGCACTTTAGAATCTTGGACCCAATATACACTGGACTAGGTCCGAGTAAGAATGAATGAATGAATGAATATCAGCAGATTATTCAGTATGATTTTCAAAAGAATATCAATAGTTTAACCTAAGAATTAATTAACAATGATAATAAGAAAATATTAATTAATTGATTAAAATCAATTATTATTATTATTATTATTTCAAATTAACCGAAGCCTATCTAAAATGGAATATCGATAATCTGAGTGACAGTTCCTGTAGTACGATAATTCCTGGTAGTGTTATACCTTGCTAAATTAAATAACTGTCTGATTTGGTGATAACGTTTTCATATTTCTTCATAAAACATATATACTTTTGGTATTCATAAGATGTTGGATTTGATTCTGTTTGTGCAATTAAAATTGCGCATAATCATGTATGTCAAATATGTAAAAAGTGATTTCGTTGTTTTCTTTCGTCAAGATAAGGACATAATTGGCATTCATTAGCATTAATTGTTATTAAGAAAACATCGCAAGAGTGGCCGCGCATTTAGGTATTTTTCTTGTATCCCGACAAAGCATTTTTTTTTCGTCATTAAACAAATGAAAAACAAGTAATTTAGCAGTTTGTAGTTTTCCTATGGTCAAAAGTAATTATATCAAATTTTCATTAAAGCTTCAATAAGTTGCCGAATAAAAACAAAATTCGACTTAAACAAAAATTAAATAAATAAGTTTATATTATTATAAATATATATCTTTTTTTTTTCTTTTTGAAGCTAAATTATCTTTATAATACTATCAATGGATACCAATTTCTTTTTTATTTTCCGATTCTTACAACCTCTTTTGCAATTCATTCTAGTATCATGTGTACACAAGACCTGCGTCTGTGTAATCATTACACATTTTCGCTCCGCATTTTTCAAATATAGCTATATTCTGCAACCTGTGGGCCATTTTTAATAAAATAATTTATTCAATATTTTACTACATAACTATAGATATTAAATAGATCTATCGAATGGGAGGTTATAGCGAACGGAGAAATTTGAAAAAATATGACTTTTGGGCGATTGAATCAAGGCTATTTTTTCATTTTTGTTGTAAAATACAAAGACTTAATAAGGAAAAACCCTTGTAGCATTCATTACAATCTGGGCCATTTTAAAATTTATCTTATTTCAACAAATTTGGTATCAAATTGAAGCAGATACATTTTTCCATCTATTGCGAGGTTATAATAATATCTTGTATTATTGAAAATAAATGATTTTATTAGTTAAATGATGGGCTCCTATATAATTCTATACATTTCCACACTATTACCTGTCTGAGAACTAGCGAGAGGCTATGACGTCACAGAAGGGACCGATTGGTGCGGATTAGTACCTGTAGTACGAGAATTCCTGCATATGTGTCCGTTTCTGGTGAAAGAATGTCACAATACTGGTTAACCGCAAAGAGGACTAAGCTTACCCAGAAAAAATGTGTGGTTAGGTAAACTGACCGCGCTCAACATGACCCTAATGGGTTGACTGGGCCGTAAAACCTCAACACAAACAAAAAGAGGAAGACTGGCGCCAACATCTCTAAAACGTTACATGAATGTGTTGCATTGAGTCGTTTCGCTGTATACTGATGGTGATTTTCAAAATTATAAACTTCCGCAGATTTTCTAAGTCCGTGATTGACATGCATGTGCACTTTTCATGTAATTATATTATATACTATCTATCGATAGCCAATCATCGCTTAATACTTGATATTTCATTGCTATTTATAAGCATTCATTCAATTTTACGAATGGCTCAGGGCGCTAAATGAGCAGAGCATTTAGCTGTTGTTGTTGTTGTTGTTGTTGTTGTTGTTTTTTGTTTTTTTTTTTTGTTTTTTTTTTTTTGGGGGGGGGGGGGGGGGTGGGGGGGGGGGGTGGGGGCGGTTATTATTATTATTATTATTATTTTGTTTTTCAAGAAAACTTGGGCACTAAGATCCTTTTAGACTCATCTCGCTTAGACAATTCTCATATAGTATTCATTTTGTTTTTGCCTTTTTTTTTATGAAGACAATAATATTAAAAAAAATATAAAACATTCTTCATGTCCAAATCATACATTTTATTTTTGTTTCAGGCGATCACTGAGGTGTATAGGGGCGATCCTCTTCGACTTTAAATTACATCGGAAAATCGTAAGTTCTTCGTCTGATTACAGTGAAACCTATGGATATTTCAAACTCATCACGAAAACATGCCTATATAATTTTGACCCCCTTAAACACCACTTTTATAGAGTAAAACTGGGGTTTACAGGGGCATACATTATTTTTCTTATTTCTGTTCAAAACATAGATTGTGGGTACTCGTTAGAACCGCATCGCCGAGGCGGTTCTAACGAGTACCCACAATCTATGTTTTGAGCAGAAATATGAAAAATATTGGAGTTTTTTTATCTGAAAAGTTTAGATTTTTTGGAGGTAAAATTTTCTATATATTTGAATAGGCGTGTTTTTGTAATGTCGTCACCACAATGAGATATTGTCCTCTACAACTTTATCCAAGGACGGTTTTTCGAAAACGTACATTTAACCCATTTATTCCTAGTGTTCCGTTAATGGGACCTTTGCAAACAGTGTAGACCCAGATCAAACGCCGCAGAACGCGGTGTCTGATCAGGGTCTACACTGTTTTCAATAAGTACAGGAATTTCTGTAAAAGATGGTAATAGTAAAACTAATCAGACACCCCTTCGTTTGGAAATGGATCTATCCAAATTTTAGGTAGAAGAGTCCACTAGGCATAAATGAGTTAAAACGTTATCAAGAAAATTCAATCTGAAAAAAAAAATCAACTTTAAATACGTCTCTTGCTAAAACCCAAGCTCAGACTAGCATGTACATCCGCTTACTGCCAAGCTAGGATTCTACTTAAAATTATATCGGACCGCTATCCTGGAAGGAAGAGAATGACTGTAGAAAATATTTCATGATTAATCTCCACGAAAGAAATGTAGCTGAACCCGGCGGAGATCGAACCAGCAACCTCCTGATCACCAGCTGGGCGCGCATCCAACTGAGCCATCGATGCCGGCCCGATATAGTCAAAACAGAATGCTAGCTGGGTTTGATCTAGGGTTGACTATTGCAGATCAAAATGACTACTGTGATACTATTACTATTGCCAAAAGCACTATTGCAATACTATTACTACTGTAGGTTCCTATTGCAATATTATTGCCATAACTATTGGGAACATTATTTGCTGAAAAAAGACCAAAGATTTCCATAAAGCTTTAGTTTTTATGATATCCAGTGTTGAAATTCTATTTCAAAGCCACACCATTGCTTTAATATTTGATGAGCTGAGCACATACTGACACCAAAAGTGTTGTATATTTTAGAGTTCTGGTATGCAAATTCTAATGCATTCCTCCTTATGGTTATAACATGCACATGTTTTTTCCATTTATAGACCCATGGTTTCTATTTATACACCTAAATTTCCGTCACGAAAACATGCCCATATAATTTTGACCCCTTTAAACCCCAGTTCTATATAGTAAAACTGGGGTTTACAGGGATATACATTATTTTTCTTATTTCTGCTCAAAACATAGATTGTGGGTATTCGTTAGAACCGCCTCAACATAGAATGTAGCACTCGTTAGAACCGCCCCGACGAGGCGGTTCTAACGAATACCCACAATCTATCTTTTGAGCAGAAATGTGAAGAATATCAGAATTTTTTATCTGAAAATTTTCATTTTTTGGTGGTGAAATTTTCAGTATATTTGATCAAATAGGTATGTTTTCGTAGTGCTATCTTTAGAACTATTGAAACTATTGCAATAGAGGAAATACTATTGTCGATACCATTACTATTGCCACTTTACTATCACGATAGCACTATTGCTAAGGTCATTATTGCGATGCATCGATAGTTCGATGTATTGTTACATCCCTAGTTTGATCTGCTCCTTGCCTTGCCAAAGGGCTATGCGTTTTAGTTTTCTAATCAAACCAAAATAAACATCACGAAAACATGCCTATATAATTTTGACCCCCTTAAACCCCACTTTTATATAGTAAAACTGGGGTTTACAGGGATATACATTATTTTTTTATTTGTGCTCAAAAACATGGATTGTGGGTACTCGTTAGAACCGCCTCGGCGAGGCGGTTCTAACGAGTACCCACAATCTATGTTTTGAGCAGAAATATGAAAAATATCAGCGTTTTTTATCTGAAAATTTTCAGGTTTTTTTTATGTGAAATTTTCTATATATTTGAATAGGCGTGTTTTCGAATGATACTCCTCCTCCTTGACTATTTTGTTACACATATCATCTCCCTTCTATCTGATAGAAACTCAACCAAATCAGAATGAAAGATATGTGTATTCCAAAAGATAGCATTTTGGTAAAATATAAATCATTAGAAAGAAAGACATTCCAAAAGATAGATAGCACTTTTGTTAAATATGAATTATTTTTTATGCTGATTCAAATATCAGTTAGACCACTGGGAGCAAAGTCTTTCCTTTGAGAATAGAACCCTTTTCAGAAGGGACTTGACGTGCAAAGTTGTTTTGCCTCCCATCTAATAAGGGGTATACCCTGAAAGGAAAGAATTTGTTCCCCTCGGAAGAAAATTCTTTCCCTATAGATAGATCCCTTTTTCAGAAAGGGCCTGGTCTGTAGTAAAGCTAACAGGAAGCCACAAAGTTTTCTCCCTTGCCGGAAAACCTCCCAAGTGTATCCAGTCGTCTGATCTGGGTTTACACTTTATGCCAATGTCCCTTTAACGGAAGGCTAGGAATAAATGGGTTAACCCTTCCCTGCTGAACCCGGATATACCCTGTTTTGCAAACAGTGTAGATCCAGATCAGTTGGCTTCTGCTGATCTGGATCTGCACTATTTCCCATCAAGTATGCAAATTTATAGCAACAATCTGGATCAAGTAACCTGATTGGCTGAAAATTAGAAGTGGGCGTGGCATCTTAATTTATTTAGCAGGACAAGGGTTAATATTGAATAAAGAACAATAAGAAAGCACCCGTTTTGGACCCAAAAAAGCTACTCTAAACAACAGAACAGTCTTCATTGCGAGTCTGTCTTGATAATACGAGGGGTGTTCAAGAATATATTCGCACTCAGAAGAGGGTTGTTCAACGATTATATACACTCAGCAGAGGGGTGTTCAAGAAGAATATACTCACTCAGCACTGAGGAAGTTTCCTATAGTCATGTTTACGCCCTCTTCTGGCACTGCAGTACAGTGTAGTTTGACTGACCTCATACTTGTATTCCAACCCCCAAGTATGTTAGTATTGAGAGCTGTGGTTGAAAGAAATAGGGTGGTGTCCTTGTTCTGAAAAAAAGAAAAGAATACATATTCTACTGTGGAAATAAATGGTCCAATTAATCGTAGTCTGAATCGTTTACTGGTACCTGAAGCAGAGAAAATTAAAGCGGTTCTGACCTCTCTAAGCATTCTAGCAAAGTGTCAACGAAAATGTCTTCAAATTGGAATTTGGTGCTTTTATTCTAAAATGTTTTCCGCATGGATATAGTCCTAGAATAGACTTGAAATGCCCTGAATGTCAAGGAAAGCACTTAATCTCTCTGAATATTTTACAAAGTTTTAAAAAATCGCTATATCCAAAGTGTTTAACCATTTATTTATTTATTTATCTATCTATCTAGAATAACAATTCAATCAGTCAATCAACTAACCAATCATTCAATTAATCAATCAATCAATCAATCAAATAAATAAATGAATAAATAAACAAATAAATGAATAAACAAATAAATAAATGAATAAATAAATAAATAACAAATAGATAACCGCTTTCGTATCGATTTGGGTTGCAGTTATAAACAAACCACCACACATGATCTTAATTAACCCTTGTCCTGCTGAATAAATTAGTAAGCCACACATTCTTCTAATTTTCAGCCAATCAAATCACTTGATCCGGATTTTTGCTATAAATTCGCATACTTAATGGCAAACAATGCAGCTCCAGATCAGTTGGCTTCTTCAGAAGCCAACTGATCTGGATCTACACTGTTTGCAAAGGCAAGGTATTTTCGGGTTCAGCAGGACAAGGGTTAATAGACTACTTACCGGAGTACAGCCTGATATTACAATAAGTGGGTTGTTAGACATATCCACCGTACATATTTGAGAGGCTGACGTAAGCGTTCCTTGCATTGCCGCTGCATATATGAATGTCGCTGAATCATCGTTGGTTACTTCAATAGTACCATTTGAATGACATTCTGGAAAAACAGTGGACTCTCGTAATCGCAAACAAAGATAACTCAAGCTGCTCAAGTCAAACAAAATAACGGATGATATTGGTTTATTCTGCTCCATGTTCCCTTGCATTTCAACTCTTTTATCTCAAACTGTTGTTATCTCAACCAATATTTCTGGCCTCGAGGTTATAAAACTTTTTCCATGCTCAATTCATATGAGCATGAAATTTGTCCTGTTCATAAATCTCAAATTACTACAATTGCAAAGTCTTTCTTGCTAAAATAGCTGAGCATTAAAAATTCCCTGCTAATAAACATGAAAATGCCAACCATTGTTGGCATTTTCATATTTATTAGAAGAGAAAATTTCATGCTCAGCTGAGTTGAGCATGAAAAAGTTATATCTCAAACTACTGTTATCTCAACCAATATTTCTGGCCTCTAGGTTATAAACTTTTTCCATGCTCAATTCATATGAGCATGAAATTTGTCCTGTTCATAAATCTCAAATTACTACAATTGAAGAATTTGCATTCTTTCTTGCTAAAATAGCTGAGCATGAAAAATTCCCTGCTAATAAACATGAAAATGCCAACCACTGTTGGCATTTTCATACTTATTAGAAGAGAAAATTTCATGCTCAGCTGAGTTGAGCATGAAAAAGTTATACGACTTCGGGGTCTGGTCGCATGAAGTTAGATATATCGAGAGTTGATTGTAGTTTACAGTGAATGGATACAACTCCAAGGGAGATCATTTTAACCGAGACGTATTTACTTTCCTTCTCAAAGGTTGGCTGAGTTACTTTCAAGGTAAGGGCAGTTACGTACAAAGGTAGGGGGTTACTTATAAAGGTAGGGGAGTTACTTATAAAGGTAGGGAGCAACTTATAAAGGTAGGGGGTTACTTATAAAGGTAGGGGGGTTACCTATAAAGGTAGGGGAGTTACTTATAAAGGTAGGGGAGTTAATTTTAAAGGTAGGGGAGTTACTTATACAGGAAGGAGAGTTACTTATAAAGATAGGGGAGTTACTTGAAAAGGTAGGGGGAGTAACTTATAGGGGGAGTAACTTATAAAGTAGGGAAGTTACTTGTAAAAGGTGGAGAGAATTACTTATAAAAGTAGGGGATGTCGCTCACCTTAATCACGTTATACAAAGCATTGCTTACAGAGATGCGGTTCTAAAGGCCAGGGTGACCTTGACCATAACATTTGCCCTCAGGGTCATCTTCTGGTCATAAGAAACATCCCTACTATGTTTGAGGGTCCTAGCCCCAAGCATTGCCGAGTTATAAGCTTGTTTTGTACTAGAGGTCGCTGTGACTTTGACCTTTGTCATTAGGGTCATCTACTGGTCAAGACCAACATCCCATCTAAGTTCAAGGGTTCTAGCCTCAAGCACTGCCGAATTATTTGCTTTTAGGTACTAAGATCATGGTGACTGACCACGACCTTTCCCCTCAGTGTCATCTACTGGTGAGGACAAACATCCCTTCTAAGTTTGAGGGTCCTAGCCCTAAGCATTGCCAAGTTATCAAGCTTTTTAGTACTAAAGGTCCTGTGACCTTGACTTTTACCCTCAGGATCATCTACTGGTGAGGACCAACATCTCTACTAAGTTTCAGGGTCCTAAATATAAGCATTGCAGAACTGTAAGCTTTTTTGATACTAAAGTTCATGGTGACCTTGACCTTTGACTTAACGGTCATCTACTCTTCAGGTCCATTCTTCATATTAGTTTGATAGTCCTAGGCCTTATCATTTCCAATGGCGTTTTGCTCTATGTAAAACTAGTCACCCACCCACCCCCACCCATATGGGCGGGGCCTCTTTTCACCCCCCAAAAAAGGTAGGGGAGTTACTTGTAAAGGTAGGGGGCTACTTAAAATGGTAGCTGGAGTTACTTATTTAGGTAGGGGAGTTACTTGTAATGGTAGAGGGAGTGACTTATACAGGTAGGGGGAGGGTTATAAATGGAAATAATTTATTCGAATGAGATGTAAATTATTTCCTTTAAGAATTGCTCCCAGTTGAGGAGGGATACATAAATCAAGGAAACAAAAATCTTTTCTGTTGGCGTTTTTTTTTTTTTTTTCTTCTTTTTGGTGGGGGGGGGGGGTGGGGTTTACAGCCCTTTCAAGAATATTTCTCTTATATCGAGCTGATCATTCATCACAGATGGGCGAAAATCGGAGAAGCCCGGGAATACCTGACCATCCGTAAGCAGAACTAGGCTTCCCCACGTGACCTGAGCGAGGCTCGAACCACAGCGGTGAGAAATCTAATGTATTAAGAGTCAGCTCTCTTATCCACTAGGCTACGGGGGCCCGCACTCTTTCCTTTCAATTCTTTTCTCCTTGAGTTGTCTACCTTGGAAAAGCGGAGATAAACGTCTTCAGCTTAGATTCATCTGTTTGAAGTGTATTGTTTTGTGCTGAGGTTTAACGGCCCAGTCAACCCATTGGGGGTCATGTCGAGCGTGTTCAGTTTACCTATCAACACTTTAACTGTGCAGACTTAGTCCTCTAAGTGGTTAACCAGTATTATGCACATTCTTTCGCCATCTTGAAGCAGCGGAAGGGAGAAAATGCCCGTAGAAAATATTTCATGATCAATCTCCACAAAAGAATGTTGCCGACCCAGAGGGGGTCGAACCCGCAACCTCCTGATTACCAGTCGGACGCGCATCCACCTAAGCCAGCGAGACCGGCTCGGCCACTCAGTATCCATCCCAAACAGGAACTCAATTGTCGGAACATTACATTGAATTCCTATATAGAGGGCGCACACGGATTGTTCTAAAAAAAAAAAAAAAAAAAAAACTCACGCAAACTAATGTTTTAGCTCTTGAGGCGCTAAGCAAAATCGTAGCAGATGACTTTTTTTTTTTCAGAGAAAATACGACGACATTTCATACGAGTAGTCTGCAGACGATTCACATGAAATCTCAAGCCTTATTTTTCCCTGAAAAATAAAAAAAAGGTCCATGGGCCACGATTCGCTCACCTGATATAAAAAGCTGTTGCGTATCTGCAAATGCCATTCAGCTTCTTCCAGTATTGCCACAGCAACTAGGACTTAAAGTTGACTATGAAAAGATCAAACGTCATCCTAGTACTACCATTTTAACAAATCTAGTACGCTTTGAGTCCTCGATGCTACATACCAAGATTCATGATCTACAGAGCTTTCTTAGTTCTGGAGAAGATTTTTAAGTGTATGACCATAAATGGGCATGGCAGACGTCTTGTTCAAGAGCGCAGGACCATTTCAACAAATTGTCAACATCCTTTCGACAGACGGCTCCTTGTGAAATCTAACAAAAGACTGTTTAAGCGGTTTCAGAGAAGAAGACGCTTAATGATTTCACGATTTTATATATGTATATAGCCCAGGGGTAAGTTAATCCCCAAACTTTTGGCAGTAGCTAAACATTGTTACTACTTTATTCATACGTTGTTAGTTTCAGCCATTAGTCTTTAATACATACTGAGAAAATGATTTGTTAACATTTTTTCCATATACATGTATGGCGGAGCAAATTTGACCTTGCCGTAACAAAGGTCAAAGGTCAACCTACGACCATAATTTAAACAAAATCGGCAGACCTTGAGTCCCCAATGCTATATACTAAGATTCGGTCTGAAAAGTTTCTTGGTTCTGGAGAAGATTTTATTTTTTTTTTTTTTTTTTGGCATTTTTACCAATTCTGGGCATGTCGGTCGTCTTGTTCAAAGGCAGGAAACAGTTTGAATAAATTGTCAATACTCTTTCGACAGAATGCCCTATGTGAAATCTGGTGAAAATTGCCCAAGCAGTTTTAGAAAAGACATTTAAAAATTATACAATTTTATACATGCATGTAGCCTAGGGCAAGGGCAGATAACCCCCATGGTACACACTTTTGTTAGTAACTAAACGTTTTAATAATTTGATCATACATTGTAAGTTTGTACAGACGGATGGGACGTACGGAAGTGGTGAAACTATATGCACCCCCACTGAAAATGACCGCGGCATAAAAATGCCCTTTTTGTGAAAGTAGTCATGTTCCTGAGTGAGTGCCTTTTCATATCAAATAACCCGGCAGGCACATGACGTAAATATAACGTCGCCTCAACGTCGATGCAACGTCATGCAACGTAAATATTTATGTAAATATAACGTCGCCTCAACGTCGATGCAACGTCATGACGTTGCATCGACGTTGAGGCGACGTTATTTTTACGTAAATATAACGTCGCCTCAACATCGATGCAACGTCGTCATGACGTTGCATCGACGTTGAGGCGTAAATATAACGTCGCCTCAACGTCGATGCAACGTCATGACGTTGCATCGACGTTGAGGCGACGTTATATTTACGTCATGTGCCCGCTGGGAAATGTTCTAACGGGAATGACCACTGAGAGCAATAAACACACTGAAAATCTGAAAACAGCAAAAATGTCATATCATTGTCAAATCAAACGCTATTCATCTCTCATTTAAACCTCAGCATGCTGGCAAAAATTTCAGCAGATATCTTTATTAAAGAAAAGAAAAAGTTTGACATTCAATGCACATTGTCTCCTTAGGAGACAATTTTGATGAAATGCCAAAGCCTATTCTCTGAAAAAAAAAATAAGGCAGACCTCTTTTTTTTTTTCTTTTTTTTTTTTTTTTTTTGACATTTGACCTCTGAGTTTCACCCTGACATTGGAGTTACATACCTGAGTCTTACAGACAGCACATCATCAACATTTCTGGTAAGTAATTTCAAAATCCATCAAGAAATAACAAAGTTATGGACCGGACCAAAAAAAAAACAAGACTATTTTTGATCTTTGATCACTAAGTGTTACCTTGACCTTGGAGCTACAGACCTGGTTCTTGCACGCGACATATTGTATCATGTGTCAATATTCCTGCCGAGTCATTGCAAAATCCATCAAGGAATGGCAAAGTTATGAACCGGACACAAAAAAGACCCTATTTATGACTTTTGACCTCTTTGTGTGACCTTGACATTGGAGCTACATACTTCTTGCGCGCGACACATTGCCTCATGGAGGTCAACATTTCTGCCAAGTCATTTCAAAATCCATCGAGGAATAGCAGTTATTGACCGGACACGAAAAAGACCCAATTTTTGACATTTGACCCCTAAATGTGACCTTGACCTTGGAGCTAAAGATCTGGGTCCTGCGCGCGACATATTACCTCATGATAGTCAACATTTCTAACAAGTCATTTCAAAATCTATCTAGGAATGGCAAAGTTATGGACCGGGCACGAAAAGAAGACCCTAATTATTACTTTGACCTCTAAGTGTGTCCTTGACATTGCAGCTACAGACCTAGGTCTTGCACGCGACACATTGTCTTATGATGGGCAAAACTTCGGCCAAGTCATTTCAAAATCCATTCTGGAAAGGTAAAGTTGGACCGGACACGAAAAAAAGACCCTTTTTTGACCGTTAACTTCTAAGTATCACCTTAACTTGGAGCTACAGACTTGGGTATTGAATGCGACACACTGTCTGATGATGGTCAACGTTTCTGCCAAGTCATTTTAAAATTCATTAAGAAATGTCAAAGTTATTGACGGGACAAGAAAAAAAGACCCTACTTTTGACCTTTGACCTCTAACTCCGACCTTGAAGCTACAGATCTGAATCTTGCGTGAGACTCGTAATCTTATGATGGTCAATATTTCTGCCAAGTCATTTCAAAATCCATTGAGGAATAGCGCAGCTATAGACTGAACACGAAAAAAAGAACTGTTTTTGACCTTTGACCTGTAAGTGTGACCTTGACCTTAGAGCTACAGACCTGGGTTTTGCGCGCGACATATTGTCTTATGATGGGCAACATTTCTGTTTAAAAATTTAAAATCCACTGAGGAATGGCAAAGTTATGGACCGGACATGAAAAAAAAAACCTAATTTTGACGTTTGACCTCTAAGTGTGACATTGTCCCTGAATTTTGCGCTCGGCACATTGTCTTATAATGGTCAAATCCATCGAAGAATGGCAAAGTTATGGACCGTATGCAAAAAAAAAAAAGAACCTATTTTTGTTTGTTTGTGTTGAGGTTTTATGGCCCAGTCAACTCAATGGGGTCATGTCGAGCGCAGTCAGTTACCTAACCACACTTTTACTGGGTAGTCCTCTAAGCGGTTAACCAGTATAGTGCACATTCTATCGTCAGAAATTGACAACTGCCCTTCTTGAATCAGCGGAAGGGAAAGAATGATCGTAGAAAATATTTCATGATCAATCTCCACGAAAGAATGTTTGACCTTGCCGTAAAAAGGTCAACTGTCAACCTAAGGACATCATTTGAACACATTTGGTAGACATTGAGTCTCCAGTGCTACAAATGTTTATAGCAAGATTTAGCTTCAAAGCTTTCTTGGTTCTGGAGAAGAAGAGTTTTAAGTTTTCTACCATATATGGGCTTGATGGCCATCTTGTTCAATGGCGCGGAACCATTCAAACAAATTGTCAATATACTTTCGACAGAAGGATCCATGTGAAATCGGGTGAAAATTTTTCAGAGAAAAAAACATTTAAACAGTACACAATTCCATGAATGTATATAGCCCAGGGGCAATAGGCAGATAATTACACAATTTTATACACGTATATAGCCCAGGGGCAAGGGCAGATAGCCCCCGAGGGGACAAATTCTTATTGTAACTTAAAAGTTATACTACTATAATCATACATTGTAAGTTTCAGCCGTTTGTCTTTAATGCACTTTTAAAAATGACTTTTCAACATTTTCCCCATACAAATGCATGAGGACGCAAATTTGACCTTGCCGTAAAAAGGTAAAAAGTCAACCTACGATTACCATTTGAACAAATTTATTTGGTAGACACTGAGTCCCCGGTGCTATATACCAAGATTCAGCCTTAAAGCTTTCTTAGTTCTAGAGAAGAAGATTTTTTAGTGTTTTTACTATATATGGGTATGGCGGCATTATTAATTTACGGGCCGTGACCATTTGTGCAAATTTTCAATCCCCATTAACCGAAGGCTCCACGTGAAATTTGAAGAAAACTGGACGAGGTTGCTCAAACGTGTCGGCAGACGACAGGCAGACGGACAGACGACTGACAGCAAGCCATCACAATAGCTCATCTTGAGCCTTTAGGCTCATGTGAGATAAAATACATGTCTTCTGCTGTAGGGTTAACTTACTCATCGTCTCCTCGATGGTTAGTTTCCTTCTTTTTCCAGTCTCACAGACATGTGTCCTGTAACCAGAGTACATGATTTTTTAATACATGACTATTTAATTATGGACTGCACAAGACACATTAGATGATCTAGTGTTTCACGTTGTTGTTGTTGTTGTTGTTGTTGTGCAGCTTTTCAACACTATAAGGAACCCCATCACGAAAACACGCCTATATGATTTTGACCCCCTTAAACCCCACTTTTATGTAGTAAAACTGGGGTTTACAGGGGTATACATTATTTTTCTTATTTCTGCTCAAAAACATAGATTGTGGGTACTCGTTAGAACCGCCTCGGCGAGGCGGTTCTAACGAGTACCCACAATCTATGTTTTGAGCAGAAATATGAAAAATCTCAGAATTTTATCTGAAAATTTTCATTTTTTTTGGTGGTAAATTTTTCAGTATGTTTGAATAGGCATGTTTTCGTAATGCGAGGCACATGGAGGCAGTGGCGAATGTGTTATGTACATGTGCGGTTACAGCATTGCTTTCATGGATCACCTATGTACACTTGGTGCCGCTGTCTGTCAACAAGCACCGCACAATTTATACTCAGCCCAGGGCACGTCGAGTATGAGCTAGGTGTACTAGAGGTCTGAAAATGTTCTCGATCTGAGTGGGATTCTAACCCACAACCTATCACCTGCAAGTCGAGAACACCAACCACTAGGCCACCAAAGCCCACGTGTTTTACGTCTTTCAACGTTATTGAAGTCATACACAGATAATTGTTTTTTTTTTTTGTGTGTGTGTGTTGAGGTTTTACGGCCCAGTCAACCCAATGGGGTCATGTCGAGCGCGGTCAGTTTACCTAACCACACGTTTACTGGGCAGACTTAGTCCTCTAAGCGGTTAACCAGTATTGTGCACATTCTTCCGCCAGAAACTGACAACTGCCCTTCTTGAATCAGCGGAAGGGAGAGAATGACCGTAGAAAATATTTCATGATCAATCTCCACGCAAGAATGTTGCCGACCTCGGCGGGGGTTGAACCCACGACCTCCTGATCTCCAGTCGGACGGCGCATCCAACTGAGCCACCGAGGCCGGCCATACACAGATAAAGAAGGGATGATAATGAAAGGTTCTGTGCAATAAAGCGCCATACAGCTATGAGTTGAATTCCGCGTCCAGCGGAAATCGAACACGTGAACGGGGCGGGGGCGTTTCACAGAATAAGAGGACTGATCAATAAATGAGCCACAACGTAAGACCAAGGTCACACATTGATTAGTAATCTGGGTACAGAGAAGATAATTTCGTCGTTTTTCACCTTTGTTATAAAGCAATCGTACTGGCTCCGTTCAGTTCATGAAACGGAACCATCATAAGACGTCGTCGTATCATGCCATCTCCAGAACTTTTTGAGAAAACGTAGATTCTAACGTACGCTCATCGAAAATCAAGTCGGCCTGCTATCAGGTAGAGTCTGATCAGTCGTCGTTATCCGCATGAAGAAACCGTTTGCATCCAAAACAGCAATGTTGATGAAATTTCTGGTTAATTTATACAGTTAATCGGCTAACATATTTAACTGTAAGTTGTCAGAGGTAAACTACATAATTTTGCGCTCGCTTCGGTCACTCTGTTAACCCTAGTCCTATTGAGCCAGGATATACCCTATCTTTACAAACCGTGTAGATCCATATCAGATGGCTTCAAGCCATCTGATCTGGATCTGCACTGTTTGTTATTCAGTATGTTATTTTATATCAACAACCTGAAGTAAGTAATCTGATTGGCTAACAATTAGAAGTGGGCGTCGCATCTTAATATTTATTCAGCATGACAAGGGTTAAATTATATAGTTTAATTTCTCCAGATAAACTAAACTATTACATAATGCAACCAACATGAAAGTACAATGCAACTTCTGGACAATTTTGTAAGTCAGTCAAAGTTTACCTGAAGAAATTAAACTACATATTTTTGCGCTCCCTGCGGTGGCTTTAATTACAGTTGACTCCCGTTATCTCAAACACTAATATCTCAAAGTACTGATTAAGTCCAACTAAATTTTTGGGAAATGTTGTTTGAGTTTGGATATGTGTTTCTTAGATTTGGACTCCTTTTATCTCAAACTATTGTTATCTCAAAGCAAACAATTCCAGTCCATTTATGTTTGAGATAACGAGAGTCAATTCTATATTGTTTAATTTCTTTAGTTAAACTATATAAATAAACAACATAGCTAACAGGCAAATAAGCTTTATCAGAACTGAAAGTATTCATAAGCAGCCCAGCGGGCACACAATGTTGAAATAACGTTGATTCAACGTCTTGATGCATTCTTTTTTTTTTTTTTTTTTTTTTTTTTTTTTTTTTTTCACCGTCTTGAGGCATTGTTTTTCTTTTTCTTTTTTTTTTATTGTGTTAGGGTTTAACGAAACGTCAGACTTGTGGGTTATTTTGTGTCACGTTCCAGAGAAAGGGAAAAGAGACTTTTGATTGATTGTGTTGGGGTTTAACGACACGTCAACCCTTGTGGGTCATTTTGTGTCGTCTCCCAGAGAAAGGGAGAAGAGAGATAGTAAAGGAGATGAAAGAGAGGGATAGAGGAGAAAGGAAAATGAATGACAGTGAAGAAACAGAAGAAATAAAAACATTCTTCCTCTACCCTTACCTGCTGCAAGGATAGCAGGCCTTGCTCAACTGCAAGTCAATATCAGTTGGACGCCCCAGTGATGTAAGATACACAACACCGTTGCCTCACCCAACCACCCCAGGGGAAAAGAGACAGGAGAGACAGTAGAGGAGAGGGGACAGGGAAGAAAGAGGAACAGGAATGAAAGTAATGAAACAGAAGAAATAAAAACATTCCCCCTCTACCCTTATCTGCTACAAGGATAGCAGGCCTTGCCCAACTGGAAGCCAATATCAGTTGGACGCCTCGGTGACGTAAGATACCCGATACGTTCGCCACACCGAACTACCCCCGTCTTGACGTTTAACCAAAGTTGAATCGACGTTAGCTTAACGTTGTGTGCCTACACAACATTAAACAACATCCATTTAACGTCTTGACGCCAAATCGATATCGTTTCAACGTTGTGTTCCTGCGGCAAGTGGATTAAAAGCCTTTGACTGATACACAGAAGTAGGCACTCGTTGATCTAGTAAGGGCGTAGCCTGACACAATTACATGTACCTTGTGCCATTCTTAACCCTTGTCATGCTGAATAAATTAAGATGCTACGTCCCCTCCAAATAACAGCCAATCAGATTACTTGATCCAGATTATTGACATCAATTCACATACTTAATGGACAAACTGTGTAGATTCAGATCAGTTGGCTTCTTCAGAAGCCAACTGATCTGGATCTACACTGTTTGCAAAGGCAGGGTATATTCGGGATCAGCAGGACTAGGGTTAAAAATTGCTGTTGATAGGGTTTCCCCTTGTAGGGGAAGAGGGAGCTGTTCTTTTGTCTGTGGCTTGTGTACTGTCTGTCATAGTTTGTTTGCTCATCCTCTTGGTGTCACTGGTTGGCTATGTTCTGTGATTGTGGCTTTTTCTTTTTTTGGACATTTACTGTACATTTTTACGTAAAACGTTACCTGGAGTCATATGTACTCCACCCACAACATTTATCATACACAGTAGCCTTCGCTGATATTAGCCCATCACAGCACAATTGAGTTTCTTTTGAGTACGGCACCCCACCACAAACTGAAAAAAAAAAAAAAAAAAAAAATCTTACGACATACAGAATCCTGGGATTCAAACCCGGTCTGCCCGGATAAAAATCCAATGCTCTAACCACTGAGCTAAAGAGTCGACTCCCTGCCGTATGATGTTGTGTGGAATTTTAACGCTACCAGGCAAACGAGGCACGTCCCAGCTAGCATTCTACGTAAATCTACATCGGGCCGTCATCGGCCCGTCAGCTACCCTGACGGGCCGATGACTGCCCGATATATATTTACGTAGAATGCTGACTGGGGTAGAGGCAGCGGCGATTGTTATGTACATGTATTTGTACAGCCTTGCTTTCATGGATCACCCATGTACACTTGGTGCCGCTGTCTGTCACAAAGCGCCGCCCTATCCACTTTATACTCAACCCAGGACAAGTCGAGTTTGAGACAGGCGTACTAATGGTCTGAAAATTGTCACGACCCGAGCGGGATTCGAACCCACGACATCCCGCTTGAAAGTCGAGTGCGCTAACCACTAGGTCATCCAGCCCATTATCCCTGACGTAGGTGTCAGAGATTAAATATATACCCACATGCTATGCGTAATCTGCCAAGACAGATAATCGAAGGTAGGAGTGCCAGTCTAACTTCAATGGCTTAAACATCTTCGGTTCTTATGGGGATTATGGGGAAGTGGTCACATCATGCAGAAAAGATGATGATGAGAAGGAGGAGGAGGATTATTATGATGATGATGATTATGATAATAATGATTTGGTGTTTTACGTCTTTTAAACATAATTTACGTCATATCGAGACGAAGGGGTGTTAATAAAAGGCTCTGTTCAGAGAGAGCAGCGGACGATATTTTGAAATATTTTTCTTATTTTCCCACGAAAATATCATTTGACATTTCATGCAAAGTGTCATCTTAGCATGGAGCTGTCAAATCATAGGTTCTGGGAAAAATAAGAAAAATATCAATTTCTCGTCTACTGAAATTTCCCAGATTGTGACAAAGGATAAACCGTGTAACTGAAAACAAAACACCAAATATGATGATGGTGATGATGATGATGATGATAAGGTGCTTTACATATCTCTTTAAATATCAGTTGATTGACTGATTGTGTTGGGGCTCAACGACACGTCAACGTTTGTGGGTCATTGTGTTGTCCCCCAGAGAAAGGTAGAAAAGAGATAAAAGAGAGAGTAATGAAAGAGAGGGACAGGGGAGAAAGAGGAAAATGAATTGAAGTGAAGAAACAGGAGAAACAATAATAATAATAATAATAATAATAATAATAATAATAATAAAACATTCCCCTCTTTTTAGTTAGTGTTGGGGTTTAACGACACGTCAACCCTTGAGGGTCATTTTGTGTCGTCTCCCAGAGAAAGGGAGAAAAGAGATAGAAGAGAGAGTAGAGGAGATGAAAGAGAGGGACAACAGGGAAGAAAGAGGAACAGGAATGAAAGTGAAGAAACAGAAGAAATAAAAACATTCTCCCTCTACCCTTACCCACTACAAGGATAGCAGGCCTTGCCCAACTGTAAACCAATATCAGTTGGACGCCCCGGTGATGTAGATACACAACGCGTTTAATTCAACCAAACTCCCTCTTTAACATCATTGAGACGATAGATGGCTGATAATAAAAACCGTCGTACAGTCATCAGCTGAATTCCGCCTCTAGCAGGATTCGAACACGGGACCTCATGATCCGAAGTGAGGAGCGCTAGCGGATCTTTCGGAACAACTCGGACATATTTGAAATTAGATTTCGTACGAATCGCCGAGGATGTCCGACTGGGTCAACTAGTATTTTACTCACCTGACTGCCCACTCACCGTCGGCACGAACCCAACCAACCACAAGATAACAGCAATATACAAACACTTCATCCTGAAATTTACCGAACATTTACAATTGAGCCGGGGCTCAACAATTCCTACAGTATTGAACTAGCACCCAGCGAAGACTCAAATTAGCATGTGCATCCGCAGTCTGATCAGTCTTCGCTGTCCGCCTGACGACGCTTTGGGTAATTGGCTGCCCACATAAATCCCTGCAAAGACTTAGATCAGACTGTACAAATGCGCAGGCTGATTTGAGTCATTGCTGGTCGCCCATGCAGTTTTATAAGAAATACTGTGCCCCGGCTCTATTCATTTGCATGACATTATTTTAGTAGTCTCAAGGTAAAATGCCATGTTGTCGGACGTAACATGAAATCGGACATGCACAATTACCGTATATATTATTACTTTATAATCTATATTAACACTAGGCATTATGTTGCCAAAATCAGCGGATTATCTTTTTTTCCCCAAGAAGATAGAATCTGACATTTCATGCACATTGTCGCCAAAGGAAAAATAAGAAAATATTTCAAAATGTCTGCTGAATTTTTTAATTAGCATGCTAAGCGTTTAACTGCCCAGCGGGCTAAAGACGTTTAAACAACGTCGCATCAACGTCGCTGACGTTGCCTCGACATTGATCCGATGTTGTCTAAACGATGTGTGCCCTCTGGTAAAAGAGAAATTATTTTACTGCTAGCTGAAAAAAGAGGAACGCTTATTTTTTCCAGTTGTATATATTTGAAAAAAAAAAGATAATTAATCCTGAAAGTTTGGGCAGTAGTTAAAATGATCTTATTTTACTAGGAAAAGTTTACAGAAATAATGAGACTAATTAAGCCTGATTTGTCGACCTGATCACAAAAGATGGTTTTATGTAAATATCCAGGGAAAATTATTACCTATTTTATTGTTAGCGGTGAAATCAATGTATATCAGATGAAAACAAGCAAATTCCATAGGGAATTTATGTTTGTTTGTTTGTGTTGAGCTTTTACGGCCCAGTCAACCCAATGGGGTCATGTCGACCGCGGTCAGTTTACCTAGCCACACGTTTACTGGGCAGGCTTAGTCCTCTAAGCTGTTAATCAGTATTGTGCACATTCTTTCGCCTGAAACTGACAACTGTCCTTCTTGAATCAGCGGAAGGGAGAGAATGATCGCAGAAAATATTTCATGATCAATCTCCACGAAAGAATGTTGCCGACTACGGCGGGGGTTGAACCCACGACATCCTGGTCTCCAGTCGGACGGCGCATCCAACTGAGCCACCAAGGCCAGGGAATTTATGTCCCCCGCCTTATTTTTATTTGAGCTGTTAAAAATGAGTAAGTTAACCAGAGGACCATTGGTCCTGTATCAATTACATAAGTATTGAAGCAGGAAAAAATTGAAGATAAAAATGTGGAAAAAATAAAAATAAAATAAAAAAACAACAACATAATTTCAAGATTCCAAGAGCACATTTATATCCTCAGACCACAAGCAAAATGCCTGTAAAGTTTCAGAAGCATTTGCTTAAAGCTGTGGGAGGAGTTGTACTCACAATGTACCAACTACTATATGCACTTTCATAGTATTGAAGCATGAAAAAATATCCATCAGAAGAGATGGCAGATCCCCCGACCGCACCACAAATGGCCATCTTTTTTCAATCTAGGGCATCAGAGATGTAATTTTATCAAGGGATACACTTGTTTAACCCTGCAGTGGATGATAACTCCACAACTATGAATCAGACACAGAACTCTAAAACCATAAGTTGTGGAAACGGGATTTTGTGTTTTTCAACAGAAACTGAAAATAATGAGAAAAAATAAGGCCCGTTGCCTGCAATGATTATAATTCTCAAACCGTAAGTCATGGAAACTGGATTTTTTTTGTTTGCTAGTAAGTGATTTTCAACAAAGAATCCGAAAATAATGAGAAAAATAAGGCCTATTGCCTGCAAAGATTATAACTCTCAAACTTTAAGTCGTAGAAACTGGATTTTGTGCTCGCTAGTAAGTGATTTTCAACAAAGAATCCAAGAATAATGAGAAATATAAGGCTCTTTGCCTGCAAGGCCTGTAACTCTTCAACCGTTAGTCTGAAAACTCAATTTTGTGTTCGCTAGTAAGTGATTTTCAACAAAGAATCAAAAAATAATGAGAAATATAAGGCTCTTTGCCTGCAAGACCTGTAACTCTTCAACCGTTAGTCTGAAAACTCAATTTTGTGTTCGCTAGTAAGTGATTTTCAACAAAGAATCCAAAAATAATGAGAAAAAAACCTGCTGCATGCATTGCTGATAAATTTGCATCCGCAGTATAAGTAAGGGAGATAACTCCAATACTCCGTAGGTCAGACTTGTCCTTACATATTGTGACACACCTGGTTTATGTTCATAGCATCTCTACTAACTATCATTAAAATGTCTCCACTGGTTAAAGAGTTATGGCCTGCACAAGATTTTACCACTAAGGGAGAAAATTGAAAATAAATGGAGTAACGAGTAACTCATAGTTAGAATTTTTAAATGCTACTCTTCTTCTTAATGTTCTAAGCATCCCTATTAATTATCACCAAAAAAGCTCAACTGGTAGAGAAGTTATGACTGTCAGCAAATTTAACAAATATGGGAGATAATTCAAAAATGGAGTCAGACTTGTCTTTTGTGTACATGACATGCCAACTCAGTGTCCTCTACAGCTTGATGAAGTATCATAAAAATATCTCAAAGGGTTTAAGAGTTATGGCCTGCACAAGATTTAACAACTATGGTAGATAACTCCAGAACTGAGTCAGAGTTGTTGTTCTTGTATGTGACACATCTACTTAATGTCCTCTAAAACTTGATTAAGTGTCATGATAATATCTCAAAGGGTTATTGAGTAATGGCCTGCACAAGATTTCATAACTATGGGAGATAATTCCAGAACGCAGTCAGTTAGTCATTCTTGTACGCGACACCTCTACTCAGTGTCCTCTACCTATTTGTGAAGTATCATGAAAATAACTAATAGGGTTTTAGAGTTATGGGCCGCACAACATTTAACAACTATGGGAGATAACTCCCAAAACAGAGTCAGCTAGAGCTGTTGTTCTTGTATGTGACACACCTACTCAATGTCCTCTACAACTTGATCAAGTATCATGAAAATATCTCAAAGTGTTTTTGAGTTATGGCCTGCACAATATTTTATAACTATGCGAGATAACTCAAGAACGCAGTCAGAGTTGTCTTTCTTGTACGCGACACGCCTACTCAATGTTCTCTACCTATTAAATGATGAAGTATCATGAAAATACCTTAAAGGGTTTTAGAGTTATGGGCCGCACAAATTTTAACAACTATGGGAGATAACTCCAAAACGGAGTCAGCTAGAGTTGTCTTTCTTGTACGCGACACGCCTACTCAATGTCCTCTATATATTGGTGAAGTATCATGAAAATATCTTAAAGGGTTTCAGGGTTATTGTCCGCACACAATTTTACAATTTTGGGAGACTATAGGAGTTAACTCCTGAACCAAGTCGATTAATGTTGTCATTCTTGCACGCGACACTCCTACCCAATGCCCTCTACAATCTGACAAAGTTTCATGAAAATAGCTCAAAGGGTAGACGAGTTATGGGCCGCACAAGGTTTCGTCTACAGACGGACGGACAGGGGGACAGATGGACGCCAGGGCAATCGCGATATCCCCCGAACCCTTCGGGCGGGGGGATAAAAAGTCTATGTTAAAAGTTAAAAATGTGAAAAAAGTAAAAACAGAAGTAACTTCAAGATTCTGTAAAAAGCATATGCATATCATCAGACTATGGTTAAAACATCTGTATAGTTTCAGTGGGAATGGTATAAAACTGTAGGAGTTGAACTCACAAGATACCTACTACACATACACTTTCATAGTATTGAAGCATGAAAAAAAGACTAAGTTAAAAATGTGAAAAATTTGAAAAAAAAATATATCAAGGTCCTGTGAAAACGTTATGCATATCTTCAGACCATGATTAAGATACCTGTGCAGTTTCAGAAGGATCGGTATAAAACTGTAGGACGAGTTGCGCTCACACGGTCCCCACTACAAACTCGGAACCATGCAAAAAAAGTCTAAGTTAAAAATGTGAAAAAAGTGACAAAATATAATTAAAGGATTCTGTAAAATATATATGCAAATCTTCAGACCATGATTAAAACACCTGGAAAGTTTCAAAAGGATCGGTCCAAAACTGTAGGAGGAGTTGCGCTCACAAGGTACCTACTACATATACACTTTCATAGTATTGAAGCATGAAAAAAGTCTGTTAAAAATGTGAAAACAGTAAAAAAAATAATTTAATGATTCTGTAAAAAGCACATGCAAATCTTCAGACCATGATTAAAACACCTGTAAAGTTTCAAAAGGATCGGTCGAAACCTGTAGGAGGAGTTGTGCTCACAAGGTACCTACTACATATACACTTTCATAGTATTGAAGCATGAAAAAAGTCTAATTTAAAAATGTGAAAAAAAAATGAAAAAAAAAAAAAACATTTAAGGATTCTGTAAAAAGCACAGGCACATCTTCAGACCATGATAAAGACACCTGTAAAATTTCAGAAGGATTGGTTAAAAACTGTAGGAGGAATTACGCTCACAAGGTACCTACTATAAACTCGGAACCACGCACCACGGACCATGGAAAGCCGAATACTATGTCCCCTCGCTTTACTTCAAAAGGCGGGGGACAATAAAAGTGGGATAAATCACTAGCGAAATGTTATCGTATCCTTTCACTAGTGACCTTTGCACTCCTCGCTTCGGATGACTTCGGTTTTCTCCATTGTTTTAAAAGCGGATGTACCCTCCGCTTCAGATTTTTGAATACCTTGAACTTATTTGTTTCTAAGCTAAGCTACCAAGTTGGGTATGCAGTTTCTCAGTCGGGAAGTAAAGAACATTCTGGTATCAAAATTATTTTGTTTTGTCGATATATGTGTTTTCTCTCTCTTTGTGTAAACACTACGTCATTATGTTTCTGTTTTGTTTGGCGACGTCTGTTATGACACAAAAGCGCTTAAGCATGAAAACAATAAAATTAAAAGAAAATTTGCTTTTTTTCCGTAAATACCGTAGATATTTTCACCCCGTGCAATGAAAACTCCCAAATTTTCACTCGTGCTTCGCACTCGTGAAACTACTGATGCTTTTATTACACTCGATGAAAATGTTTATGGTATTCACTCCAAAAGGAACAATATATATACAGCGTCATGGATATTGTATGTACCATTCTCACTTCGAATAAGTCATTTGGACTATTAGTTTTATGTGTCTAAAATGCTGGTTGAACGACATACAATGCAGTCTCTGGTCAAACTGTTCTTTTAGGAGCAGTTTGGTCTGATTATACACTGTCCCAAGTACAGCAAAACCTCAATGGCTCGAACATCTTTGGAAACATGGAAATTTATTCGAGACACGGGTAGTTTGAGCCACTGAGGATTAATTATGGCGCCAGGCCAGGAAGCAATAGGTGATAATTTAGGGATGTCTTTTTTATCCTCTATACAATAATGGTATGTTGAGTGTAGTCATTAGAATCGCCTCGATGAGGCGATTCTAATGAGTACACACAACATATGATTTTATGATAAAATAAGAAAACTTCCCTAATATTCGTTTTGTTGGGCATTCGGAAGAATTTCTCAGGGACACAAAAAACGAGTTCGAATCATTCAAGTTAAACGAGCCACAGGTGATCGAGTCATCGAGGTTTTATTGTATTTGGGATAAAAGCAGCATATGAATTTCAGTGGACATTAAAAAAAATAAACCCAAATACTCTGACAATACTGAGCGGTGTTCAGGGTAAGCCCAGCATTTTTTATAAATCTACAGCGGGCCGTTATCGGCCCGTCAGCTACCCTGACGGGCCGATATCGGCCCGCTATAGATTTTTTGTAGAATGCTTACTGGGAGGTAAGGGCGAGAGAGATGTGAGATTTTGTTGTTTTCGCATAACCCTGTCCAGGGGCGGATTCAGAGGGATTCGTGGGATTCAGTTGAATCCTCCTCCCGCCTTTGACTTTTTTTTTTTTTCTTTTTTTTTTTTTTTTTTTCTTTTTTTTTTTTTTTTTTATAAATTTGATAAATTTTCAATACCGTATTTACCTAAATATTCACACCCACTACTCTTTATCTTGTATTTCGCTTAAATAAGTCCATTTTACTACCTGTGAATGTATATAAAATTACTGGGTGAGTGGCAAACAGTGTAGACTCTGATCAGACGCCGCGTTATGCAGCGTTTGATCTGTGTCTACACTGTTTGTTCAGGCCGAATACGTAAAGTACGTTAATTTGATCAAATCGACGCCCATCCTCTCAGAAATCAATTATTTTGATAAATAACATTGCTTTTTAAGATTTCTGCTACACCCACTCGAGAAAGAGATCCGCCATCATCTGATCATCACAGATTCGGTCGAATATCAATACAAATCACTTTTTGACAAAGTTTCCTACTCTCAACAGACCGCGGTTATAAGGACCTTTGAAGTTATGCAGTGCATTGCAATATTTAATATTCTTTATCAATAAAAAAAAGTTTAATCTTACTTGTTTATCTTCCTTCTTGTTTTGCGTGTTGATCCTGTAAATATATTTCTTCAATGCACGAGCAGAATGCCACGTTGTCTTTCACACTTGACTGACAACGATAAAGGGCGTGGCGCGATTATAGCCTTTACAACACGCATAACTGGTTTATCCAGGTGCGAATAGTTCTTGGCCACTCGCCACTGTTGTTTGAGATTCCTTACGTGCCCTGTCGAACATACATGTATCTCTACTACGGCGGATGTTTCAGAAATTAATACTGAAAGGGGAAGTCATTTTCCAGCGTGCACATGGCGTTTAAACAACGTCGTATTAACGTAGATATAATGTCATTACCTTTATACAACGTCGCATTAACGTCGATTCCACGTCATGTGAAGTTACACCTACGTTAATGCGACGTTGTATAAACGTCGCATTTACGTCGATGCCACGTCATGTGACGTTGCATCTGCGTTATTGCAACGTTGTATAAACGTCATGTGTCCGCTGGGGAATGCCTCTAAATTAAGATATCATCTGTACAGTCATTTAGAACCAGTTATTGACAAAAGACAAACATCTCTTCCCAGTGCCTGGAACTTTATCTTTTTGCCAGAAGTAGCAACGGACAAGAGCTGAGAATGCCCCCCCCCCCCCCCCCCCCCGCCCCTCAGCCCCAAAATCTATTTTTTTCTATCTTGTCTCGTGTGTTAATGCATCTCCGTTTTGAACGTGCTTGGTCGAGTGCAGCGATGTGCCATTTCAAAGGCGGTCGTGTGGAGCTGGATTTTCTGAGGTCAGACTTCCAAGATTTTCAAAGTTTTACGGTGTTTTCCTGTGCCATGTCTGATCTAGATCTACACTTTTGCTCAGGTCTGTCTGTCCGAATACTTAGGTTAAATATGGAAGCTGTTAGCAAGAAGTGTCTGGAGACAAGAGGAGACTATTATATTAAGTTCCCCTTTAATCTTTTTGTTGTTTAATGTGCCTTGATAGGGCTTCATGTCATCTCTCTCTCTCTCTCTCTCTCTCTCTCTCTCTCTCTCTCTCTCTCTCTCTCTCTGAATGTTCCAGTCTCTCTCTGTGCCTCTGCCCCTGTCTACCCGCGTCTCTCTCTCTCTCTCTCTCTCTCTATCTCTCTCTCTCTCTCTCTCTCTCTCTCTCTGAATGTTCCAGTCTCTCTTTCTCTGTCTGTCTGTCTGTCCGTCTGGATGTCTGTCTTGATCTCTCTCTCTCTCTCTCTCTCTCTCTCTCTCTCTCTCTCTCTCTCTGAATGTTCCAGTCTCTCTTTCTCTGTCTGTCTGTCTGTCCGTCTGGATGTCTGTCTTGATCTCTCTCTCTCTCTCTCTCTCTCTCTCTCTCTCTATATATATATATATATATATATATATATATATATATATATATATATATATATATATATATATATATATCTCTCTCTCTCTCTGAATGTTCCAGTCTCTCTGTCTCTGTCTGTCTGTTTATCTGTCTGTCCGTCTGGATCTCTCTCTCTCTCTCTCTCTCTCTCTCTCTCTCTCTCTCTCTCTCTCTCTCTCTCTCTCTCTCTCTCTGAATGTTCTGGCTTCTATGACACTGAATTCCGAACTCACCATGGCAGGGAGATAGAGAGCTAGACAATTACCCATAATTTCTTAATATTCTTATGTGATAACAACTTAACAATTAATGAATTTATCATGATAGGACTCTTTAACCATTAAAGCGCAAAACACAACTAAGCAGACGACATTTTGAAACATTTATTCAGCGAAAATAAGATTTAGCATTTCATGTGAATCGTCTGCTGCTTAGCAGACGATTCACATGAAATGCAAAGTCTTATTTTCCTTGAAAGAATAACATAATTCATTTTAGACTAATTGTCGTCTGATATAAATTTCATTAGCCCTTTAAGGGTTAAATGGGGACATGCCAAGAAAAAAGTGTTTCTTTGAAATTAAGTGAAATATGCTGTTCCTTAGCAAGGCATTCTACAGTATTCAGTGGTTCTGTAGACGGACAATGGAAGTCCCATATCTCAAGATAAGTCGCTTTTTTTTTCAACCAAAAATTGTAGATAGTTTTCTTATTTCTCCGCGAAAACATGTTGTGGTACTCATTAGAAGCGCCTCCCGAGGCGCTTCTAATGAGTACCCACAAAATATGTTTTCATGAAGAAATAAGAAAACTATTTACCTGATTCCACCGCTTAGCTGAAGCTATGAAGTCCAAATTCGAATGTACGCATGCGCGTACTGATTTGAACATTCGCTGTTTGCGCATGCGGTGAAGACGCCTTTTATCCATGGTACGGACAGTTGAGCCGCAAGGTGAAATCCTGTACCTTATGAAGCGGACCAAGCTAAGACTCGGATAAACCTGCCATCCACGCAGTCCAATAAGAGTCTTTCTGGTCTGTCTTTAGGCAGTATCTTTAAGTGCAGGGAGTGCTCTGCGCAAACCTTTGATCAGTCTGCGAGGGTGCGCAGGCTGATCTGAGGTTTTGTAGGTGCACATATCATACAGTATTTGTTCTCACGTTGTGGATCAAGTCAAGATGTTTGTCAGTCGAAAAGGTGACTTTTAGTACATACAAGAAGTGAAGCCATGGCTATCTGAGGCGTATCTGAGCACCCCGTTCAAGCCATCACCAATTGCAAGTTGAATTTGTTTTCAATTATTGATTCTGCGATCAGTGAAAACATTGACCAAACTCCCCGGATGTGCATACTGACCTTGAACGCGGCTGTTTTCGTACAACCTAAGGGCATGTTTCTCCTGACACTGCCATAAAAGTCCTTGTATCATCATTAATGTAATAAAGTTTATGGCTGCTTAGTACCATAATCTGCCATAATTTGTCAAGAGCATTGTTTTAACAGGAAGATGTGGAAATAGTAAGTTAAAATTCAACGTTTAGTTATTTATCGTTAAAATGCTAATTACAACTGCAGCATACGAAATTTTGATTGATTTATTCATATTTTTATTTATTTATTATTTTTAAAAGAAAATAAGTCTTGAAATTTCATGTGAATCATCTGCCTAGCAGATGATTCACATGAAGTTCCAAGTCTTATTTGCTCAGAAAAAAACAATGAAAAAATAGAAGGTCGTCTGCTACAATTTTGCTATTTATCGGCCGCTGTGTTTGCAAACCAAACTGACCTCTCGCTTTAAGCTTTATGTTTGGCATTCGTTAGACTACGTTCATTGTACAGGCAAGACAGGCGAAAATCGTATATTACATGTGAAACAATCATCTATTCACCTTCACGTGTGGTACTTGTTTATGCATTGAACATATATTTATGAATATTATAATTGCAAGGTCAGAGCAACAGGTCGGTTTTGTCAGCCTATAAATTTGACAGGCTATAACTTTGTCGGAAACTGAATTATTTTGTATTGTGACCAGTACATGTGCATCATATATATGTGGTTATGAAAGACTATAAACTGTATTGTTTAAGCCTGAATAAAATTCTGGTCTGTTCTGTTTTTAACCGTGCGAACGCATCTACTGATTTTTTCATTGTATTTCAATTCCAGCACGACAGCTGTGTTATGGAGTCTTCTTGTTTCAAGTTTCACTGGTAAGAAAAATGAATCGTCATCACAATCAAAACTTTATTATTTCATTCGTCCGTCGGTTCGTCACACTAATTTTGTCAGCAAGATATTTTGAAAAGTGTTTATGTTAGAGCCGTAATGATGCAATATGGGTGAATATCTGGCAAACTGTAAGAAAGATAACTAATGACTGTGTATATAAAATAAACCGCCTGGTCATAACTTTTGATTTTTTTTTTTTTTTTTTTTTTTTTTTTTTTTTTCATGCCATGCGTTTTCAATGAAACAGTCAACTTTGTGCATTCCATCACTGTAGCAAAACTCATTAACTGTTTCTTTTGTTTGTTTGTTGATGTTTTTTTTTTTTTTTTTTTTTTTTTTTGTTTGTTTGTTTGTTTTTTGTTGTTGTTATTGTTTTTGTTGTTTTTTTGTTGTTGTTTTTTGGTTTGTTTGTTTGTTTTTGTTCTTTATCATTTTTATCCTTATTTAATGTTTGTTTGCTTAATTAATTTTTCGTTATAATCATATGCGTAGCACTCATTACGCATATTTCGCATGTGGTAACATGCCTAAGAAAATTATTATTATTTGCGATAAAGAGACTTCAACCATTATAAATTATCTTGCTTCTTTACCATAAGGAGCAGACCCTATTTGGAAGCGATACTAAGAATGCTTTTCCGGGATGTGCGTGAAAATAATTCTGTTCTGGCTACGCTACATGCATATCAATTGATCTTTTAAATGATTCAGGACAAGCTGATGACGTCATGACGATTGCTGATGAATTCTGGGAGTATCAACTAAAGAGCAATCCAACTTTTGCAACCGATATGGGTCGCTTTGACTACAATGACATCATGGACTCATATAATATCGAACAATTCAACAAATCACGGGTAAATTAGACGCTATGTCAGAACACTTCAGGCATGTGCGCCCAGCGAAGATTCAGATCAGCCTGCGCATTCGCGCAGTCTGATCAGAATCTTCCCTGGGCGTGTTTTGGATATCCAAGGATGCAAAGTTTCTTCACGCGGACAACGAAGACTCTGATCAGACTGCACGGGTGTGCAGGTTGATTTGATTCTTCGTTGAGCGCACGTGTCAGAAGGTGCGTTTACTAAAAAAAAAAAAAAGAAAAAAAAAATAGAATGTCTTCTGTCACAATTTTACTTAGCACGTTTAGGGTCAATGGTGAAAGAGGTTGATTTGAAACGCGCCTATCAAAATTTTGTAGGAAACTAAGGTTTATCTTTTAATAATTATGGAAGGAAGGATTTGTTTATTTTTAGACAATTATAAGAGAATCAGTTTATTTTAAGACGATTATAGGAGAAATTATTTATTTTTCTACAATTATGGAAAAATTAGTTTATTTCTAGACAATTATGGAAGGATTGGCTTATTTTTTTAGATAATTATGAAAGGACAGGTTTATTTTTAGATGATTACGGAAGGATTGGTTTATTTTTAGATAATTATGGAAAAAATTGTTTATTTTTAGACGATTATGGAAGGATTTGTTTGTTTAAGACAGTTATGGAAGGATTGGTTTGTTTTAGTTAATTATGGAAAATTTGGTTTATTTGTAGACAATTATGGAAGGAATGGTTTATTTTAGACAATTATGGAAGGATTTATTTTATTTTATTGATTTATTTATTTATTTATTATTTTTTTTTTTTTTTTTTTTTTTTTTTTTGGCAACTATAAAAGAAATGATTTATTTTTAGAGAACAATGTAAGGATTGGTTTATTTAAGACAATAATGGAATGATTTGTTTATTTTTAGACAATTATGGAAGGATTGGTTTCCTTTTACACAATTATAGAAGGATTGTTTTATTTTTAGACAGTTATAGGAGGATTCCTTGAGCGTGTAAGGGCTGTTGATGAGACGGGACTCAGTAAGACGGAGAAAGTGAATTACGACATTCTAAAAGACACCCTCCAAACCTTCCTCGATGGAAATTTATGGGCCTTGTAAGTATCTTACGGTAACTTAGAACGAACCATGCGAAAATGGGTATACTTTATTAATGCAGTGAGCGGATAAAACCCATAAAAAACATATATACAGATAAAAAAACATATATACAGAAAATATCTCAATTAGCATTCTACTAAGTATATACCGCACCTTTATCGGCCCGGCTGGATGCGACATCTTACGGTACATAGACGTCGAAATGACGTTGTTACGATATTGTGTGACGTCACTTTGACAAACGACTTTGCTACGATGTTGTTTGACGCCACGGAGACGTCGAAACGGCATTTTAATGATGGGTGACGTCGCGAATATGTCGAAACAACGTTGCTACGATATGGTGTGACGGCGCGAAGAATCGAAAACGACGTTGTTACGATATTTGAAGCGTCGCGTAGACGCGGAAATGACCTTCTTACAGTGTTGCGAGTTCGCATTGACGGCAAATCTTTCGCATATGGTTCCGAATACAAACTTTTGTCAAAGTTAAAAAGAATATACATACCGTATTCGATCTAATTACCGCACTGTGCGCTAAGGGTTTCTTTTTCTTTCTTTTTCTTTTTCTGTTTGTTTGTTTGTTTGTTTTTAACTGGAAAACTTGTAGTAAAATATGTATCTACCTATTCTAAGGGTACACTGACAAAATAAGGTCAGCGAAGGACTTATCAAATGATGCTCATGCGATATGTAGGAGTTTTTTTGTTTTTTTTTTGTTTTTTTTTTGTTTTTTTTTTTTTTCTGATTTTCTGTATAAAAGCATATGTTGTGGGTACTCATTTGTCGATGAAATTCAAATGGGTTCCCACAACATATGCCTTTATAACGAAGTAGACAAAATGTAAAGTGGCTGTAATCTAAAGACTACGGCATTGCTTGACTGTGGGCTTAAAGGTGTATGTGCGGTAATTAGGTCGAATAGTCGAATATGGCATATACATAATGCTTATTGTAAAAAAGGTGAAGTATCATATACTTATATTGCAATATAAGTAGGCCTAAAGCGCATTGCAGCTTTTTACCAGCACAAAGCTGTAAACCTTTTATAGGTGTATGTACTTAAGAATACTTTACAGATGGCTTGTAATAATATTATAATCAAAGCACTGATAGCACTGATGGGTCGATTGTCTCTGTATCTGAGTGTAGACTTGGAAACTGATCCTGAACGGGGACCCTTAAATTCCTGTAATTTTAGCAAACAGTGCAGACCCCGATCAGATGCCGCATTCTGCGGTGTCTGATCTGGATCTGCACTGTTTTTCAATGTCCCAGACCAGGTTTTACACATAACCCTCTTTACACGGCACTCTGACGTCACAGCGACAAGAATAGCGAGATTATTAATAACCGTTACCTGGATTTCTACAAGCGCGCGGTTTGATTTTATTGGCCGTTGATAATCACGTGGACAACAACCTTAAGGAAAATTTGGTGTATGTAATCTATGACTCGATTGTAAACAGTCGACCCAAAAACAGGTGTTTACGCAATATCTGTGCGTCCAAATTATAATCACTACCTTCATATGTAGGGTAGCCATATATTTATCTTTTTACTTTTTTTCACTGACCAAAACTATATAATCTTGATTAAAATAATGAAAATTTACGACCTTTTCTCCAGTCTCTAAACGAATGTTGCTTTTTTCTGAATTTTGTGTCAGAATGACAATTAAGTACATACAAAGACTGTTACATTAATTTAGAATTTAACCCAAAGGGAGTCACTGTACCAAGACGATGCGTGCAGGAAGTCTCCTTCATAAGTCTTTTCCAGTTGCCAGAACTTGATCAATGGGCATAAATGAGAAATCCTAGACAGTATGTTCCGGCAAATTGAATTGTTAGGGGAGTGTCAGGGAAACGCTTTATATCAAATTTAAGCTTGTTCATTCTCTGACTACATTTTTGTTGAGTTTGTCCAAGATATTGTAAATTACTTTTTTTTACAAGTAACAAGGTATATTATATGCTAAAGATCACATGTAAAAATTTTCTCTTAGATTAATATAACATGAAATCTGATCCCTGTCATGGCCGTCTGCAGTGGCGGATCAAGAGGGATTTCTAAGGGAAGGGGGGTCGATTTAATCATATTACCGTACTTACTCTACATATTCGGACAGACGAGCCTTGGCAAACAGTGTAGACCAAGATCAGACGCCGCGTTCTGCGGCGTCAGATCTTGGTCTACACTGTTTACCACTGACCTAGCAATTTTATACACATTTACAGGTAGTAAAACGGACTTGTTGAAAAGAAGTATTAGGAAAAGTGTCCCATATTTATCCAAAATTTCCCATGAAAATGAAATTTTGAGTCAAAGGGGTTTTTGAATGAACCACACGAACCCCTTCTGAATCTGCCCCTGCGCTAGGACCGGAAGTCTTCTCATGCCTGGCGAAGTACCTTTCCCACTTGGATAATATCATCATTCCTTAAAGTCCCGAAATGAAGAAATACTGTTGGTGAGACCTTATACAAAAAAAAATAAAATAAAAAAATAAAATAAAAAAAACACAGCTTTCTCAGCTATGCCAAAGTTCCACAAGGTTCAAATGAGCCGTAATAGCAGAAACTATCATTCGCGTAGGCTGGTCCGAATATTCAATTGGTGCATTTCGGATACTCAAGGATGCAAAGTTTCTTCATGCGGACTGTTTTGAATGTCTTCGTTGGTCGCACATGTCAAAGGGTACGTTTTCTCACGTTGTGGCTCAAATGGTATTTTCAGGGTAGGTAAATGCCCGATTCCATTCCCACCTAAGATTAAAAGAATAAAGATTCTATAAACAGTAATACTAAAATATAGTTGCTATTTAATTCGTACGTAAAGTCTATAGGGTAGTATACATGCACTATTGTAAAGGCTCTATATTCCTCAAAAATAGACATTTTATTAGCCAAATGAGGTTTAATAAATTGATATATGGTATTAATACAATCATAAAATATGGCACCTGACAGCCTGCAAAATTTCAGCTAGAAATGAAATGATTTTTATCGTATCTCTGAATTAATGTAACATTAATTCAGAGATACGATTAAGAAATCATTTCATTTTTGATGCAGTTCAAAAACGAGAGACTAACTAAAATTTTACAGCTGTCAGATGCCACATTTTATGATTCTATTAACACCATCCATCAATTTATTAAACCTTTCTGGGATAAAACATGTCTATTTTGAGGCATCAATTTATTAAACCTTTCTGGGATAAAACATGTCTATTTTGAGGAATATGGAGCCTCTATCTTTGTAATGGAAGCAGTGGCGGAGTTATCACAAATCTTCCGAAATTTCGGTTGATCACTTTCATGAGATTTTACATAATTCCACTGTTCAACTGCTACAAAACTTAAATTTTGTACGGATAAGCTTTCATAGTTTTGGGTCGAATAGCGTAGCTATATTTCTGCTAACTACATGTATGCACAGGATCTTTATTTTTCGATTTCTATGATAAAATGGAATTGTGCATTTATCCACCGTGATCTCGGTGAAATGCAGATGAAACAGACTACGCAGTCTAATCCAAGCACGCACAATGTGCATAAACCTGAAGAAAGTATTTGTCATACGATGCGGTTTATTTTGAAGCAATTTCTCCTCTTTTCCACAATTTTTTACGTGTTGTTAGATTTCCATGTTTAGGCAGGGAACAGATTTTCACTTCGAGATAAGCGGTTATTCGAGATAAGCGAGTTCTAAATAGCGAGAGTCAACTGTATATATATATTCATATATATGAACTATACATCTTTTATTTGATACAAGACTTTTGGGGCCAACCTTTAAACCGTCTTATATTCGAACGGTACTACAGTAAAACTTCAGTGGCTCGAACCCCGATGGCTCGTTTACCATGGATGAGTCGAACACGTTCTTGAATCCGCAGGGATTTCCACCAAATACGATATACGGATAATTTAGGGAGATTTTCTTCTTTTATCTTGCAAATGTATGTTGTGTGTACCCATTAGAATCGCCTCCATGAGGCGATTCTAATGAGTACGCACAACATACTTTTATAATATAGAACACCGAAAAGATATCCCACAATTATGTGCATTATGCCTCCTGGTATGGCACTAATAGTAATCCTCCGTGGCTCGAACTACCGCTGTCTCGAACAAATTTTCATGGTCCCAAAGGGGTTTGATCCATCTAAGTTCGACTGTATAAAGAGGTTCCAGTGTATCAATTTTTTTATTTTTATTTTTATTTATTTATTTAATTATTATTTTTTTATTTGTTTGTTTTATTATTTTTGTTTCTGTATTTAGATATGGTGCTCTCAACCCGGTGACATTTCTAGACGGCATACAGCTGTTTGGATCACCAAGTATGGCTTCTACGTCATCCAGGGGTGATTTTGAAAACTACATCGCACGACTACACGCTGTACAAAAACAGGTAGAGCGTGGCACAGCACAGTGGACCATCGTACAGTTTTTCAAATCGGAATCTGCTGTCATTGTACATCAAACAATCAATGCCAACATTGAAAACACGCTTAAAACTTACTTTGATTTTCTTTTCACATATTGGAAAACTTGCTTTTTTAAAGGAAAGAGATATTCGTTTTCATATATCTGCTTCGATTCGGAACCATAAACTACTGATTTCCGCACAGGAAAACAAATCCGCTCTCGCATTACTGAACACTCTTACCTTTCAAAATAAATTTTCCAGCATGTAAAAGGAAAATCAATTTAAATTTTTAACGTATTTCTAATTTTCTTTGTGAAGTTTTAAGCGTGTTGTCAGTTTTGTTTATGGAACAGATTGCTGATTTTGGTGTACTATGACATGCTTCGGATTTGAAAAAGAAAAACTCTACGATGGTCCACTGTGAAAGTGACAGTGTAAAAAGCGACTGTTTCACTAATATGAACGAGGGCAAACACTGATCCTTAAAAGCATACTTCAGGATGCTATACAATCAAACCTGTGTTAAACAAACACCTAAAGGAATACTAAAAAGTGGCTGTTTAATACAGGTAACTGTAAAAAAAGTGCAGCTTAATTTTAATATTTTATACTTATTTTCCTTTGACTGGGACCTGAAAAACTGCCTTTTCATTTTATTTAGATGATTGCTTAATAAAGGTGGCCTTTAAAACAGGTTTGACTGTACACATGTAACTGTACCGGAAGTTCAGCTTCGAATCCCTTAAACTTTAAAGGAGACTGGGTACATTTGGTAGTTTTTCTGCTATCTATTTTACAAGGGAGACAACTTTTGTGACTTCCTGTTCGCTTCCCTGCACTCCATGCCACTTCTGAGAAGAGGTCTACTCAAAGAAAATAGGATTAATTATTCTCTTTTAGAGTTGACCCGTTTGTCCATTCTGAAAATGGGTCTTCTCTAAAAGAGGAGAATTTGCTCCCCTTTCTTTCCTTTTAGAGTAGACACATTTTCAATCATTTCTGACAGAGTTGCTTCCCGTGAAACTGTATCAATTCTTCTAGCCTGATATTTAGGTTCTTGCTCTTTAATATATGTTAGATAGATGTTAGATACTGGTAAAGAATTTTACCTAATGCATGTATAGGCCTTGTCCATTTAAGATCACGGACAGAGTATCGGGCTGATTCCATACGAATATAGTTCCATATTCAAGGAATCCGCATGTCAATTTATTATTAAGTAGATAGCCTGTTAAGCTGAGCAGTATGGTGAGAAAATTACGAAAATCGATTGAGAAAAAAAGAGAAATTTATTGGGGTTTTAATATCCAGAAAATGGTATCGAGGAAGCCGCCATTTTGTGTGTAAGTGACGTCATAATACCTCGATTAAATATGGCGGAGCGCATAATCATATTTATAACAACTGTAAACTACAATATATTTCTTACTTATCCATTTTTGATCACGTTTGTGCCACAGTGCGAAACATGTAAAAATGTATTAAATTGCAAGGAAAACCAATGGTAGTCCGTGTCTTTCATTAACCTTGAGATCATGAAAGCAGAACTAGAAATTTGTTCATAGACATACGAGGGTCCTGCAAAAAGTTCTTTCACTAATAGGCTTCCTAAGTTGTATCCCAGGTATATTTTAAAGTGCTTCACTGCACTTGAATGGTGTGTTGAATAGCTAACGATACCCTTTTATATTTCTTGCAAATTGCTTTCCAACTGTATCTGGATCTGCACTGTGACCGGGTTATTTCAAATTGAAATAGATGCAGTCATATACACTGACCAATTTACTTGTTACAATAAGAAACGACCAAGCAAAGGATGGTCAGGAGTATACCTTTTACATGACAACGCCTCCTCTCATAAGTGTGAAGTTGTTAAGTCTTTGTTGGCTTCTGAAAAGGTGAAAGTTTTAAACCATCCACCTTATTCACCTGACCTGAGTCCCTGTTACTTCTTTAAGAAAATGCTTTCTGGAAATAAGAATACGTCTAGAAGTTCTCTTGGCAGCGCTATTTATCAGTGTCTCCAACAGATACCAAAAGAAGACTATTTATCTGCTTTTCGCGACTGGGTAAAAAGGTTACAAAAATGTGTTTCAGTAAAGGGGGAATACTTTGAAGGTTTGTAATAAAAATATGTTTGATAAAACGTAGCACTGAAGTAATCCGAACCAAGTGACAAAACTTTTTGCATGACCCTCGTGTTCATGAAGTAAAATATTTGTGCAGACAAGCTATGCTGTCATGCGACAGCTCTTGTTGAATTATCATTTTATTTCTATTGTTCTGCATCCCTCAATGTTTATTGGTTTACTGACTTTTGCAGGTAGATGAAATCAAGAACTTATTTCGAAAAGCCATTGAACTTAGTCGGACTCTCCACAACGTGTCAGTCGTATGTATTTATAATGCAGTAAAACTTCAATGACTCGAACACCGATGGCTCGTTTATCTCGGCTAATTCGAACTCGTTTTTGAGCCCCCAGAAAATTCTTCCGATAGCTCAAGAAACAAATATTTAGGGATATTTTCTAGATGTTTTATTGGTTTATCATGAAAATGTATTTTGTGTATACTCATTAGAATCGCCTCATCGAGGCGATTCTAATGAGTACACACAACATATCATTACTTCATAAAGGATCGAAAAGACTTCCCTAAATTATGCCCATTTGCCTCCTGACCTGGCGCTATGAGTAACCCTTAGTAGCTCGAATAACCCATGTCTAGAACAAATTTTCATGGTCCCAAAGATGTTCGAGCCACTAACGTCTTACTGTATTAACAAGTCTATGTAATGTGAATCTCCATACTATATAGCGAAAAACTGTGGTATGCAGTGGTCTTCATTACTTGGCAGATTTTTTATAATTTTGCAATATCTAACCCAGCTTTTAATGTATTTATTATCACTGGCAACCTTTCTACTACATGTATCCGTCTTTTCTCTTATCATGCTGAATAAATTAAGATGCCACGCCTACTTCTAATTTTCAGACAATCAGATTACTTGATCTAGGTTGTTGATATAAATTCACATACTGAATGACAAACAGTGCAGATCCAGATCAGTTGGCTTCTTCAGAAGCCATCTGATCTGGATCTACACTATTTGCAAAGAAAGGACATATCCGGGTTCAGCAGGACTAGGTTAAGTTGCTCAGCCCATTATACCTAGTGTTAAGAAAAAAGATCATTGGCAAACAATGTAGAACCACATCAGACGCCGTGTTTTGCGGCGTCTGATCAGTGTCTGCATTGAATACAGGAATTTCTATAAACGATGAGTAATGATAAAAACTAACCAATCATCCCTGATCTTGGAAATGAATCGGTCTAAAGATTTATGGTAGATTACGGTTGTTCTCATTTCTAGGAAAAATAAGGAAAAAAATCTAAAATGCCATCTGTTGAATGTTTTACCCTACATGCAAATTCAGTTGAGGAGTAAAATACCCAAATGCCCAAAAATTATATATTGCTCTGTAATATAATATATATTTACTTCTAGACGAAGGTACCAGACCAGATTGATGGGAAATTATTTGATGAACCCGAGAATTCATCGTATTTCAAACCATTTGTCGACAAGCTGAATAATTCAGCAATACCAGAAGAAAACAGGTACATCGTATGCTTAGGTACAAAGTAATTTCGGTCAGGGTACCAAAGCCATAATCCAAACTCATATAAGTCCGTAAATGAGTGACGAATCAGAATGTTCAGACCAACAGACATGGGTCCTAGAATAAAGGGTGTAATCAGGCGTCCGCGGATAGTATTACTTGGTAAGCAAGCTTCGCCAACCATGCCCATAGGTCTGAACGAAGGAAATGTAGGTAAGAGTGTATGTCCGGGATTTTGGAAGTCTGCTTATAGCTCGCCATTGGCAAAAACATCAGAAGCAATTCTGGAAACTGCCACATTGTAGGGATTGACCAGATCTTGATGTCTCCCATAGAACTTCTTAAGTGTTGCTTCCAGTTTGGCTTTTTGATACCCCTGGCTCAACAACCATGTAGTGAGCATTTTCCCACGCTCCATGAAGTCCTGATAATCTGAACAGGCTCTGCCATAACGGATCAACTGTGAAACATAAACGCATTATGCTGGTGCAGAAGGGATATTACTGCTCAGGAATGGAAAGTTAACAATGGGAAAATTGAAGTCACAAAGAAATATTTGACGTTCCAGTTTATTGCTTAATTCATCGTGTAAATAATTTCAAACTAAAATAAAGTTGACTCTCATTATCTCAAACAATGATAACTCAAACTACTGCTTAAGTCAAACTAAATTTTGGATATTGTTGGTTTAGTTTTGCTTTAAGTTATTTTACATTTAAATTCATGTTATCTCAAACTACGCCTATATCAACCTGAAAAATCCGGTCCTTTGGAGTTTGAGATAATAAGAGGAGAGTCCATTGTATATTTGTGGCAGTCGACATAAACCCTCAAAGTGATAATAACTAATACAGCAGACTGTATTCTAGTTTTTTTGTTTTTTTGTTTTTTTTTATTTGTTTGTTGTTGTTTTTTTTTTGTTTGTTTGTTTTTTTGTTGTTGTTTTTTTGTTTTTTGGGGGCTTTTTTTGTTGTTGTTGTTAATTGTAGTTGTTGCTGTTTTTGTTTGTTTGTTTTGTGTTGTTGTTTTTTTGTTGTTGTTGTTTTTGTTTTTTGTTGTTGTTGTTGTTGTTGTTGTTGTTGTTGTTGTTGTTGTTGTTGTTGTTGTTGTTGTTTCCATTTTTGAGAGAAAATTTTGTGCGAATCGTCTGCCTGGAAATTTTCTTTTAGAACAGACCAATTTTTCAGAAGCGGGAGTAAACTTTCTCATTTTCGAGTAGATCACCCGTGCTAGTTTCATACGTTTCGAGTTAAGAGGAGTTAATACATTTTCAGAGGAGCCAACCTTGTCAAAATTTGTTTTGGGCTCCCTTCTGAAAAGGGGAGCAAATTCGTGCCTTTTAGGGTAGACCACTTTTCAGAAGGGCCTTGGTGTGCAGGGGAAGAAACAGGAAGTTAGGAAACAGGAAGTCACCCTTGTACAAAAAAGCGATATCTTCCCAGTAAGCATTCTACATAAATCTATAGCGGACCAGTAGCAGCCCGTCAGGGTAGCTGACGGGCCGATAACGGCCCGCTGTAGATTTATGTAGAATGCTAGCTGAGTTATTAATTCCATTCTTTTTGTTGTTAAGAGTTCATTTCAGGGCATGGCTGAACTTCCAAACTTTGTTTTGATTTAAAGACCAGGCTTAGCACGGCAAAACAAATAAGGAAAAAGACAACTTTTAGCTCCAGCAAATTTCTTTAAAATAACCATGAATTACACGCGCGCACACACGCACACATACACACACATACTCTCTCTCTCTCTCTATCTCTCTCTATCTCTCTCTCTCTCTTTTACACACACACACACACACACACACACACACACACACACACACACACACACACACACACACACACACAGAGTTTGTCTTCAAATTAGAATAATAAGTTTCAGCTACTCTTTTTTATAAACCACATACAGACCGCCTTGCATGAAATAAATAGCCCCATTATGAAACAAGCCATAATAAATATATTGGAAATTTCGCCAACAAAAAGTGAAAATTTTCAGATAAAATTCTGATATTTCTCATATTTCTGCTCAAAACATAGATAGTGGGTACTCGTTAGAACCGCCTCACCGAGAAATAAGAAAAATAATGTATATCCCTGTAAACCCCAGTTTTACTGCATACATGTGGGGTTTAAGGGGGTCACATTATATAGGTATGTTTTTGTGATTCTTAGTAGTCCTGACACAATTGGTAGCCTGTGTACCGATCATACACACGTGTGCCCAGACACAACATTTGATATGATTATTTGTATTATAAAATGATAACTATTAAGATGTATATTGAACCGCAACGTCAAAAAACGTACCTTTTGGACATGTGCGTCTTGTGAAGATTCAGATCAGCCTGTGCGTTCGCGCAGTCTGATCAGATTCTTCACTGGGTGCAGTTTGGATAGCCAAGGATGCATTTTTTTTATTTTTTTTTTCATGCGGACAATGAAGACACTAATCAGACTGCGCGGATGCGCAGGCTGATTTGAGTCTTCGTTGGGCAAACATGTCAGAAGATACGTTTTCTGAAGTTGAGGTTCATTTGTATTATAATTTCAGGGACGATATTCGAAGAAGAGGAAAAACAGCTGTATCAGCTTATATGGATGCATTTAGAGATCTAAAGAATTTTCTTCTTAATGTAAAAAAACACTTTTGTACTTGAACATATAGTTTTTTCTTCGTTGTCCATGTGTGTGTGTGTGCGTGTGTGCATGTATGTGTGTGTGTGGGGGGGGGGGGAGGATTCGAAATTACGTTTCTTTTACATATTTGAAATAGTATTTTTATAATCTAAATGATAATTAAAGGGAAAGGCCAGTTGGTGTGGCAAGTACCTGAGATGCAAGATCTTGACAAACTGTGAATGTTGATGCAAATTTGAACAAAATCTGATGAAAAATAAGTAAGTTATCATGGTTTGAAGGTAGAAATGCTTATATGGGCACCGCCATTTTGAATATTTAATTAGGCTTTATGACACCACAAAGCCATAATTCAATATGCTAAACCTAGATAAGACGTGAAACAATATTTAACGTATATCTGTATGTATGGCTTTCTGAGCATTTATTTTGCTTGAACACCATATTATTTTCTATCAGAAAGAAGATTTTATTTAATATTTTCAAATGTCTCACCTCATTAAATATTCAAAATGGCGACGCCCTTTATAATATTTCTTGAAAATCTTTAAATTTCTTTAACTTCCTTAGTTTTCATCCGATTTTGATCAAATTTACATCAAAATGCATGCTCTATCTAGATCTTATATCTCCGATACATTCTTTAGCAACCGTGCATTTCCCCTTAAGGAGCTGAATACATGATCTGATTCTACAAACTGCAAAGCACTTTATAATCCTTTGATTGTAAGTGGAACACCGCGACAATGGAGATTGCGATTCATGAATTGAGCACAGCATTTTCTAAAATATTGTATATACGCCCAGCGAAGACTCAGATCAGCCTGCGCACCCGCGCAGGCTGATCAGAGTCTTTGCTGTCCGCCACCCACAGATTGCCACACAAAGACTCTGATCTGACTGCGTGGATGAGCAGGTTGAGCTGACTGTTTGCTGTGCGCACATACCATCTTGTAAGGAATGCTGTGCCCTGGTTCAATTTGGAATGTCCTCGGTTTTAATTGCCGTGGAAATGACGTTCAACTCGTGACTGTATGACACAGCACACAGGCGTAGCTCTCATTGCGCACATTAAATATGCGTAACACGCATAAGAAAAATAATATCATTTCCATTAAAGACACATCAACTAACATAAAATATTTTACAGCTCTTAAAGGAAAAAGATTAGCATATCCGAAATAGGGGCTGCTCTTAAGGGAAAGAGTTTGTGGCTACGCTTAACCCTTAAACTGTCAATCATAACAATTGCCGTCTGCTTTGTCATCTGCTTGTGATTTTAAAAGTCATTTTGCAATCAGCAGTCTGATCAGGGTCCACACTGTTTGCCTGCATCCAAAAATAGGTTTGAAGAGTTTGCAAGAATATTCAGCAGATTATATAAACAGACGACATTTTCAGATGCAGGTTTCCTTGGCATTTTAAGGATTAAAGGAAATAACTTGCTACTCTTAGTGACTGCTCTTAAGGATAGCCCCAATTTAGAAGCGACACTAGGGAGAATTTTTCAAGAAGTTTACGCTTCGTGTACATAAAACATTTCCATTCAGGCTAAGCCACTGCTACATAGCCTTTTATTATTGTATCACCCTTCTATCTTCTCAATATAACTGAAATATAGTCAAACTTGTCTTAAAGGCCACTTGTATTAAGCAATCACGTCTATTAACGAACCCTTGTCCTACTGAACCCAGATATACCCTGCCTTCGCAAACAGTGTAGATCCAGATCAGTTGGCTTCTGAAGAAGCCAACTGATCTGGATCTGCACTGTTTGTCATTCAGTATGTGAATTTATATCAACAACCTGGATCAAGTAATCTGACTGACAGAAAATTAGGTGTGGCATCTTAATTTATTCAGCATGACAAGGGTTAAGAGGCCACGTTTTCAGATCCCTTAAAAGTCAAGTACAGTCGACCTTCATTGACTCGAACGTCTTTGGGACCATCGAAATTGGTTCTAGACATGGGTAGTTCGAGCTACCGAGGGTTAATCATTGCACCTATTCAGAAGGCAAATGTGGATTATTTAGGAAGACTTTTCGGCCTTCTATAAGATAATGGTATGCTGAGTGTACTCATTAGAATCGCTTCATTGAGGCTACTCTAAAGAGTACACTCAACATACATTTCCTTGATGAATAAATGGCCCTAAAATACCCCTAAATATTTGATTTCTTGGGCTATCGGAAGAGTTTCCTAGTGACTCATAAACGAGTTCGAATCAACCACGGTAAACGAGTCATCCGTGTTCGAGACATAGAAATTTACCTGCGTTAAGCAAGGACCTGTCTTAAGCAACCATTTTTTAAATTTGCTTTAGGTATTAGCTTAACACATGTTGGTCTTTATTATTGAAAAATAGCCGTTCAACTTAAATTAATTCATATTGACATTACCTGCATTAAGCAAGCACCTGTCTTAAGCAACCACTTTTTTAATTTCCTTTAGGTATTAGCTTAACACATGTTGGCCTTTATTATTGAAAAATAGCCGTTCAACTTAAATTAATTCATTATGATTTTACAGGAGTATATGCCCCATACAAGAAGTGAATATGGGGTTTATGCGTGGGACCCATCTAATAATTACTACAAAGCCTGTTTGAAATGGCATCTGTCTTTTGAGATGAGCCCTGAAGACGTCCATCAAGTGGGTTTAAATGAAGTTGATAGGATTAGTGGAGAAATGGGAAAGGTTTGAACAACTTTGCATAACATAGTTTTTATTTTATTTAAGGCCGGTTTACTAAAAACTCAGTAATATTGGGGTTATTGCACTGAATATTGTCCCGAGTTGGGATATCGAAGGACGCAAGCTCGCGTCCTTCGATATCCAAACGAGGGACAATTTTCACCAATATCAGTGTAATAACCCTTTTATTATATAGCTATAAACGTTTATTTCGTGTCCCGGGGTTTCTTACCTTTAAAACGCTGTTTTAATAACTAAAATGTGAATTTTACCAATGCGCATGACAAGGTTTGGCGCGACGTCACTGCGTTACGACGTCATCAAAAGCAACGTAATTTAACGGTAATATGAGAAGGCAAAGTGTGCCGAGTAAGTGTGCAATATCGAGTGAGTGTGCCGATATCGTGTGATATCGGCACGCTAGTTCCACAGCTTTTATCACACATTTTTTATCATTTAATATTTATAGCTATATATACTGAAAGGAAAAAGAAACGCAGGGTAAATTTTATTCCTAAATTTCATTCAAGTTTGAAAAAGTTTGTTAAATATTTTACTATGATTACAAAACGGTACATGTATGGAACAAAAGTTCCAAATTTCATTGGTTTGTGATCAACAAGTCTCGAGTTATTGAAGTTCATTGGTAGCTACCCCCAAATCTTGAAATCAAAATCAAACTGAAAATCAATATCGGGTGTGCCCCCCTCTTGCTGCCGTTGCTGCCCTAATTCTCCTTTGGATAGAGTTAACCAAAGCATTGACAGTTCAACCTACGTGCCTGGGTCAGAGGCAGACCAATGTATGGACGACGAGCTCGAAGACCAATCTCACGCAATCGACTTCCAACAGTCTTCGGAGAAATTTGTCGATTATGCGTACCTACTGTATTAAGGGCAGTTTCGGTAGCAGTGAGATGACGATTCCGCAAATGTGCCAGACGGATTGACCTGTCTTGACGTCGCGACGTCACGCGTGGACGCCCAGACCGCGGTCGGTCTGTCTCCCTTAAACGTCTAACAAGACGTTCAATTGTTGAGACGTTAACCCCAAAATGATTGGCACTTTGCTGTTGCCTCTGACCCTGCATCAGCAACGCAATTGCCCTACCCCTCTGAACATCAGTCAATCGTACCATGATTGAAAAAAAAGTTCAAAGTAGCGTAAAAATGAAAAGAAAAATCGGTAAAAGAATCGAAGAGCGTTGTGTATCGTTGAAGTGTACCAAATGGTGTGAGGAAATCTTGTGCTGAAGGTTTAAAATGCTTGTTTTGCACGAAATTTTAGCTTTCCGTATTGTCCGTGCAATGCACTGTGTAGTGCACGGTTGAATGATTTCACACACTGGGTAGATAGCACATCGACCAAAGACTCGTATACCCGCGGTTCACATTCACAGAACAATCTGTAAACGTGTATGGCTATAGTAAACACCGTAAAAAATGGTTAAAATAAGAAGGAAAAAACTCTATCCTGCGTTTCTTTTTCCTTTCAGTATAATAATATGGGGTTATTGCACTAATGTTGCTTAATATTGTCCCGAGTTGGGATATCAAAAGGACGCTCGCGTCCTTTTGGTATCCTAACTCGGGACAATATTCACCAATATCAGTGCAATAATCAAAATCTGAAAGGTTGCTTTTGGAAACAGTGAACATATTACAGATAGAAAATAGGAGTCTCGGTTTTATTGAGACGCTCCATAAGCAGTAATAAAATTTGCAACACTGCTTACGCCCTCTAGCGTATACATTGAGCAGAACTCCATTTTCAAAGATACCACAATTGACTCAATGATCCCAAAGGAAATGAAATATTATTTGCACTACGGTGTAGTACGGGAAGACGTTATATCGCCGCCGCACGGCACTAAACACCAACTGCAATAAGGTAAAATATAACTCTGAAATCTTCAAAATACGCAGTTTTTGTACGGCGCGACCCATATAGACGCCAAATTATGAATTGAATTAAATCTTCTTCAGTTATCGAAATAGTTTAGTAGATGTCCACAGAACATTGCCTATCAATGACACAAAGAGGAAGAGAAAACAAACTATAAAGTACACGTGTACCAAAACGTGTAACAAAACAAAAAGCAAAACAACCAAACAATCATATAAATGAAGATGCATCACGAAAACATACCTATATAATTTTGACCTCCTTCAACCCCACTTTTATAAAGTAAAACTGAGGTTTAAAGGGGTATACACTATTTTCTTATTTCTACTCAAAAACATAGATCGTGAGTACTTGTTAGAACCGCCTCGGCGAGGCGGTTCTAACGAGCACCCAGAATCTGTGTTTTGAGCAGAAATATGAAAAATATCAGAATTTTTATCTGAAAACTTTAAGTTTTTGGTGGTGAAATGTTCAATATATTTGAATAGGCGTGTTTTCGTAATGACCAGGTAATAGCACAATCACGAAGCACTGCCCTCCCGAGACACCAAAGAAAGAGAATGGAGGATCAAATAATGACAAAAAAAAAAAAAAACAGCTCCTTCGTAGCCAACCGGATGATCACAATACTAGGCAGGTTGCACCAAATACAACAGCAAGACATTAAGGAGGATGAAAAATGACGCAGCATGTAGCTATTATATGAGGGTCTGAATGGGAGTTATTATTGACTACTGATTAATGGCCTTATTTTTTATTAACTACTGATTTTTGGCCTAAATTTTTAGTGACTACAGATGTTTTGTGATGAAGATTTGTGTGTGTGTGTGTGTGTGTGTAAGAAAATAGCTTTATCGATTACTGATTAAAGGGCTTAAATTCTAATGATTAGCAATTTCTGGTACTCCACATCCAGACTCTCTTATATGTATTTTCGTTTTTGTTATTGTGTTGTGGTTAAACGAAGCATTGTAAAGTTTCCATAGCAACGTTTAAAATTGAGCTGGGACACAGTATTTCCTACAAATTTGCATATGCACCCAACAAATATTCAGATCAGCCTGTGCATCCGCACAGGCTGATCTGAGTATTTGTTGTCTGCCTAAAGACGCTTTGGATCCTTGCCTACCGACAGAGTGTCCTGCGAAGACTCTAATCAGACAGTGCATGAGTGCAGGTTGATCCGAGTCTGCGTTGGGCGCATACACATACCTGGTCAAAAATGAAGTAAATATCTTACAGATAACATCATCTGACAGATAGAGTATGACATCCTTCCTAATTCAAATAATTTCTTAAGAAGCGCAGAAATACTATTGAATAATGTTCATTTTTATACCCGGCCCCAAGATAGTGGCGGGGTATTATGGTATCACGTTGGTTGTCCGTGTGTCCGTCCGTCTGTGGTCCGTCCTCCGTCCATAGTTTCGTTTCCGGAAGATAACTTGAGTAAATGTCAATGGATTTTCACCAAACTGAATGTGTGCATTGATATTGTGGAGATCTTGTTTGGGATTGCTAATGGGCAAATTTCTTCAATTTTTGACAGTTATCTGCCCGCGACACGTCCATATTTTCATTTTCGGATGATAGCTTTAGTAAATATCAAGGGATTTTTATCAAACTTCGTATGTGCATTGATATTAAGGAGATCTGGTTTGGGATTGCGGATGGGCAAATTTCGTCAAATTCTGACAGAGTTATCTGCTCACGACACGTCCGTATTTTCATTTCCGGGTGATAACTTTTGTAAATATCAATGGATTTTCACCATATGTGCATTGATATTGTCAAGATCTGCTTTAGGATTGCCAATAGGCATATTTTGTCGATTTTTTGACAGAGTTATCTGCCCGCAATACATCTGTATTTTACTTTCAGGACAAAAACTTGAGTAAATCTCAATGGATTTTCACCAAATTTGATATTACGGAGATCTGGTTTGGGATTGCTCACTGGCAAATTTCGTCAATTTACATGATAATGGCGGGGTATTATCGTTTCTCGTTTTTATTTATTTTGCGAAAATGTGGTATTTCCAAAATTAAAAATCGATAAATGTTGCCCTTGGAAACAAAGCCGGGGCATCCAAAAGGACGAAAGTTGGAGTCTCGGTTTCAGTATGACTCTTCATACGGAAGCATTTTAGTTTGCCGAGCTTCATACGCCCTCTAGCACCCGCTGAAGTGGAGCTAAATTTTCCAAGATACCTGGACCCAGTTGTTTAAAATTAACGATGTCTTTAGTTAACGTATCATTAAAACTTTGATCATTTAATATGGCATATACCCTAATATTTGTGCTGAAGAAAAAATGTGAGCAGCTTTTGCATTTGCAAAAGCTACTCACATTTTTCAGCAAAAATACCTGTGAATTAGATATTGTATTTACAAGAACAGCTAACATTTTGACCACTAAATAGCTCCTTAAGCTAACGACGCTTTGAACAACTGGACCCAGAATGAGCTCAACATCACCAAAACACGCCTATATAATTTTGACCCCCTTAAACCCCACTTTTATATAGTGAAACTGGGGTTAACGGAGGTATACATTATTTTTCTTATTTCTTCTCAAAAACATAGATTGTGGGTACTCGTTAGAACCGCCTCGCCGACGCGGTTCTAACGAGTACCCACAATCTATGTTTTGAGCAGAAATATTAAAATTTTATCAGAATCATTTATCTGAAAATTTTTAATTTTGGTGGTTAAATTTTCAGTATATTTGAATAGGCATGTTTTCGTAATGAAGAAAGGGAAGTAAAAATGCAGAACTGCACTGTGATGAAACAAAATTGTATTAGACATTTATAGAATGCTATAATTTGCAATAGTTATATGTTTCCTAGCCCAACTTTGCTATGTTTGTAAAAGGTTGTTACATGACTGAATTTTTTTTTTCGTTTGTAGATTATGAAAAAGCTTGGATTCGAAGGAACAGTGAGAGAATTCTTCGCTGGTCTGAAGGGAGACCAGCGGTTCTACTCTAACGGCACGGTATTATTATTTCTCTACCCTCTCATCGAAAGCTGATAAACCTTAACTACAAACACGGTGGTGTAAAAACGTGTGAGCAAGCACACATACTAACTTTTTAGATTCCTCTCAGCTTGTGTTACATCCGTAACCTGGGCTGCGTTCAGAACTGCAAAGTGCACTGTACCTAATGATTCAAACACCAACTAGGACAATATGTATAATTTGTCATTCTTATTAAAATCATATTGTCCGCAGGAGGATCTAACGAAACCCATAGAGGTTCACCATCGAATGATCTTTTGGACTGACCAGTCAGCAAATCGCTTTCAAAATTTAGAAAGTAAAATTGTGCAAATGTATCTGATTCACATTTTACATTTTACTATATTTAACCAATCCAGAAACTCCAAATTGCGACGTCCATGTCCACAGAAAATAAAGTGACGACGCCGAAAAAATGATTTCTTATGACATCTGCATTATCTGTGGGTTTTCTCTCAACCAGTTTGCGGTATAGTCTTGTTTCTTGTTTCTCCATTAAACAGTCAAAAGGAAGCTGTTCCTGGGGCTTAAAACGCTTCATTCGAATTTTTCCAAACCCGCTATCGATCGTACTTTCCAACGTTGCCATTTCGTAAACCAAACCGAAAGCGGTACGTAAAACACGATCTGATTGGCTGTCTTAATGTAGTCTTAAAATAGACGTTTCGGTTTTCTCGAGGTCCTTTAATTCGTCTTCCCAAGATCTTGTTGATAAGATCTGGATTTAATTAGACTGTATAATTGACTCCTCCGTCAGGCAGTTATAACCACGCCAACGTGAATTTCCTTAGACAAACTTTGTATTGATATACCTGTACTGTACCTGTAAAAAGCACGTGTTGGTTTGTTTGTCTAACAAAAAAAAAACTTTGTCAATTACCTTATTAGCTATTTTGAATGGTCAGTTGCGGTTGTCAGTTAAATGGTCAAGTGACTTGACGGAGGAGTCAATTTGCTAACTTAAAGTAGCCAATGACTTTGAAAGCAAGCAAGACAGTCCACGATGAGGCCCCCAGGTTATGGAACTTTTTTCATCCTCAAATTAGCTGAGCATGAAATTTGTCCTAGTAGATCTCAAAATTACTAACAGCTGCAAATTCTTTCTTGCGAAACATAGCTGAACATGAAAATTTCTCTGCTAATAAATATGAAAATGGCAACTATTGTTGGCATTTTCATATTTATTAGCAGTAAAAATTTTATGCTCAGCTGAGTGGAGCATGAAAAAAATATAACCGCAGGGCCTGGGCTGCGTTCAGAAGTGCAAGTTACTTGTGAACAGTAATAATAGTACAGAAAATTTCCAGGGAGAGCTAAAATCACAGACCAAAGCCTACCAATGACATCAAGAGGAAGAGCAAACAAACCATGACAGACAGTATACAAGCCACAGACCAAAGAAAAGCAAAACAACCACTTCCCTCTCTCTCCCCCTCCCCCCCTCCCTCCTTCCCCACCCCATCCTCCCAACAATGTGATCACAATGCTAGACAGGATCCATTAAACACAACAATGAGACAATGAACAGAACAAAACATGAAAAAAGCCCCGCAGCGTGCAGCGTAATGCCACAAAAGGAACAACCAACCCAGAACGACCACCTCAGAAAGGTACCCAGTAAGCATCCTACATAAATCTATAGTGGACCGTTATAGATTTATAAAGAATGTTGGCATGGTAAGTAGTAAAACTGTTGGGGGTTACACATGTTTTTTCGCTTATCGGTTATCGAGAAATTCGCCCTAAATCCTGATACAGTTCCAAAGGCAACACGATCCTTCACGGTCCTTCACGGGCTGATCCTTCAAATGGGGTTCCCCACATACACACATACACACACACCCACGATCCTTGCACTTATAATTTCATTTTCATAGGAAATTTTTGATAAATTTGATCAATTTCAGAAACCGTGTTAACCCTAAATATTCGCACAACTCTTTAACCCATTGTAAACTGAATAAACTCAACCACACTATATATTGGAAGAGTCTAATTCCAATTTTAGATACGTTCGGCTATGAATTTTACATATTCCTAAAAAAATGGCTAAACCATTTGCAAAAAGTGGAGACCCTGAGCAGGCGCCATTTTCTGTGGCGTCTGATCTGGATCTGCACTGTTTATCATTTACCCTTTTAGAGGTCTCAGACTGCAATGGGTTAAATTATACCTCTAAAATTTTCAACACTTCCATTCTGCTACCTGTGAATGTGTCTAAAAGTATTGGATAAGTGGCAAATAGTGTAGAATCTGATCAGACGTTTTGTTCTGTGGCATCTAATCTGGGCCTGCACTGTTTACCATTTACCCTTTTAGGGGTCTCCAGACTGCAATGGGTTAGATAATACCTCTAAAGTTTTTAACACTTCCATTCTGCTACCTGTGAATGTGTCTAAAAGTGTTGGATACGCGACAAACAGTATAAACTGAGCAGACGCCGCGTTCTGCTGCGTCTGATCTGGGTCTGCATTGTTTGCTCAGGCCTGTCCGTATCCGAATACTTTAGTGAAAGTACGGAGGGCTGTCTTCGAAAATGTGCCTTCGGGGCATGGGCGGAGATGATAGACCCAGATCAGACTGCGCGGATGCGGTATGTGCAGTCTGATCTGGGCCTTCGCCGTCCACTGCCAGAATCATTTGACACTACAGAATGTGTCAATGGGGAGCAAAAGCCCGGATGAGACATCGCGCATGCGCAAAATGATGTTAATCCGCATATTTTGCACATGCTTGAAGGCACGTTTTCGCTTGAAGCGGCCCATCTCAGTATTTATTTTTGATTTCATAGGACAAGATTTTAAAGGCGTATAATACAACAGTCTTTGAGAGAATTTATCCAAAGCTGGAGGACTACTTCAGAGACATTCCGAATGTTCCTCTCAAGTTGGTATTATGTAAATGACCTATGGTATGAGAAAAGGGGAGTTCAGGGCACCATGTGATTAGTAAAAATCCAGGCTAGTCAGGAAAATAACACATTCTGAGCAGAAACTCGCATAAATTCATAGCTCAAAATAAGATATTGCATTACGAGCCATCCGGGTTCGAGCTACTGAGGTTTGACTGTATAACGTTAAGCTATGTGGTCAAGATCGATGATGGTTGAATGTCGGAGACTCATTTCGCCCCATCTGCGACAAATGCATATACAACTGACTATGTCTATCGGGCGTTTTCAGTTATTTCGGATATAACAATTTAGTGAGGGTGCCAATGTCATGAAACGCTGTTCAATTGAATTTATGAATAAAATAAGCCATTTTGATAGTGATAGGCAATGTCGTTTGTTCACATTTAGGACCCTCCCGTTCAGGTCATAGTGATCTACATGTAACTACAGTCGAACTTCAATGGCTCGAACACCTTTGGGACCATGGAAAATTGTTCGAGCCATGGGTAGTTCGAGCCAATGAAGGTTTATCATGGCGCAAGGTCGGGAAGCAAATATCGCTAATTCTGGGAAATCTATCGATCTTCTACACAATAATTGTATGTTGTGTGTACTCATTAGAATCGCCTCGATTCTAATGAGTACACACAACATACAATTTCATAATGAAATAAGAAAGCTTCCTTAAAAATGTTTTTTTACTTGATCTATCGGAAGAATTTCGTAGGGACTCAAAACCGAGTTCGAATTAGCCATGGTGAACGAGCCATCGGTGTTCGAGCTATTGAGATTCGACTGTATACACTTTCGCTGTCCGCGCATGCCCAGAACACCTTTTCTTCTGTCACTGCTCAAATTTTTGCTGCATTTCAACAGTGACAACGCTGGCCCGAGGTTATAAAACGGTTTTCGTGCTCAACTCAGCTGAGCATGAAATTTGTCCTGCCAAATCATCTCAGATTACTAAAAATTACAAATTCTTTCTGCTAAACATAGCTGAGCAAGAAAATGTCTCTGCTAATAAATAAGAAAATGCCAACATGGCATTTTCATATTTACTAGCAGAGAAAATTTCATGCTCAACTAAGTTGAGTATGAAAAAAGTTTTATAACCTCAGGACCCGGACTCGTAAGCGCAATCGGTAGTTAGTCTGACTGCAGATTAAGTGGTCGCAAGTTCGAATATCTTTCGGCTTTCGTTCGAATTTCGTGGAGATTGACCATGAAATCATTTCTACGATCATTCTCTCCCTTCCGCTGACCGAGTTATTGGCGAAGGTATGTGCACAAGTACTGGTTAACCGGTTAGAGTACTAAGCCTCCCCAGGAAAAAGTGTGAGTAGGTTAACTGATCGGCTTGGCATGTCCTTATCAATGTGGACTGGGCCGTAAACCCCAAACCGCTCAAACAAATCAACTTTTACAAAACATTGAGAAACCGTGGTCTTTGAGAAAAAAGAGAATTGAGAAACTGTGTTCTTTGAGAAAAAGAGTTGTTGTTTGTTTTGTCGTATGCAAACATTTAACCCTTAAAATACTAAACAATTTTGTAGCAGACGATATTCTAAAATTGATTTGTTATTTTTAGAGAAAATAATCTTGGCATTTCATGTGAACTCTTCTGCTAATGGGATCTGAATAAAAGTCTATAAAGGCAGGTGACTGTTTAATACAGGTGACCTTTAAGACAGGTTTAACTGTATTTATGGTACATACGGTACATGTAATTATAGTGTACTCTCGTTATCTCAAACTCCAAGAGACTTGAAACTTTTGTTTGAGATAACAGTGCATGTAGTTTGAGATTAGAGGAGTTGAAATGTAAAGGACATACAGGAAAACTAAACAAACATTTTCCAAAATTTAGTTTGAATTAGGTAGTAGTTTGAGTTATCAGTGTTTGAGATAACGAGAGTCAACTATAATTTTTTTGTTCTTTCAGAATTGAAGCGAGTACATATGACGGTCTGGGAGGTGGCTATTCATCCGCCAGCGATAATTCTCCTGGAATTTTCTCCATCAATCTATTCAGACCTTTGGAAGTGTAAAAATCCTTTTTGATCTGTCTTAACCTTTACCACTCTCTGGGCTAATCCAGCAGACGATACATTGATGATATTTACTCTTACTTTCCCCAGAACAAACGATTTGACATTTCATGCAAATTGTCTACATTGGAGACAATTTGCATGAAATGTCAAAAACAAATGTCGTCTGCTGAAAATTTTACCCAGAGTGCTTAACGATACGTATCTGTTTTCTCTGACTACTCTTTTGTTTTTTTGTTGTTTTTTTTTTTTTTTTTTTTTTTTTTTTTTGTTACTCTCTTTTAAGTCTTCTTCCTTAAGCCTTCTTTATACAACACCGCATTTACGTCGATGCAACGTCGTGAAAAATATCCAAAACATATGTTCTATGAGAAAATAAAAACAAAACGAGGCCTTTCTTACATGTCCTTCTGCTAATTAAGAATTCTTTTCAACAGCAAATCTGTTTTAAATGGCAATATCTTTAGGAACAAATGCTGTCGTTGTAACGAAGGTACACAGTAATGCTTTATACGTATGATTTCAGCCCTTTCTTTGAAATGATGGCGCTATCCTTGCACGAGGCTATTCCGGGACATCACTTACAGGTATACAACTGAGCGGTAACGTGCCTTTAGATATGTGCGCCCAGCCAAGATTTAGATCAGCCTGCGCAGTCGCCCAGTCTGATCTAAATCTTTACTGGGCGCATTTTGGATGGCCTAGGATGCAACGTTTTTTCTTGCACACAACAAAGACGATGATCAGACTGCGCAGATATCATAACGAAAACATGCCTATATTATTTTGACCCCCTTAAATCCCACTTTTATATAGTAAAACTGGGATTACAGGGGTATACATTATTTTTCTTTTGCTCGAAAACATAGATTGTTGGTACTCGTTAGAACCGATTCGCTGAAGCGCTGAGGCGGTTCTAACGACTTCCCACAATCTATGTTTTGAGCAGAAATATGAAAAATATCAAAGTTTTTTTATCTGAAAATTTTCAGTTTTTGGAGGTGAAATTTTCTATACATTTGAATAGGCGTGTTTTCGTGATGCGCAGATGATTTGAGTCTTCGTTTGGCACGCATGTCAGAGGGTACTTTTCTTACGTTATGATTTAACTATAACTTTGACTGGGATGTATGGAGCAAGAATCGTAGAAGTAGAACTGGTATGATTTGTTTGTTTCTGTTGGAGTTTTACGGCCCAGTCAATATTGTTATTGCCATTTCTAGTCGGTCAGTTAACCTACTCACACTTTTCCTGGGCAGGCTTAGTCCTCTTAACAGTTAACAGAACTTGTGCGCACACTTTCACTGTAAAAAATCCCGTAGATGTTACGTCTAGTATAAATGCCATAGTAAACTCAGGATGAATAACTGTCTATCAGTACTATGAATAAGTTATAGAAGTTAAATAAATGTATTCCATTATTTCTATAAAAATTCTAATAAGCTGCAATGAACCGTAGTAAGTTTTAGTTAGCTCCACGGGGAATGAAGTTCCTTCCTCAGTTAGAAAAGATTATATACAAACATTAAAGAAATGCATTTATGGTTAAAGTTTCTTTTACATATTATTGAATAGATTCTTAAGCCATTGTAGCCTGGAGACCCGTAAAAGGGTAATTGGCAATAAGTGCAGACCCAGATCAGACACCACAGAATTAGGCGTCTGATCAGGGTTTCCATTGTTTCCAAATAGTTCAACCATTTTTTCTCCCGGAATATCTGAACTGCACAACCTGACATACCTAAAATCGAAATTAGAATCTTTCAATATATAGTATGGGGGAGTTCATTCAGTCTACAATGGGTTAAAGGACTGGATGTTTACATTAAGTTGTCTTACTATCATCTTAACATAGGCTAAAGCTAGCTGGTCTCGCCCAGAAAAATTGACACCTCAGCTTGTCTCAGTTTTGCTCTTAAGGGCCATTCCAATTATAATCTATTTTATGACGTTTCACGCAACTCACGTCATCTTTATGACGAGGGATTTGTTTTAATTTATTTTTTCTGTTTTCAGCAAAGTTATTCAATGAAGGCGAAACTGCCAGAGTTCAGAAAGAATGCCATACTATCGTTTTATAATGTGCCAAACTGGATTCCGTTTTACTCTGCGTACATGGAGGTATGTACGTCATCCACGTGCTTATTATATTATGGGTCGCATCAACCGAAAAAATGACTTCGAGCATGCGCAAAATGTGCGGATTCACGTCACCCTGCACATGCGCAAAGTCTCATCCAAGCATTTGCTCTCCATTGAAACATTCTATAGCATCCTATGATTCTGTCTGTGGACAGCGAAGGCCCTGATCAGACTGCGCGGATGCGCAGGCTAATCTGGGCCTTCGCTGTTCGCATACGCCCGAAGACATGTTTTCACTTGGTGTGGTCCCTATGTAATATTTTCCCATGCCACCTGCGTGTGACCCGAGATTCATTGCAAATAAAAGGTGTGTCTGTTCTGCTGTCTTCTGGAAATACAGTCAACCCTCGTTATACCGACATTCGATACAACGACAAAAATTCGTTATACTGACAATTTGACTAGCACGGAAACTCTCAAGAGATGACAGTTAATAAGAAATTATGCAGGGACATTATTATTCAATACTGCAAACAACATATGTTTTGGATATCTTTAGAATCACCTCACAAAGGCGATTCTAACAAATATCCAAAACACGTTCTATGAAGAAATAAGAATAAAACATGCTATTTGTTGCATATTATTCTGTACATTAAGAATTCTTTACAACGGCAAATTCATTTTAATCGCAATACTTTGGGAACATATACCGTCGTTGTAACGAGGTATCACTGTATACTTCATTCTATTAGTGCATAGGTTAAGGTGAGTGAATACAACTAAAATGTAGCCACTAGTTTTTCACAAGGGAGACAACTTTTGGGACTTCCTCTTCGCTTTTCTGTACTTCAGAAAAGGGGTCTACTCTATAGGTAAAGAATTTGATCTCTTAGAGAGCAAATTCTTCCCTCACAGAGTTAACCCCTTTTTAGAAGGGAACAGATGGGAGTCAACTCTTAAAGGAAAGAATTTGCTCCCGTAGGGGAACAAAATCATTTTGACAGAGTTAGTTCCCTTGAAAGTGTATCTTTACCCCTGAATTATGTAACGGATTCTTCTATGATAAAACAATGTAAAATGCAATTCCTTTAGAAATGCAGACCAGTCCAGGCAAAGTCGTATTCAAAAAATATTTTTGTACGAAATTATATAAACCGCAACGTCAGGAAACGACCCATCGGACATGTGCGACCAACGAAGATTCAGATCAACCGGCGCATTCGTACAATCTGATCAAAAATCTTAACTGGGCGAATTGGTTTTAGCTAAAGGTACAAATATTCTTCATTAGGACAGCAAAAATTCTGGTCAGACTGTGCAGATGTTCAATCTGATATGTGTCTTCGCTGGGTTAACATATCAGAAGGTACGTTTCTTCATGTTGAGACTCATAGGGTGTATGCATTCAGTGGAATCACACCGGTGAGGTGCAAGCTGTACAAATCATGGCTTGATATAGGGATCAAACATGGTTTTTCATGCATTAACATTCGCCAGGTCCCGAGGTCCCGAGTGAGGTGTTGAAAACCGCGGCCTCCGGCCGCGGTTTTCAACACCTCCCTAGGTACCTGGCGAATGTTAATGCAATGAAAAACCATGTTTGATCGCTATTATTGCATAAAAACTGTAAACATTTGCTACATTTATTTCTTGCACTTTTTTGTTTCGCCTTTTCACCGATGTCTCGCGAACGCAATTTGCACGGACTATGCTCGTTCTAGGGCCGGGCAGTATACATCTCGTAATGTCAGAAAATCTGTGGCCCCGGTGCGATCATATTGATAGTTGCGTAACCGTGCATTAACAGCGCGTGAATTGCCGTGTTAATACACGGCTTTTCGCTGGTTAATGCACAGCTGTTAATAACGTGCGACGCTGCTTTTTATGCAATAATACATATTACAATAATATATGCGATTCTAATGAGTATCTTCAAAAAATAAACATTATCACACATCTCCAAAACGTAAGGTTCAAACCATAAAAAGCTGGCCTTGAAGGCTCAGTCAGATGTGCGTCCGACTGGTGATCAGAAGGTCGCGGGTTCGATCCCCGCCTCTTACGTGGAGATTGATCATGATATTTTCTACGGGCATTCTCTCTCTTCCGCTTTTTCATCAAGGGCAGTTATCAGTTTCTGGCGAAAGAATGTGTACAAATAGTGGTTAACCGCTTAGAGGACTAAGCTTGCCCAGGAAAAGCGTGGTTAGGTAAACTGACCGGTTCGACATGACCCCAATGGGTTGACTGGGCCGTAAAACCGAAGCTCAATCAATCAATCAAATCACAAAACACTCAAGATGTCTAATATTATCCTATTATCCGCATGTACTTTTAGAACGTTATAGTTAAATCAAAACAGCTTACAGCGCCAATCACAACTGCAGCAGACATTTTGAAGTATTTTAACCCTTAAAGCGCCAATCATGCAGCAGAAGACACTTTGAAATATTTTTAAGCCTTAATAAGGGTCTGAATGGGGTTATTGACTACTGATTAATGGACTTGTTTTTCACTGACTACTGACTTTTTGCTTAAAATTTTAGTGCTTTCTGATTTTTGTGATTTAGAATTTAAAGACTAAGCCAAAAAAAATCCATAATTGATATTTTGAAATATTTTTATTGCCAATCACAACTGCAGCAGACGACATTTTGAAAAAAAAAAATCGAAGAAAACAAGGGCCAAGGAGACGATTCGCATAAAATGTCAAGACTTATTTTCTCTCAAAAACAAAAATAAAACAAAATTAGAATGTCGCCTGCTATAAATTTTGCTTGGCACTTTAAAACACCCTTTGTTTCAGGGATGGGCTTTGTATTCGGAGTACCTCGGAGAAGAGATGGGTCTGTATCGAAATGATTATGAGCTGTGAGTATCTTGTTTCAAAACGCCGCACCAAGATCATATGAGCCGCAACGTCAGAAAACGTACCTTCTTACATGTGCGACCAACGAAGACTCAGATCAGCCTGCGCATCCGCGCAGTCTGATCAGAGTCTTCATTGTCGACATAAAGAAAAACGCATCCTTTGCATCGTTGGCTACCCAAAATGCGCCTAGTGAGGACTCTGATCAGGCTGCGCAAATGCGCAGGATGATCTAATCGGTGGACGTATATGTCTTAAGGTAATTTTTGGACGTTGCGGTTCGTTGAGTAGACAAGTCACGGCTGTCTTGCTCTGCAACTGAGCAGAGCCTCAGCATTTCCTACAAGATTGATGTGCGCCAAGCGAAGACACAGATCAGCCTGCGCATCCGTATCCAAAGCGTCCTCGGGCTGACAGCAAATACTCAGATCAGACTGCGCAAATGTGCAGGCTAATCTGTCTGTACTGGGCACACATGCAATCTTGTAGGAATTTCTGGTTCCCGGCTCAAATTGTACAAATATAGGGACATCCAGGAAACGCCGAAATCACAGAGCAAAACTTTACCAAGTTCTGAGGTTATAAAACTTTTTTTTCACGCTCAACTCAGTTGAGCATGATTTTTTCCTGCTTATAAATCTTAAATTACTGACAATTGCAAATTCTTTCTTGTTAAATATAGCTGAGCCTGAAAATTTCTCCGCTGATAAATATAAAAATGCCAACCATTGTTGGCATTTTCATATTTTGTAGCAGAGAAAATTTTATGCTCATCTGAGTCGAGCATGAAAAAAGTTTCATAACCTCGGGGCCTGGGTCTACGAGCTGAATGACACGAAATGACATCACAAAACAGCACCCTGATGAAAACATAACAAATAAAACAATCCCCTTGACATCAAACGTTTTCTTTCTGATTTTACGACTTATAATCATACTAGCCATCATAGCTGATATTCCATTCAAATGTTTAAGTCATAATCTGGACTGAATCATGCCCTGCCACTTGCTACGGTATAAAATTATATCAGCGCTTTCCCAGCAATCAAAACACTGAGTGCTGATGTGAGGCGGTTGCCAGGAATTTTGTAGGCGTCTAGAACAGAGTTCCTTTTTTCGCTTTTTTCGGTTGAAAAGGTCCTATTCGGTGTTAACTAGGGCCACGGCTCGGGTAACACTATTTACCCAACGCAGTAGATTTGGTGCGTTTTACTGGAATATTTACATTCGTCCGCCGATATTGTACTCAGTATGATAAAAATCTAATTTCCACAAAAGTTTGAAGTTTTTTTCTGAAGTTTTCCTTGGTTTTGTTTATCTATTTGCTATTTATAAGCATCAGAGTGTTCAAGGCTTATATGTTTGAATGCAGAATTTAGCGTATCAGCGATAGAAGGCAACTATTTGTTAGGCAGTTATTACATTACATTATTAGGTTGGAAGTTACCAGAAAACGGATTGCCGAAATGTGGAATGTTACATCTGAGGTACGGACAATTATGGACATTTACCCACCGGACATTTACCTACCCGGACATTTATCCACCCCTCTTAACCTAAAAGAGGATTTTTATCTACCCGAAAATAATTTGGTAACACTGTCCTTAAATGCAAAAGATATGTTTTAGAAGTGATCTTTAATTTGTCATGTATTACGTATTTTTCATTCATTTATTCCTTTTTATTGGTAAAATGACTTTGTAGCTATAATTGAAAATTTATTCTGAAAATGTCTTTGTATCAAAGATGAAAGGATAAGATTGATTTCTTTTTAATTTTTCAAAATTTACTTTGCAGTTTTTAGGTAAGTTTCCTTTGATATATATTTTTTCATAAATCATAAATACATCATACTACAAAATTATACTAATTATCATGACATATATAAATAAATATTAGATCAAAGTTAAATGACGTTTAAAGTACATCTAAGTAATTCAAACGTACTAATTAGTACAATTCCAATTCTGTTGAAATTAATTTAAGGTTTAATGTCACTTATTAATTTTCAATAAATTTATTCTATCATCAGTTATGATTATACTGGAAAATGTGAGTAAATGTCTGGCTGGGTAAACATCCGGTGGGTAAATATCCGGGTGGGTAAATGTCCTACACTCGTTACATCTGGTGCCAGTTTGGCAACCGCCCCGCAAAAACAGGGTCTGGTACTATCGGCAGCTGTCCTTTTTAACGACACATCCTGTTTTACTTTCAGAATGGGTCGATACAGCTATGAAATACTACGAGCCTGCAGGCTGGTGGTGGATACTGGCTTACATTACTACAAGTAAGTGTCATACAATTCTGTGACTTTTCATATTGTATGAAAAACGGCAAATAACAGCACAAATATAATCAGATACCCCGGAAAAACCACAGTCACGAAGCACAGCCCTCCCCAAGCACCAGCAGAAGGAGGCAAGGGGAGTAAATTATTTCCTTTTAGTGAGGGTAGACATCTTTTCGGAAGGGTGCAAACACAGCTTTTGATAGAGTTGCCTCCCCGCTGAAACTTCGGAAGGGTGCAAACACAGCTTTTGATAGAGTTGCCTCCCCGCTGAAACTGTATGGAACCCCTTAAGGTGTATACAACTAGTTTATAGTTAGAGAAATGTGCAGACTAAGCGGCCATGACAGTTGCCGTATTCGAAGTATGGAAGTACCACAAATCCCCACCCACATGCAAAGTGATCAATGTTTTAATCACGATTTAATGCCAGTTGAACGATATTGTGCTTCATGCCGTTCATTTACTATGGGTAGTGATGACTAAAACATGAAACCGAACAAAAGAATGTGGCCATTTCCCGGTACGGCTGTACTTTTTTCTATCCCTGTGACATGTGGTAGCCAGTGTGGCTCCAGGACCGCGTCAGTTAGCATGAAAGAATATATAAATAAGTCTCCCAGCAGCCTGGAGAGGACATAGAGAATTCGGGACGAATCTCAATTGACTCCTCCGTCAAGTCACTTGACCATTTAACTGACAACCGCAAATGACCATTCAAAATAGCCTATAAGGTAAATGTCAATATTTTCGGTTAGACAAACAAATCAACACGTGCTTTTTACAGGTTAGCACAGGTATATCAATACAAAGTTTGTCTAAAAAAAATCACGTGGGCGTGGTTATAACTGTCTGACGGAGGAGTCAAATTATTAGCTGGGGAAATGTGACAGCGGCGGCCGGAAAGCTCAGTCGGAAGAGCATCGGAAAGCTAAACCGAGGGTCCCGGATTCGAATCCTCTTTCATCAATGCAGTCTAATCTATTATTATTAAACATGTTACGTGTACTTGAATTATTACGACATAGGTGGAGCAGGGAACAGGCAATTGAGTTCATGACCAATTACACCGCTTCTGCCCCGGGAAGCGCAGCCAATGAAATTGATCGGTATATTACGTGGCCTGGACAAGCATGCGCATACAAAGTGGGCGAAACCAAAATCAAGGACTTAAGAAAATCTGCTGAAACTGAACTAGGTATTGTATATTTAAATAGTCTATAAATATTTTCTCCACAAGAATGTGCTATTCGTGTTTCTAAGAGGCAATACTTATACTGATGTATTGATCTTGTGACAGAAAAGGAAAACTTTCAGTTGTCATAGCTGAATATCCCTCTTTATAATTTTCTTTATATCTATAGTCTTGATTACATAAACCATTAGGAAAGCGAATACAGATGGGCGAATACAGAGGATTCGAGGTGGTTCAATCTAGTTCCAATCCCCTCCATTATACTCAAAATTTCAAATTAAATGAGAAATTTTGGATAACGTGCAAATTTCATTTTCATGAGAAACATATTTTATTATACATACAACAAATAACATATTTTATAGGATTAGAACGAAAGCAGTCTGCTTGTTTGGTAGTCTGTATGCAGTGTGAAGGAAAAGTCTGTATGAGCAAGCATTGAAATAAATTGAACTAACTATTACAGTACATAGCGAAAAAAAAATAAACAAAAAAAAACATCGCATATTATGCCATGGTTGTTTGTTTGGTAGATATGATATTCGAAGAAAAATGATATACACACTTTTATAGTCAGTAAGGAAATGCAAAGAAAAAAGTAAATGGAGTACAATTATCAATTCATGAGAGAGACAGACAGAGAGACAGACAGACAGACAGAGAGACAGAGAGAGAGAGAGAATCGTTCGTATGTAAAAGAATGTTTGTATGAGATTGTTTTATGCACTGAGTAGGTTCTTTAGGATAGAATAGAATATCACATTATCTTAAATATTCATCAATCATATCCCAAGGAAAACTTTCACCCACTGTGTCTCAAATATGACTGTATTTGTCAGTGTGGACAATGTGCTGTCCCAAATTAAAAAGTATGAGGAGAGACGATGCGTAAGAATTCTGCTTGTTCATGGGCGTAATACAGACAATTCAAGAAAAAAAGGTATTTTTAGTGGAGTCGCACCGGCAGAATGGGAGCGACGCTAAATCGTTTTAAGAATAAGTTGTTGTTCCAAACAGTACATTTTGTTTGTAGTTGGGTATGAAGGATCGATCTGGAAACGCCTGTTTCTAGAGTTGAAATATTTTGACACGATAATAGAGCCTTCATTTATAGTCCGTTAAAGGCTTCATATTCTTAAACAATAGACCTTTTACTATGCAAGAAAGGTTTAATAAATTGATATCTGGTATTGATACAATCATAAAATGTGGCATCTGACAGCCTGTAAAATTTCAATTAGTCTCTTGCTCTTGAAATGAAATGATTTTTATCGTATCTCTGAATAAATGTTGCCAACATTAATTCAGAGATACGATAAAACATCATTTCATTTTTGATCCAGTTCAAAAACGAGCGACTTACTGAAATTTTACATGCTGTCAGATGCCACATTTTATGATCGTATTAATACTATATATCAATTTATTAAGCCTTTCTTGGATAAAAAAAAGTCTATTTTTGAGGAATATGGAGTCTAATAAAAGAGTCGCTATTTCTACACACTAATGGTAAAGTATTCATTCTCTGAAGGTTGTGGGAAGACATCTTTACTTTGGAACTATATTCATACCAGTGGCGTAGCCAGAACGGAATAATTTTTATACACACCCAGACAAAATCTTGAAAAAAATATGCCTAGAATCGTTTCTAAAAGAGGGAGCAAATTCTTTCCTTTAAGAGCAGCCCTTATGGTAAAGAATCAAAATATTTTATGGTAATGTCACTTTATTATAAATAATTTTCTTACGCATTTTACGCGTAATGTGCGTAATGAGTGCTACGCCTATTCATACAGAACCGCTGTGCTGTGAGATTTAGTAGTCTATGACCTTATATATAGCACAAACCGCTATTAATTTGAGAAATCAGTAGGAAGGTCAATTCAAGCACACTTTTTTCTCTCTCTCATTTCAGGAAACTTGTTCAATATTAAAGACTTTCACTTGGTTCTGTTAGAGAATGGTGGAATGCCCTTAAGTGTTCTTGAAACCATGGTTATGGACTGGCTATCTCAAGTGAAACAAACCTCTGCTTTAAGAAATACATCACCCCGTTCTCATGTCTCCAATCTTGTCATTATACTAGTGTTTCTTCAAATTGTTTGGAATAATTAAGAGGATTGAGACGGTTGCTTCTCTCCTTAGAAAGGATGTCAATCAACAAAAAGTATACAATCATAGAACTATGACCCAGCTAGCATTCTTATGTCTGTTTTGGACAGTTATCGATCCGATAGGATTCATGTCGGACCGCTAACGGTCCAATTTAGATTAAAGTAGAATGCTAGATGATTGAGACGGTTGACACTCTCCTTATGATGGTGTTCCTGTCTGTGTTTTCTTTTCTTCTTGTTTCAGATCGCCACTGAGCACTTTGCTTCTTTATTTCAACACAGGGGTTTTGATTATATGTTTCACAGATGAGCTAGAGACCCCTATGCGGACCGAACATAGATTTGTAATTTGGAGCTGCATCAGAATTAAGGGTGAGGTTTTACGCGAGTAAAGCTAGTTTAAGCCCCTACCCAGCTAGCATTCTTTATAAATCTATAGCGGGCCGTTATCGGCCCGTCAGGGTAGCTGACGGGCCGATAACGGCCCGCTATAGATTTATAAAGAATGCTATCTTGGTAAGTTTTCTGGCGAAAGAATGTGCACAATACTGGTTAACCACTTAGAGGACTAAGTCTGCCCAGTAAACGTGTGGTTAGGTAAACTTACCGCGCTCGACATGTCCCCATTGAGTTCACTGGGCCCTAAAACCTCAACACAAACAAACAAATTCTGGGTACGTAGTCTTCCTTCAGACCGTTCCAAGGCGGTTCTTCTGTTACGGTTTTCTTTGTCTGTGCGTCGACCATTTCATATATGGCGTTTGTTTTGACATTATTTGTTCCTCAACTCTCCTTCCATTGGTGCCCCTGGAAGGCTGTGCTTCGTGATTGTGGCATTTCCTCGGTATCTTCTCTTATATTTTGAAATAAAAATTTAAAAGCATTAAAAGCATACAACCACAACCCTGAAACCCAGCTAGCATTCTACTTTAATCTATATCGGACGGTTATCGGCCCGATAGGATTCCTCTCGGACCGATAACAGTCCGATATATATATATATATATATATATATATATATATATATATATATATATATATATATATATATATATATATATATATATATATATATATTCAAGTAGAATGATGGCTGGGACTCAGCTTTCGGACCAAACGACCAAAAATATATAAACAAACACCTTGCTAACAGAAAATTGCACGTTGCTTCATATTTGCAATACAAGGGCGCCCCCTATCCCCCCACCACATCAAAATTTATATCTTTCAAAATGCTAAAAACGCAGTCTGTTCATCGTCCTCAGAAATCCAGAGATCATGCTCTCTAAAGATTACGCTTAGACTTCTGAGTAATTTGCCACCTCTTTCGTCGTTTTGGGTTCGTGTTTTGGGTTCGTGTCGTTAGTTAGGAAATTCGATGACGTCATATGCTTATTACCGCATTGGTTACGTATCAATAAATTGTTGACTGCTTACATTTTAATCAGTTATTTTGGTAATAAGTATTTCGGAGTGGAGAGTTAGATTTTAGATTGCAAAGAAAGAAGATCGAAAAAATGTAGTCTCGTCGTGGTATCCGCTCGATGCGCCATACCGCCTGACCCGCCGCACTTGTACAAAATGTTCTGAATTTAGTTCATTACGAAAACACGCCTATTCAAATATATTGAAAATTTCACCACCAAAAAACAGAAAGTTTTTAGATAAAAATTCTGATATTTTTTCATATTTCTGCTTAAAACATAGATTGTGGGTACTCTTTAGAACCGCCTCTATGATTCTTGAGCAGAAATAAGAAAAATAATGTTTACCCCTGTAAACCCCAGTTTTGCTGTATAAAAGTGGGGTTTAAGGGGATCAATATTGTATAGGCATGTTTTCTTGATGTTAGCTGTTTCGAGACTTGTAAATAATTTATATTTGGAACAATATACTGCGAAAGTGTTACTGATAGTTATACAACAGAAATTATTATACTTTGGTCGACGTTCACCAATTTGTATTTAGCACGTATATTGTAAACATGGCGTTTTTATAAAGTGAAGAAAGAAGAACAACACAAATAAATAAATATGGATGTAAGCCAAGAAGTTCGGACTTTTCTTGTTATTTCTTCTTTACAAACTGTAAAGTTGAAAAAACATAAACAGCGAAGTCATGGATGAAATGTTTAAACCACAAAATTCCCCGAGACAATTTACAAATATGCACATATATAGTGTTTTAGGACGATTTTACTCTCAAATTTCACTTCCCCATGCATAAAATTAACAATAAGCGTTTTTAGATATGTACGCTCTGTTTGCATGAGAAGGTATACTGCTACTTCCGCATCTGTGCCGGGTAAAATACTCGTAGCAAGTAAATAAATGGTGGATTAGGTGAACAAGTAAGATGCATATTTATTTCTTTACCGTTTAAGTTTGAATGTCATTATTATACGCAGTCTCTAGGGTATCAACCAAGGTTACTATAAGTCAAAACCTGGGCCCAGTTGTTCAAAGCTAACGACATCGTTAGTTAACGATTCGTTAAAATTTACATCGAGTGATACGCAAATATGCTGAAATTTTTTGCTGAAAAAATGTGAGTAGCTTTTGCAAAAGCTACTCACATTTTTTCAGCAAAACATATCAGATTATTGTATATTGAATCCGCTAAAACAGTTAACGAAATGACCCTTAACGAGCTCGTTAAGCTAACGACGCTTTGAACAACTGGGACCAGACTGTTGAATTGCTCATTGATAATTGGTTATTGATGTTCTCAGCTTCAATACGAGGCTTCATTGGCCGCACCATTTCCACCAAAGACACTTGTTTTACTCGAAATTCAACAATTCATTACTGTTTATTGAATGGCCTGAACCATAAACGTCATAAGCATTAAAACCTCATTACAAGATTTGAAGTGTACCTTGGAAATGCTGCCAAGCCAAAATATTCTGGTATAAATAATTTTCTCTGGTGTCGTGAAAGCATTTTTTCTCTGGTGGCGTGAAGGATGAGCACGCTGTGTGACGGGCCGTGCATCCATCTTATCCTTTTTCCGGTTAAGTACATTCTCAGACCCATTGGTCTCCAGCTTATTAATGATGACCTCCTAGATATGTTTTGATCCTAAATGTTAGCTAATCGAACTGAATTAAGTAAATTATTCAATGTCGGGTATATAGCGATGCCTCCTCCGACTGATCCCTTGTGCCGTTTGTCTCACGGGTTAAGGGTTAATCTTGATGTATATGTTTCCTGTTTTGATTTATTGATAGCTTAGAAATTCTTCATGCGACCGAAAACTTGTAAGTGTAATCAACACAACAGGACCAAGGACGAGTGCTGTAGCTACATAAAACCGATTAAGCCCCATGCAAGTAATTTATTACTGACCATTCCAAGGCGGCACTTCTGTTCTGATTTATTCTATTTGTTAGTGTACATCCATGCGAGTGTATGTTGAAGAGTTGTTGTTATAGATACGTGTTTTAAGTTTATTAAGATTAGCCTTGTGACCATCTAATGGTAAAGAGCTGGGCGGATGTCAAGACTGATTTGAGTTTTCGCTAGGTGCAAAGGCCATTTTTATTTTTACAGAAACGCGAAATATCCACGTTTGGAACGTTCATATACGATGTTAAGTTTTGGGATTAGATTAGCTTGTGACCATCTTATGGTAAAGAGCTGTCCCTTTGGCTTCTGCATGTGTTGTTTTTTTATTGTTTATTTTATATGGTCTAATTTGTAAGTGTCTCCTTTCCCATTTGTTGTCTAGGGATGGCTGTAGAATTCTATTCTCCTGATTCCATTTTATCTAGTTTGAAGGCATTTATAATATAAAACCACTGAGTGCACATTGAATACTCTGATCAGATTGGGCGGATGTCAAGGCTGATTTGAGTCTTCGCTGGGTGCAAAGGCCATTTTTTTATTTAGTCATGTGCTAGCCAAAGTTGACACTGTATGCTGTTTATTCAAATTATGCTACGGACAGGTGCGAGAATTTAAAGGGTACTGCAGTTTTTACAGAAAAGCGAAATGTCCACGTTTGTAACGTTCATATGCAATGTTAAGTTTTGCAATTTGAAAATGCCAGGGCGTAAAAATTAGCAGACCGGCGTTTTGGATTTACATGAAAAAGAATCTCTGTAGATATTGTAGACTCACGCAGCACCTTGGAGTTTATGCTTTGTCTTCACGGCACCGAAATTACGAGCCCTATATCGTCGGTTTTATTCTTATATTCACTTAGTTTAGCAAAATAAAATATTCTATCTATAAGAAATCAATGTTCGTTAATTCATGTACTTATCTAGAACAATTTGCTCCTTGAGCACAACAAAGCGACTTTTACTCGAGAAATGTACCCGTACTATTAGCTTACCTTTTCATGCAAACAGAGCATACATTTATGAACTGGGGACAGGTTTACTGACCACAACATCCCTTTATGTAAAGCAATTTTTAGGTCAATTGTTTGCAATCGAGTCATAGTATACAAACGCCAAACTTTTCTTAAGGTGGTTGTCCACGTGATTATCATTGATCAAACTGATGTAATCAAACCGCGCGTTAGACGAAATCCAGGTAACGGTTACTTATAGCCGCACTATTCTTGTCGCTGTGACGTACTGTTGATAGAGGGTTATCTGTAACCTGAACTGGGACATTTGGGACACTGGCAAACAGTGCAGACCCAGATCAGGTAAAGGTAATCTTTGAAAGATCTTTAGAGACAGCTAATCTTTCCGCCGATTGGTTCTGGGCAAATGTCAGGGCAAATGTCATACCTATTGACAGGAAAGGGGCAGCCAATTACCGTCCCATTTCCCCCACTAAGGCCCTCGCTTCAAATATTGTAAGCCATCTAGAAGAGCAGCGTCTCATGTACAATCTCCAGTATGGCTTTCGATAGACAATTTCATGTGAGATCCAGCACAACATGCTGGTAGAGAACCCTGTTATGACCACAGGCACCAACCTAAATCGACTCAGAGAAGTACAGAGAACATTTGGTAGACCAATGTAAGTAAATGTATAGCACACCATAGAGTGTGCTAGCTAGTTTTGGTTTAACGGCACATCAATATCATTTCACTCATTTTGATTCAATCATCAGGCGTGAAAACGTGAGGAAAAACACGACCTGATCACCCGCAAACGAAATTTTGCCTGTCCTCATGTGTTCTGAGCGAGACCCGAACACACGTCGGTGAGATGATGATAGCTACTCCGCCACAGAGACTGACATTGCCAACAAGTAATTGACAAACAAAAGAAGTAAACAGTGAAAGGAGACTTTCTTTGAATAGCATGTATACGAGTTAAACTGAATTCCTTTGAATATCCTGTATACGAGTTAAAGTGAATTGGAAATTAGAGGTCAGAACTAGAAAGTTAGAAGTAAGAAGTCATGAAGTCAGAAGTAAGAAGTCGTGAAGTTAGAATTCCCTCCAGGGCTTCCATAGTTATCTGTAAAACCTGGACTGGAACATTGGCAAACAGCGTCTTATCTGGATCTGCACTGTTTGCTGAAATACAGGAAGTTAAGGATTATATGAAAGTTTTAAATCCTCGTTCCGGACCATTTTCCCAGACTACACTCAGAGGCAATCGAGCCACCAGTGCTGTCAGTACTTTGATTTATTTCAATTATTTATAGTCTCCCTCTTCATATTGTATAGGAGCTCATATAAGAATTACGTTCGATGTGTTAAGATGAAATGCATGAGACAGGGCAGTTGTATCGTACATCCTGGTGTAGAAAGGGATCAACAACCCATTGAGTATAAACCCTTCTCATGCTGAATAAATTAAGATACCACGCCCACTTCTAATTTCCAGCCAATCAGATTACTTGATCCGAGTTTTTGATAGAAAGTCATATATTTAATGACAAACAGTGCAGATCCAGATCAGTTGGCTTCTTCAGAAGCCAACTGATCTGGATCTACACTGTTTGCTAAGACAGGGCATGACGTGTTCAGCAAGAGAAGGGTTAAGTGAGCTTTATTGTTAGCACGGATGAGTCAATTAAGATAGAAGACGTTTCTGTAAAATGTAGGTTCATTTACAGACTGAAATAATGAAACTGTTCACAAATAGCATTTTTAATATAAATATAAATTTGACGATCGCTATGAAGCAAAACGTTTTTATCTTTGTGCAACTGAACTTTGTCAAGGTGTTTGACATCGAATAAATATTATTTAAACCAAAATGTCTGCCACGTCACAGTTTAGATCATATGTCAAGTTCAAATTAAAACAAGAAAACATTGATGCAAAGCATCAATACGCCGGGAAACTAATCTGTCATGCATATTACTTAGCTCCCTATAGGTCGTAGTATAGAGAAAAAAAATGTTATAATTTATGAAAGGTTGTAATTATATAAATTATCGCAATACTCAACGATAAAACATTATAGACGTTTTCAGAGATATGTAAATAAACAATCAACTATGATCGTCTGTTTTCTACCCGCATACATAATAACATGTCGCCATACATCTCCTAGGCCGAACATACTATATCCGAAATCATCTATGTAGCAGTGTTTCGTTCTTTTCTCCATTCATAACGTTTTCTTTAGGCCCAAATCTTTCCATACTTGAATATCAAACTAAATTGTATTATTAAACCAGCTTATAATCTGTTCGATTTGAGAATGCATATTCCCAATCGTAAACAAAGAAAAATATCTTTTGTTTCTTCTTTGTAGTACGACGAAAAAAAAAAAACGAAATGAAAAAAAAAAATCAAACGTGTACGAATATTGACAGCAACAAGCTCATTTCAGGTCGAATGGTCAAAGTGGGGCTCCTACGGGAAAACTGCTCATTTCTCTTTTAAATGAACAAAACCCACATTGCTACATTCATTCTACACAGTATTTCCCATTTTTTATTTCACTATATTACCAATAGCACAGTTCTCTGCTGCTAAAGTGTGACTTTGAATAATAAAAAAAAAGTGGGGGGTGAATAGTTATATATAACCCCACTAAGAACCCCATAAAACTGGAAGAAAACCGATGTTCTCCAAATGTATACACATTTTACAAAAACAACCTCAAATAGATACGCCGGGCGTAAATAATCTGTTGCAGGTAATATTATATTTCATTTTTGTCCCATTTCGTTATCAAATTTCCGGAAACATCCGGACTGATCCGAGACTTTACGGCTGTAATCAGTTTATTATTGATAGCCGTGACTGATAAAAACGTGTTTTATGGCTTGAACAAAGTGGGCGTACATGTACCCAGTTCTCGTCAGTTAGCCCACTGATAGTTGTGCTCATAATACAAGGATATATTTCATAATCAGGTAGATACCACAGGGTTTTTTGTTGTTTTTTTTTTTTTTTTTTTTTTTTTGTTTTTTTTTTGTCTGTTTTTACTTTTGTTATATTGCTTTAGTTGGTTTGGAGTTAACTGCTCAGTCAACACTATTAAGATCATCCCAGTAAGCATTTCAACATAACTCTATAGCGGGCCGTTATCGGCCCGTCAGAGTAGCTGACAGGCCGATAACGGCCCGCTATAGCTTTGTAAAGAATGCTAGCTGGGATGTCGAGCCGGTCAGTTTGCTTAACCACACTTTTCCTGGGCAGTCTTAGTGGTTAACCAGTACGTATCAACATTCTTTCGGCAGAAACTGACAACTGCCCTTCTCCGCGAATGTATGCCTTTAAGTCATAAAGGTCGTTTTGTGTCAAATAAGAAAAGATTAGCGGGTGGGGGTAGTGGGGGCTAGTGAAAACGGTACATGGCAAGGTCGTGTCCGTATCCCCAATCACACATTGTTGTAACATAGCTTTGAAGTCATCGCGACGTCGCGAGGACTTCGAAGTGACGTTGCTCGTGTTGCTACGACACTACTTTGACAGGAAAGGATTTCATGTGTTTTATTTATTTGTATAAACTGACAAACGTGTGTACAACAAAAAAATATAAACACAAGTGACAACAGAGTACACGCAAACTTGAAATTTTTTGCCTCCGTTTTCCTTTACAGTAGGAGCAAATTTGCTCTCTATGTAGGTCCCCATTTCTCAAAGAAGTTGGGGCCACTATCAACGGATAGAATTTTTCTCCAGGGAAGGAAATACTTGTTGGAAATAGCTCCCTTTGAGTGTATTTTGTCCCTTTGGGATAAGGGGATACAGATAAGGTATGACACCATTCTGATCTACAAAAACTATTAATAGACTTCCTTCTTGATATCTCTTAATGCTTAGTACTCCGGGTAACGTTTTCAGCAGACGACATACTGAAATACTTCTCTTATTCTCTTATTCTGAAATACTTCTCTTATTTTTTCCAGAAAAATAAGATTTGTCATTGTCTCCACTGAGACAATTTGCATGAAATGTCAAATCCTGTTTCCTGGGGAAAATAAGAAAATATCAATTTTTCGTCTGCTGAATTAGCCTAGAGGTAGAGATTAAAATTAATGTGTTGTCGACGACAACTTAATTTGATATTGCTCCGGAAGCACTTTAAGAAAGATCATGGACTGGTCAAATGTAATTTTCCATGGATTGCTCAACATCATAAAAACCAATGTGTGCTAAGCGTACGAGGGCCGTTAAAAATGTTTCTGTCCTCACCCACTTCTGGCGGATCTGCGCATACCAACATAATATGAATGTAATCAGAAGTCTTTAACTAGATTTCTGAACAAAAAAGTCCAAAATCTTATGGTTAGTTTTTTGTTGTTTTTTTTTTTTTTTTTTTTCTTATATTTCCCCTCAAACACAAGTTAGGTTAGTTGTAAAAGTCTATCTAAACTTAATTGTCTTGCTTCACTTGACATAAAAACTTTGCCATAATGATTTTAATATTGTAAATTCCTGGACATACACAGTACGGTTTCGGAGTGTGCACTCTCTGCTGAAATTGCTAAAAAATCAATTTTCTCGGCATTTAAATTTGTGCCTGGAATTTTTGAATTACCTAAAACTACAAGTAAGTATATCATCACTTACAGAGATGTCATTTTTATATATCATGGCGTAACTTCTAATGCAACATTTTGATCATACAAAAGTTGTGGGTGGTCAAAAACTTACACTATAGAGTATGGGGGTAAGTGTAAAAAGTGCAGTCTTAGCCAATTAAAACTGAAGATGAATTCTGAAAATTCGGTGATTATTGGTCTGTAGAATCAGCAATTCAAATGTCGTCTAAACTGTTCAGAAGATAGTAGGGCTGAGGACTTTTTATACGGTCCTCGTAGATCAATATGTATTAGCACTACCGTAAACCTTTTTTTTTTTTTTTTCTTTTTTTGAAAGCTTATACTTGCATCCAATACCAAAGTACCACTGAAATCAGAGAGGAGTTTTGGTTTTTTTTTTTGTATACATTACCATTAACTAAGGTGTCATGTTTAACCTTTACCTTGGCGAAATTCATCTGGGTTTTTTTTGTTTTTTTTTTTTTTTTGTTTTTTTTTTTTTTGTTGTTTTTTTTTTTTTTCTTCTACTTCTTCTTATTTTTCTCAGACTATAGGCTTTGATATTTCATACAAATTGTCTCCTTAGGCCGTAGGAGACAATTTGCATGAAATTTCAAAGCCTATTTTTCAGAAAAAAAATAAGGAGAAAAAAAAACATATTCCAAAAATTTTACCCAGCATGCTAAGTTTCAAAATGGTGGTATTATCAATTTTCGTGGTTCAGTTTAAACACGTTTCATCGAAATTGTAAACTGCTTTAAATCAGAACCGAACTTTTGAAATATACTACGACAAGCATAAATACAGTTCTATTAACCCTTCTCTTGCTGAACACGTCACGCCCTGTCTTAGCAAACAATGTAGATCCAGATCAGTTGGCTTCTGAAGAAGCCAATTGATCTGGATCTGCACTGTTTGTCATTAAATATGTGAATTTCTGTCAAAACATGCATCAAGTAATCTGATTGGCTGGAAATTAGAAGTGGGCGTGGCATCTTAATTTATTCAGCATGACAAGGTTAAGCTCTGCTTATCCCAAGGAATGCAATACTCGGTAATCGGGCTCCAAATCGAGGTTGGTAGGTGTGTGACTGCAGATCCCGGGTCGCAAATTCGAATCCACAAAAAATACCAAACAGTTCATTCTTTAGGGCGTGGCCCATTATATCAATATGTGTTGCTGTTAATGTATCTACCAAGTGCAAAACATTTGGTTTAAACATATTTTTTTTTTATAAACTCATAATACAATTTACATAGAAACATACAATTTTACAGAACAGAGTTTACAAATTGGGATTCGGAAAAAAGTCAACAGACTTATTCAAATCCGTTTCCCGTAACATTTAGATTGCAATATTATAACGTGGTGAAAATAGAATATGATCAAGTATACAAAATGCATACATAGTTATACACACATAGTCACCTGCATATGTACTGATGCATAACATTTATCGAAACAAAATATGTAAACAATTATTGTAGCAATAATATGACATAGAAATTACATGAACATGAGAAAATTGAAAAGAGACATAGACAATACATGAATATGAGAGAGAGAGAGAGAGAGAAAGAGAGAGAAAGATGCTCCTTAATCAGACGTAAAACGTTTGCTTTCTGATATAAAGTGCTGAACGGTAAGAAATATTAATTTATTCTGATGGAAATCTAATTTATCATCCCCGAACAACAAAATATTTAGACTCGGAATGCAAAACGGCGAAAGTGTATTTATCATTACAGTTCTGGCTTGAGTAAATCTTGGACATTCTAATAGAAAATGTTTAGTTGTTTCAACCATGCCACATTCACATAATGGGTTTTGAATCATATTCTTAGAGAATAAATGTTGTTTTAAAGAGCTACATTTGGTCCTGGTATGATAAATTTGTAATGACCTGTTTCCTGTGCTGTAATATTTAGGTATTTTGATGGTATCTGCATTTAGTTTGTATTTGAAACTCGCTAACGATGTAGAGTTTCTAATATCGAGAGGAAGTTCATTCCATTCCCTTATACAGGACGGTAGAAATGATTTATAATAAAGTTGAGTCCTTGTAAGCATGGGTCTAAAGTTCTGCGATCCACGTAAGTTGTACGCAGATGTATATTCAAATGTCGGTGGAACGAGGGTTGTTAAATAAGCTGGGGTCAGATCGTTATTCATTTTATAAAATTGAGACATTTTGTGTTTATATCTGCGTTTGTAAAGTGGTTCCCAACCTGTTTCGCGATACAGTAGTTCAATTGAAACTAACCTTGTAGCTCCAGTGACAACCCTAGCAGCTTCTATTTGTATCTTTTCAATCAAATCTATTTCGTACTGCGTACAATTGTCCCAGACTATATCGGCATATTCTAAAATAGGTCGAATGAAAGAAATATAGGCTCTATTCAATGATTCTCTATCCAATAAAAACTTTAATTTTCTAATAATATATATTCTTTGCCAAGCTTTGGAGGTTATATAATTAATATGTTCGTGCCAGGTACCGTCGTTTGAAAGGAAAATTCCCAAGTGCTTGTGATGTGTTACTTCATTTATGTACACGTTGTTCATAATTAAAGGTGGATGTCTATTTCTGTTGGATTTTCGTGAAACTAAAAGAGATTCGAATTTTGACGGATTAAATTTTACCAACCACGTTTCAGCCCATTTATAAATGGTTTCCAAATCCGAGTTCAGTAACATTGCTGCGTCGTTAGGATTTTCGACAATAATATATAAACTAGTATCATCTGCAAAAAGTCTGACACATGATTGAATGTCTTGTACAACATCATTAATATATAACAGAAACATAAGTGAGCCAAGAATAGAGCCCTGTGGCACACCAGCATTTATATATTCCCACCCTGAAAATCCTCCGGGTATTACAACTCTTTGTTTTCGGTTGGAAAGATAGTCAGTCAACCAGTCAAGTAATAATCCATTAATACCTGCTCTTTTCAATTTATATAATAGCCCCTTATGCCAAACTCGATCGAAAGCTTTACTTATATCACAAAAAACTGCCCTTACTTCTAGACCATCATCTAAAGCTTTACAAAAGGTGTTATAAATATCTACTAACTGGTTAACAGTGGAATCGCCTGGGACGAATCCAGATTGTAAGCAAGTTATAATGTTATTGTCTTTAAAATAGTTAAAAATATGCTTATGAACAATTTTTTCCATTGACTTCCCTAGAGTACTTAACAGAGATATCGGTCTATAATTAGAAACAAGAGAAGGGTCGTCTTTCTTATAAAGTGGGGATACATTAGCTTGCTTCCATGAATCAGGAAAGATGCCGCGTGACAAGGAAAGATTAAAAAGATCACATAACGGTTTAGAGATCGGATTTGCTAATTCTTTTAATATTCTATTATTTATATTATCGGGCCCTGAAGACTTTCCCAGTTTAAGTGTTTGCAATCCGACCTGACCTCATCATTTGTAATAGTAATAATATTAAGTGGTTCCCTGTCCGGAAGGAGAAGAGTTGGCAGCGTGGCACCCGTATCATCCAATTTTGTTTGATTAACAAAAAAGTCATTCAGAAGTTTTGCTTTCTTATTATTATCAGTAATAGCATTATGCAAAACATTTGAGCCGGGGCACAGCATGTCCTACAAGATTGCATGTGCGTCCAGCAAAGACTCAGATCAGCCTGTGCATCCGCGCAGTCGGATCAGTCCTCAGGGCGATCTAGGGGTAGCCAAGGATCTAAAGTGTCTTCAGCCGCACAGTGAAGACTCTGATCAAACTGCACGTATGCACAGGTTGATCTGAGGTTTAGCTTGGCGCACATCATACTTGTAGGCAATGTTATGCCAGTGGCGGATCCAGGGTGATTTCTGATGGGGTTCGATTTGATCAAACTACTGAACTTACTCTATGTATTCGAAACGACAACCTTGAGCAAACTGTGTAGACCCAGATCAGACGCCGCAGAACGCGGCGTCTGATCAAGTTCTACACTGTTTGCCACTCATCCAGCAATTTTAAACATATTTATAAGTAGTAAAAGTGACTTGTTGAAGAGAAATATAAGGTACAGAGTAAGGGATGTGAATATTTAGAGTAAATATGGTATCTCAAATTTATCAAATTTATCCAAAACTTCCTATGAAAATGAACTTTGAGTCAAAAGGGGGTTCCCCCCCCTACCCCCACGACCCCTCCTCTCACGAACCCCCTCTGAATCCACCCCTGTGTGTCCCGGCTCATTTTCATAATACTAAAGTTGTTGGCTGGTACTCATTCACTTGCTGCAGTGTAGTATATATTTTCTGGTCTTTTCTCAGCTAGCATTCTTTATAAATCTACAGAGGGCCGTTATCGGCCCGCTATAGCTTTATGTAGAATGCTTACTGGGTTGTGATCATTGAGTCCATCCCGGGATCTTTAAAAAACTTATACGAAGGTCAATGTTGAGGCCTATCATTACGAAAACACGCCTATTCAAATACACTGAAAATTCACCACCAAAAAATGAAAATTTTCAGATAAAAAATCTTGATATTTTTCAGGATCAAACGCCTCGTCGAGGCGGTTCTAACGAGTACCCACAATCTATGTTTTGAGCAGAAATAAGAAAAATAATGCATACCCCTGTAAACCCCAGTTTTACTATATAAAAGTGGGGTTTAAGGGGGTCAAAATTTTATAGGCATGTTTTCGTGACGTTTGGCCGAAACTAGCTAATCTGGCCCAGAGCGCTTCAACGCTTGTGTGTGTGTGTGTGTGTGTGTGTGTGTGTGTGTGTGTGTGTGTGTGTGTATGTGTGTGTGTGTGTGTGTGCGCGCGCGCGCGCGCGTGTGCATGTGTCTATTGCTCTCAATTTTTCATTCCATGTAGAGTCCACTTCCCTGATTGACTATTGGTATGCATATTTTAAACCTACTTATGTAACAAAAATAAAATTAAGATTATAAATTTCACCTCGTGTCTCAAGGAGAACGACGAGTGTTTACATTGAGGAGCCGAAATAAAAAAAGAAAGAATCCGCCCTATGCCGCGTGTGTGGGAGTGGGGGGTGGGGGGGGGGGGCGGCGTAGGGGGTGGGGCAAGTCAGTCTGCATATTTACACTGTGTAGTCGGATTATTCGCTTTTCAGACTGTTCATTTTTCAATGCTAAAATCAATGTGTCTGCAAACGGCTAAGACGCTGATAAGACTGTACCGGTGTGCAGACTGGCCTTCCCTCGCTTTTTATATCATAAAATATATTTTTCCCATGTCTAGGGCGGAGATATATACCAGATATTTCCTAAATATTGGAACATCTTAAAAAGTTAACATTTGTCCTATAGACTTAAGTACATTACACTGGGTCTGATGTGTCTGAATTGCTGCAAATCTGGCAAACAGTGTAGACCCTGATCAGACGCCACAGGGTCCACACTGTTTGTTCAGGCCTTTCTGTCCCAGGACTTAGGGTTATTATGGTAGAATAGAAAGCATTCTCAGTAAAGATGCCCGATCGGGCATCAATAACCTTTGGTTACCTTTGTAACTTGCATGGTAGATGTTACTATGATTAGTAACTTCAATGATACCCGATCGGGCATCATTTGATCAGTTTTGTAGTACCCGCAGAAAAAGAAAAAAAAAGTGTATCAGTTTTCGGCGAATCTTCACCAAATTTTAGGAGCTAAAAGATGAATAAATTATCTAACTTTTGACCGTTCAGAATGTTTTTAAGTGCCTAGAAAAAATTTATTAAGATTTAAAATCAATAATTGTTTTTGCATCTCTGTGTATCCCGTTCTGGAACACATGACATTTGTGATGCCCGAATGGGAAACAGTGCTTCCCGTTTGAGAACATCTGATGTTTTTACCTGATCGGAACAAAAACAAAATCACAGTTGCATACAGTCATTAATAAATTACATAAATGATTAGATGCAAGTTTATAGGGTTGAAAGCACTTTTTAAACATTTTAGATGGAAAAATGTCTAATTTGCAAGCGCAAAATTGATGATTATTACATGTTTTAATAGTTTGTTCCATAAAAGAAGAAACATATTAATACTTGAAATATCAGGATGTCAGTAAAAGACAGAAAGATAGTGAATTGGAGCAATGTACCAAAACGTCATTTGTAATGTACCAAAATGCCAAATATCCACGGTCCCCCCCTTATATATGAGGGTCATCTAATAAGTAATGGGTATTAGTCCTCATTTTTTATGTAACTGGTTCAGTCATAGAATCATCTGCATATATAACATAATAGATTATTTACTGTTAGGAATCAAATAATATTTTGGTCGAATTCGCCTCCTAACTGGTTGCCTAGCAACAAAAATGGAAGGATAAAATAAACGTCAAAAAGATTGCCCTTGGAAAAAAGGAACACACTACAGATTAGAGTATTGCTCCACTGTCTGGAGCCCCTACACCAAGGACTACATTCATAAAATCGAGATGGTTCAACGCAGAGCAGCCAGATATGTCCCAAATCGATATAGGAACACAAGCAGTGTGACCTCCATGATTGAACATCTTGAATGAGAGTCTCTAGAAGCGCGGCGTGCCAAACACCAACTTACCATGCTTTTCAAAATTGTACATGGCCTTGTGGACACATCAGCTACCGACTACCTCACACAAGCATCAAACAGGACTAAATCACACCATTCCTTGAAATTCGACATATTCCTACTTCCAGTGATTACTATAAATTTAGTTTCTTCCCGCGTACTATTCGACACTGGAATTCTCTATCAGTCAATGTGACAGAAGCTCCCAGTTTGGTATCCTTCAAACTGGAACTCTCCTCTGTGTCAATTTAAACTATCAGGACCGGTCTTGTAAGTAGCTCAAGTGAAGTTCTTAAGCTATGCTGGCGGGGACTTCGGGTGCCCTGGTGCCGTCACGGGAGTCAGATTGGTTAAGGACTGATGAGGGAATATGCAAGGACCAAAACTACTCATTTTTTTCTGGCTTTCTATCACTATGTTTCTTTCTGTCCTATCCCAGCTAGCATTCTTTATAAATCTACAGCGGACCGTTATCGGCCCGTCAGCTACCCTGACGGGCCGATAACGGATCGCTATAGATTTTCGTAGAATGCTTACTGGGATCATGCTCTCTCTTTCTCATGCAGCAACCCCACCCCCCCCCCACACCCCCCAACCCCCTCCCCCTGCGCTGTAATAAGTGTGACGGCTGCGCGTACGCTATAGATGTAGATGTAGAAAATGGGAGTCTCGGTTTTATTAAAGCCGCAAGGCCACGCTGTAAAATTAATCGCGAGAACAGATTTAAAGTACAAATGCACTGAGAATTAGCCAACTTATTATGTCATTTAATAGTACCAACTTCCCACTTGTACTTTTACTTTATACGGCACGATAATCCTAATACTGCTCAAAACACTAATATTTCACATCAAGCACCACTTAAAAGTTAACTCGTTTTTTTTTTTTTTTTTTTTTTTTTTTTTTTTTTTGTTTTTTTTGTTTTTTTATTCAAAGTAAATAGGTGCATCAACATGAACACATTTCAACTGTTATATGAATCTGTCTCCGATTAATATTGAACAAAACACAGGTCTGGTGAATAATTTAAGTAGATGCAGAATGTAGTATTTGCTACGAACATTATTAAACAATTGTAATTTTTAACAAGATTGAGACATACCAGTACATATACATATTCGTACATACACTTCCACACATGTATACATACATGTACATATATACATGTATGTTATGCATGTAATGCATGTAATATATATGTACATATATACATATATATTACATGCATAACCAAGAAATACCATGCTTTCTACCAGACATTGAACTGGTATTTTCCTTGTTTTCAAAGAAGAAATATTTCCTCTTAGCCGGGGAAATAAATCTCTTTAACCGGAACTACTTTTTTTGTAACATATGAACGGCCTAGATTTTGACCCGTGGGATGATCTCAAATCCTTACTTACCGGCTGAAAATGTTTAAATCCATATGCTTTTTTCGTTGAAACAGGTCACAAGCATAGAAATTAATCCTATCTGAGCACAGAAATACATAAATATCCATTTAAATGGGAATATTTTATCACTTTTCAATCTCTCGATTCGTTTAGTTTTGTTTTTTTTTTTCAAAATGGCGCCCGAGTGTTCACTGCTTCGAACTGTCAATGTCGGTGTATTACTACGCCGACCCAAAATAGAAATGACAGCGTAAACAAACTGGCAGACTGGACTTGCCACAAAAGCCTCTTAAATGGTGTACTGTATTGCGGCGAAATGCATGTAATATACAGAGAGAGAGAGAGAGAGAGAGAGAGAGAGAGAGAGAGAAGAATCTTTTCGTCTAAGGGATCAAAACGTTTGCTTTCAGCAATAAATTTTTGTACTTCACGGAATATTGTTTCATTTAAATGGTTATCAAGTTGACAATCACCATAAACTAAAACATTCAGACTCGGTTTACAAATTGCCGAAATATTACTTAGCATCGAAGCGCGTATTTCATCATAGTGTGAGCAGTCAAATAGACAATACCTTGTTGATTCGACCTCTCCGCAGATGCATAATACATTATCAATAATGTTTTTAGAAAACAGCTGCTGATTTAATGAGCTACATTCAGTTCTCAGTCTAGTATGTTGTATTTGTAAGTCTCTAGGTCCATTTAAGTAGTAATTAGGGGTTTTTGGAAGATCCTTAATTAACTGATGCTTGAAGATTGTAAGAGAATCACCGTTAGAACATTCAGTTGGTAGTTCATTCCATTCTCTAATACTCGATGGTATAAATGATTTGTAACACAACTGTGTTCTTGTCAATACGGGTCTAACATTTTGTGAGTCACGAAGACTATAAGCTGTATTTTCAAATGACGACGGAACAAGAGATGACAAGTAAGCTGAAGAAAGATCATATGACATTTTTTAAAACATGTATAATTTGTGTTTTCTTCTTCTCTGTGTCAGTGGTTCCCATCCTATTTCCTGGTATAATAAATTCACAGAAATTAACTTTGTTGTACCAGTAACAATTCTTGCTGCTTCTATCTGTATTTTTTTTCTAAAGCATTAAATACATACTGAGTACAATTGTCCCATACAAATATCAACATATTCTAGGTAGGACGAATAAATGATATATATATTATTTGAAGAGAATCCCTATCAAGTAAACTTTTAACTTTCTCATAATATATATTCTTTGCCAGGCCTTTGCAGTTATATAAATGATACATGTGTTTGTTCGTATCATGTACCATCATGCGAGACAGATATGCCTAAATGTTTATGATTCTCTACTTACTTTGTATTTTCACTGTTCATTGTCAAAGGCAAATGAACAGCCCTATTAACTTTTCTAGAGATTAAAAGTGATTCTGATTTTGATGGATTAAATTTGACTGACCAGGTTTTTGCCCAGTTGTTGATAATTTCAAAATCAACATTCATTATTCTAGCAGTTTCATTTGGATTATCGACTATCATATACAAACTTGTTTAATCCGCAAACAATCTAATATTGGCATGTATATCTACCACAATGTCATTTATGTATAAAAGAAATAAAAGAGAGCCAAGAATAGATCCTTGCGGGACACCGGCTTTAATAAATATCCAGTTAGAAACGGCACCTGGTATAACAACCCTTTGTTTTCGATTTGTAAGATAGTTTGATAACCAGTCTAATAATTCCCCATTAATTTCAGCTTTTCTCAATTTAAACAAAAGGCCTTTATGCCATACGCGATTGAAGGCTTTACTTATATCACAGAAAACTGTTCTTACTTCCTTACCGTCGTCCAGTGCTTTACAAAACATTTTATAAATGTCTACAAACTGATTAACTGTTGAATCACCCGAAACAAAACCAGACTGCAAGCATGAAATTACGTTATTTTCATTGAAAAATTAAAAATATGCTTGTGTATTATTTTCTTCCATAACCTTGCCTATAGTATTTAAAAGTATAATTAGAAACTAAAGAAGGGTCATCTTTTTTATATAGTGATGACACATTAGCCTCCTTCCATACGTTGGGACATTATCGATTAATTAAAGAGCATTTAAAGAGTTCAGATAATGGTTTCGAAAGCGGAATTGCTAGATCTTTAAGAACCCTGTTATTGATATTGTCAGGTCCCGATGACTTTCTTAGTTTTAGAGTTTGCAGAACAGAGTTTACTTCTTCTGATGTAACAGAAATAGTATTGAGACAAGCATCTTAAGGAAATATAGGAGCTGGAAGTGATGCATTATTGTCATCTATTACTGTTTATTCAACAAAAAGTCGTTTAAAAAGTTAGCTTTTGCAACATTGTCTGAATAATAAGTATCATCGTGTAAAAGAGTGGTAATGGCAGTACTATTTGATAAGTTAAAAGATTTAAGAGTTTTCCAATAATCAATGGATGATAAATTTGGGCGCTTCAGTTTGTTTGCCAAAGAGCCAATAGTCCTGTTTTGATTTGCGTAAGAGGTATGTGACTTCATTCCTAACCTTTTTATAAGCCTCAAAACGTTCTCTGTTTTTGTATTTTTTATACAACCTATTTCTTTTCATTAATTTTCTTATATTGCCGTTCATCCAGGAAAGATCATGTGGTCAAACAGTAATGGTCCTATTACGAACACGTTCTTTTATCATTTCTAAGAGTTTATCAGAAAATGTTTTAGCATAATTATTGATGTCATCATTACATGTAGATATAGAATTCCAATCAAATTCTGATAACTTTTTCCTTAGAGATTCATAATCGCCTTGATCGTAAGTCCAAATAAACATTTCTAAAAATTGCGCTTAACATATCAGTGACATCAAGATCAAGTGAGACGATGTTCCATTAACTTTTTTGCAGTACATGAAAACATTGTTGCAGCATTCAGTGTCTCGTATAAAAAGACATCTCTTGTTTATTTAAAAGCAAACTTTAAGACGCAAAATATGCCAGAGCAGTCAGTATCTTAACGTCCTATAGAAGCTTAATATCCAATAAAAGTTATCATTTGTGAATAATCTTTCATTCTCTGACAGTCCAGAAACAATAGCTTTCTAAGAATATTAGTCTATGTTGTTCGGAAGTTATTGTCAATGCTATTAAATGGTAAATGGTGGAATATGTATGCACTTTTCAGTGCTGTTCTGTCAACTGATTTCAACAAATTTTGCACGGTTTTGATTTTTTTTAAGAACACAGATTTGTGTACACACGCATTGATGACTGAAAATTAATCAGAATGCTATAACAGAAACAATTGCCTTTTAAAAAATATGAAGTTCGCCGAGATATCTGATATAGCCCATGATATACTTGGCATATACTCACCTGTGCATATCTCAAGTTTTTAGTATGTATAATACATGCAATTTTATATGGTAACTCATTTTTAATTGCAGTAAAGCTTTCACTTTTTTTTTTTTGCACCCAGTGGGAAGGCAAAATTTTAAGAATTTTTTTATAAGCTGTAACCGGAAGTGTTTTTTTTTTTTTTTTTTTTTTGTTGTTGTTGTTGTTGTTTTTTGTTGTTGTTTTTTTGTTGTTGTTGTTGTTGTTGTTTTTTTTTTGTTTTTTTTTTTTTGTTTTTTTTTTTTATTTTATTATTTGTTTTTTATCATTTAATAGTAGTAAATGCCTGGTTTTAAAATATCTGATCAGTTCTGGAAAGAAAGATATATTTCCTTCTATTTTTATTCCCTTATTGAAGAGACATGCTGGATACTGCATCCTTAATTTTTTATCCTCTTTACATCATATTGTGCATCCTTTATCAAGTTTTAAACGCCAATCATTTTTTAAAGGAACTTAAAAACTCTGAACAAACAAAGGTTTTTAAACATTCAAAGTCAGTATGCAACTTGGATCTTGTTTGTATCCTGATCAGGCAACATAGTTTTCAATCTTCCAAAACGGGATGTACTGTTTCACAACAAGGCATCAAAAAATTTAATGTCATGTGTTCCCGAACGGGATACACAGAAGTTAAAAAAAAAAAAACGTCTTGATTTCAAACCGTAATAACTTTTTTCTAGGCACTTTAAAAAATTTCTGAACGGTCAAAAGTTAGACAATTTCTTCATCTTTGTGCTTCTAAAATTTGGTGGAAATTCGTCAAAAACTGTGATACATTTGTTTCGTTTTCTGAGGTTACTAGAAAAATGATCAAATGATGCCTGATCGGGTATCGTTACTAATTATAGTAACGTCTACCATGTAAATTAAAAGGGCACCCCAAAGGTTATTGATGCCCGATCGGGCACCTTTACTGGTTCTGGAGTGTACTCTTTATGGTGGGAAAGTGGGAAAACGGTTCTTATGCTATGTGAGAACAGCGAAGGCGCAGATCAGCCTGCACATTGGCATACTGATCCTTCTCTATCCGCTTACAGCATCAGTGGGTACTGTAAACTGCTTACATCACAAAAACATACCTATATAATTTTGACCTCCTTAAACCCCACATTTTTTATATTAAAACTTGGGTTTAAAGGGGTATACATTATTTTTCTTATTTATGCTCAAAAGCATAGATTCTTGGTAGTCGTTTGAACCGCCTCGGCGAGGCGGTTCTAACGAGTACCCATAATCTATGTTTTGAGCAGAAATATGAAAAATATTAGAGTTTTTATCTGAATTTTTTTAGTTTTTGGTGGTAAAATTTTCAGTATATTTGAATAGGCGTGTTTTCATAATGACTGAGTAGTCTTTATCAGACAATTTAGAAGTTACGTAATGGTCTATGGGTACTGTAGAAATATATTGACGAATCTCCAAAGAGTGCGCAGATGCGTAGCCAACCTGTAGAATACTTGTTTAATTTAAACTATTTAGAGTTTTACGGCCTCTTCAACACTGTTAATGTCATCTCGAGCCGGTCATTTAATCTATTCGCACTTTTCCTGGGCAGGCTTAGTCCTCTAAACAGTTAGCCAGCACTTGTGCACATATTTTCGCCAGTAAGAGACAACTGCCTTTCTCGAAGTAGCGGAGGCTGTGGTGGTGGAGGTGTGGGGGATGACCGTAGAAGGTGTGAGGGATGACCATAGAAATTATTTACAGTCGAACCTCAATGGGTCGAACATCTTTGGGACCATGGAAATTCGATCGAGACATGGGTAGTTCGAGCCACTGAGGGTTAATCATGGCACCAGTTCAGGAAGCAAATAGCGATAATTTAGGTAAATCTTTTCGATTTTCAACACAGTGATTGTATTTTGAGTGTACTCATTAGAATCGCCTCGATGAGGCGATTCTAATGAGTACACACAAAATACAATTTCACAATAAAATAAGAAAATCTCCTTAAATATTTGTTTTCTTGAGCTATCACAAGAATTTCGTAGGGACTCAAAAAACGAGTTCGAATTAGCCATAGTAAACGAGTCATCGGTGTTCGAGCCATCGAGGTTCGACTGTACATCGACGAACAGAGAATGTGCGAATGCGCAGGCTGATTTGCAGAATGCAACGGCGACCAGAGAAGACCTCATCAGAGTTCGCAGATGCTCAGTCTCATCTGGGCCCTCGCTATTCGCATATGGCATAAGGGTTATTTTTCCGCGTTGAACATCATGTTTTAACATGCCAAAAACATGCATTCTCACCGCCCGGTGTGTAGAAATAAACCGACATATTTAAGCCGCAACTAGAGAAAACGTACCTTCTGACATGTGCGCCCAACGAAAACTCAAATCAGCCTGCGCGTCCACGAAGTCTGATCAGCGTCCTCATTGTTCGCATGAAAACACTTTACATCCTTGGCTATTCAAATTGCGCCCAGTGAAGATTCTGATCAGACTGCGCGAATGCGCAGGCTGATCTGAATCTTCGCTGGGCGCACATTTTCGATGGTACGTTTTCTGACGTCGTGGTTCATTTGATAAGGACATAAACTGACAAAATCGACTTCGTACCAGGAGAACAGGGAACAATTGTTATAAAATTTGTAAACAAACGTTATCAGCTGAAGTGGCTATTACGTTGACATGATATATAAACATAAATTCATCACACGGTGCAAAAATTCTCATCTTTTTTTTTTTTTTTTTTTTTTTTTTTTTTTCACTTCCTAGCAAGTCTGTGGAGTAAATAAATGAAGATGGTGGGACAAGGAGCCTACTGGCCTTTCGACATCATTCGGAAATATTTATTTGCTTAGCGTTTTATTTTAAATGAAAATATTTTGTTTTGATTAACCATATTTTATCACAAACCATTTGTCTTTTCTGTTGCTACGTTTTGTTCACATATACGTACCCTAAAATTAAATTTACGACCAAAATTTGGTCTGACCTATGCACTTTCTATAGTAAAGTGGTCTTTTGGAATTTTTGTCTAAGAAAATATTTTTATTACTTTTCTTTGCCGATTTTTAATTATTGATGTTACACAACAATATTTTGAAAAATTCAGAAAATTTCAAGCGGAACTTATTGAAAATCTGCCTCTGAGTGAAAATATTTGATTTAAAAAATAAATAAATAAAAGGTAAAGTACTAGAATAAAAAAAAAACTTTGTGGGCATAGGTAATTACGACAAATGGTTTGCATTAAAACATGACAAAAGTTTGTAAATTTACTTCTTCTGTGTAAATCTCCAAGCAAAAAAACGACTTTCTGAAAGATGTAGAAAACACAGTAGTTTCTTTTCTATAGGCTTCCATTATAGTATTTGGCTATTAAACATCTGACCCTCACAATATATTCGTTGACTTCTCAAAGTAAAGGTTAACCTTTGACTGAGAAAATATATCTCAAAAAGAAGGGGTCTATCGGCATGGTTAGGCATTTTTTCTGTCCTAATAAACAAATGCAATTAAATGACATATATCTTTTTGTAAATCTGACATAAACTCAAACAGTCCCATCTATTTTACATTTTAATCAGAATCAAGCTCTTTTTTTTTTATCAAATTAGCTCTTGGTTTCGCATTCTTGCTGGTTCCAGTTTTCAGCACCCTAATTGGTACCATGTTACCTGATGTATCAGTCGACCACAAGTCAAGAGTCTTCTTAAAGGTCTTAAAAATCAATGTTTGCTGTAAATTTCTCTTAAGTATTTGGACAGACAGGCCTGAGCAAAGATTGTAGGCCCAGGTCAGACGACGCAGAATGCGGCGACTGATCGGGGTCTGCGCTGTTTGCTACTCATATCAAGCAGATTTAGACACTTCAGCAGGTAGTGACACCGAGTTGTTTACATTTTAGGACAAATATGATAAGGAGTTAAGGCGTCCCAATACTACGCTAGAGAAGACCCACGTGCTAATCGGAATCTTCTCTTGGCGCACATGTGCATATGCCATATTGTGCATTTTCTCCCCTTACTGATCATATGTTTTCAACATTGAGATAAAATATGCATATCTGAAGCTACATTTAGTAATTTCTGAGGGAAATGGAATTCATAGCTCCTTGTAGAAAATATTTCCTCCTAGACTAAGGAAATTATGGTGGCATATAACTGACATCTAAATATTGAGATACTAAGTCGACTTTTTCTGCTTTTATGTCGATTTAAAATTTATGACCTGATGCTATATCGACTTCCGTTGATAACGATTATCGCGACTGCAAGTCGTGATACTGTCCAGAAGTGTCATCCACAACGTCAGCATCATGAAACACTTTTACAACTATATGTCGACATTATAATTTTTATCTCGACTTCCGGTCATGTTATGTAGTAGGATTTGTTGAAAAGATAATGATAGTCAGATAGTGACTATGCCGGTCGAGATATTTAAATTCGGGACGATGTGACGTATTACATTTAAGGCTTAATATAGTGTATGGTGGCATATAGATGTTATATAATTATCGTTTCTTGTAAACAACTCTGCGATTGCATTAAGACTGGCACTGGCTGTGTGGTTTTGGTCCAAAAATAAACTTTCACGACTACGAAAACGTATCTCAACGCTAACTGGCAAATCATGACATGTAAAAGAACCAGAAGTCGAGATAATAAAAAATAGTAGAAAATAAGTCGTCATACAATGTTAACACACTTTGTTTTCTTGAAGGCAGCTTAGAGCAATATTACGACTTGCAGACGCGATAACCATTATCAACAGAAGTCGATATAGCACCAAGTCATAAATTGTAAGTCGACATAAAGGCAGAAGAAGTCGACTTAGTATCTCAATATTTAGATGTCAGTTATATGCCACCATAGGAAATATTTCCTCAAGAGTGCTATCAAGCCTGTGTGATTAGTGAAGATGACGTCACGTCGCAAAACTTATTGACGTCATTCAATAAAACGCCGAAAGAACATAAAACAGCATCTGAAGAAACAAAAGCATTTTAGTGAAATGTAGTAGCCTATATCATTTAATACACCTTGAGTTTCAAATACAGGAATATTTCTCTCGAGACTTGCAAATCTTTTATATCGTACTCGATTGTTTGTCGGATTTAAAACCCTCTCGGTAAATGTTACCTGTATTTTAAACTTGGGATGCATTAACCTGCCCGGTATATCTGAACCTGTAACAGTGACGTAGACAGAACGGAACTACTTTTACGCACATCCAAGAAAGTCTCGAAAATTGCACGGCCCGTCAATGTTTGTTTTGTTGTTTGTTTGTTTTTTCGTTTTTTTTTTTTTGTTTTTTTTTGTTTTGTTTTTTTTTTTTTTTTTTGTTTTTTTTTTATGTTTGTTTGTTTTTTTTTTGGGGGGGTGGGGGGGGGGGGGCGGTTGTTGTTGTTTTTTGTTTGTTTGTTTGTTTTTTGTTTGTTTGTTTTTTTTGTTTTGTTTTGTTTTGTTTTGTTTCGTTCTTTTTACAGATTAAGAGATCTGGAAATATCCTCTAGCTCACTGTCAAGTTTCAATTTGACCGGTTGCGACATAACAAAGCTGTAAAACATCATATAGGCCCTACCTACAGTGTTTTATTGTCTATGGGAGTAACATTTTGCAAATAACTTATTTCATAACTGATCAACTTGAAATTTGATAGAAAAGTAATGATAGGCTAACATTTTATAATATGCAAAAAAATCACAAATATACAGTAGTGTGCCTGTGGACAACCGCTACAGAAAGACTATACGGACCGTGCATAGCTGCAAAAGCTGGTTTCTCCCTAGTATTGCTTCTAAAATAGAAGCTACTCTTAATGGAAAGAATTGGCTTCAAGAGGAGCTACTCTTAAGGAAAGAATTTGCTCCCAGAGGGAGCAAATTCTTTCCATTAAGAGTAGCTCCTATTTTGGAAGCGATAATTCTTTCCTTTAAGAGCAGTCCCTATGGCAAAGAAGCAAAATAATATGTTGATTGTTGTCGTTCTTCTTCTTTTTTTTTTTTTTTTTTTTTTCTTACGCATGTTATGCACATGCGTACTGAGCGAAATGAGCGCTCCACCTGTGTAACGTTCTCTTCTTTTACAGGCCATGTTACTAAATATGACTGCTATCAGCTGAAGAAACAACATGACTTATAAAAGCCACCATATTAAATCTCGTAACGAGTTCTTTGAGCTTATAAATAAATGAATGAATAATAATGGCGACAGAAACATCAAGTGACGTCGGAATATTATCCACTGATTCTTTCACGTTCTCATCTGTACAAAATATCTCAACCAACTCATCAATGACGCCAACGTCTTCGCTATCAACTTTATTAGATCTGTCAACAAATGCAACAGGTTCGACCAATTCCACAATCGACCATGCTCAAGGTATTGCAAACTTCATTAACCCTTTCACCCTTGAATTTCTAAAGAGGAATCTTCCATCTTTGATATCGGGCAAACCGATTTTTGTTAAAAAAGGATGTCACTCAAGAATCAAACAGAGTGACAGAGTACCGTAATAAACCTAAGTGTTCGACAGACATGACCTGAGTACGGCATGTTGTCAGGGTCTACTCTATTTTCCGCTCATCAACCAGATTTCTAGACACCTCAACAGGCAGCGAAATGGACTTCTTCAAACCTTAGGACAAATAAGTAAGGACTGGATATCCAAATACTCAGTGTATTGTAGGGCGAAGACCTATTGAATGTGCAAAGACTATTCAGTAAGACTGTGAGAAGAATGGCCGAGGCGGGCCTCCGTAGTCAGTCGCGCGTTGCCGTTTACTAACTTTTATCACTCTTTTGATTGATTGTGTTGGGGTTTAACGACACATCAACCCTTGTGGGTCATTTTGTGTCGTCTCCCAGAGACAGGGAGAAAAGAGATAGAAGAGATAGTAGAAGAGATGAAAGAGAGGACAGGGAAGAAAGAGGAACAGGAGTGAAAGTGAAGAAACAGAAGAAATAAAAACATTCCCCTTCTACCCTTACCTGCTACAAGGATAGCAGGCCTTGCCCAACTGTAAGCCAATATCAATTGGACGCCCCGGTGCCCTGAGGTACAGGACACCTTCGCACCACCCGACCATCCCCCTTATCACTCTTTGCGCTAATCATGAAAAATGGGGATATTTTCTCTCTTTTTTGTCATAAAATAGGTTTGAAATTTCATGCAAATTGTCTCTGAAGAGAAATTTGCATTTGTCTCTGAGGAGACAGTTTGCATGAAATTTTAAAGCTTATTTTCTGGGAAAAATAAGAAATATATTTCAAATTGTTGTCTGCTGAGCTTTTACTCAGCATGCTAAGCGTTAAAAATGTTTCCTTTATTTTACGGTTTTCCATTGTATAATCTAATACAGATCTAGTGACAAAAATAAGAAGTGCATCACTTTTGAACTGCAAAGAAAGGCAAGATTAATACGTCTGTAAAATCTGGACTGCGACATTTGCAAACAGTGCAGACCTGATCAGGGTCTGCACTGTTTGCTTAAGTCAGTAAGTTAATGGTTAAATGAAAAAAATCTTTTAAAGTCCCCATTCAGGACCATTTTCCAAGCCGCTCTCAGAGGCAATCGACACACCGGTGCTGTCAATGTTTTGATAACAATATTTCTATACGTGTTGGTCCACAATTTCTTGCATGCATAATTAATATCAAGGAATAAATAATTCAAACATATCCTCATTTGTTGCTCTACATGCGCAGTTTACACACTAGACTGGCTTTACAATGATAAGGTATTATTTTCTTTCTGTTTTGCTATTCAGTACTGTTGCGTTTCTTTTCTTTATTTTTTTTTTTTTTTTTTTTTTTTTTTGTCCGTATAGTTTCTTGTTAATTTACAGGCATAGACCCGGCGGCGAGGACTGCGGCAATAGTTGTGTTTGTTAGTGTGATAGGAGCAGCTACTCTCGGGGTTATTCTCTTTATATGTTTTCGAAGAAGAAGGTAAAATATAATTGAACATTGTTTGTAATCCACTAGTTATGTTTTGCATGGTTTTGACAAGTGTTCAACGTTACGCATGATTTGTATTCTAACTTCCAACGCGTCATTGTCGACAGCAGCAGGCGACATTCTGAATATATGTTTTGTTATTATTATTATTATTATTATTATTATTATTATTTCGTAGAAAATCACGCTTGACATTTCATGTGAATCGTCTACCCAGCAGACGATTCACATGAAATGTCAAGCGTGATTTTCTCTACGGAAAAAATGTCATCTGCTTCACTTTTTCATGGCCTTTTAACATTTAAGACTCGCGCAGACGACAATTTGATTATTCTTTTTTCTTATTTTTCCCAGAAAAAATAGGATTTGACATTTTATGCAAAATGTGGCCTAAGGAAACAATTTGCATGAACTGTAAAACTCTTTTTTTCTGGGGAAAATATGAAAAATATTTTAAAATGTTGTCTGCTGAAGTTTTTATCCAGCATGTTCTTAAAGCCTTCAGAGAGGCATTTCATATGCTGAGCCTCATACTTTAAGGACAAAAGCAAGATAAATACTCCAAATATTGTCTGCTGGATATTCTTTCCAGAACGTAACGGCTAAATGTCTTGAACTGATTGTTAAATGTATAACGTTTATTTTTTGTTTTTTTTTATTTTATTTTTTTATTTTTTTTTTTTTTTTTTTATTTCAGTCTGCAACAAGTCATTGTCTACGCCTATATGCGTGGACAAGCTTAGCGCATCACGAAAACATGCCTATATAATTTTGACCCCTTTAAACCCCACTTTTATATAGTAAAACTGGGGTTTACAGGAGTATACATTATTTTCTTATTTCTGCTCTAAAACATAGATTGTGTCGAGGCGGTTCTAACGAGTACCCACAATCTATGTTTTGAGCAGAAATATGAAAAATATCAGAGTTTTTCATCTGACAATTTTCATTTTTTGGTGGTAAAATTTTCGGTATATTTGAATAGGCGTGTTTTCGTAATGGTTTGCCACTGCTCCTGGAACTTTATAAAAAGGTCATGGACTGGTTCAATACTAATTTCAATAGGACTGCTCAACGTCATTTCACCCTCCCCCCCCCCCCGCCCCTCCCCCCCGCCCCCCCCCCCCCTCCCTAAAAAAACAAATGGTCTACGCTTAGCACACAATGTGTGCTAAGCGTAGACGGAAGCTTGTTTTGTGAAAGCTAATCTAATACAACATGTACATTTATCGGGAAACAGAATTTTATGGGATCTAATTTATAAGTTAAGGAAGATTATGGAAATTTATATTTCGAACAATCAGAAAAACTGATTATTAACCGTTATAAAATGTTATGTTATAATGCTGATATTATGCTGCAGGACTCCATGGCCGATTGTTGACTCAGTCATGGTTGATAATTATGCTCTCCCCTTTTATTGTATGTCGGTGGATCGTGTTTCGGATTCAGTAGTGTTATTGGAAGGCAATGTTCTATTATTGTGCGCTATCTGGCGTCTTTTTCAATTTTGTAATCAAGCCTCAAGATTGCTTTACTAGGAGTTAATTTATATGCTGTCTGTATTTGACCAAGGATTAGTTTGCGACCCCCTACGCTGCCCGAACAATAATACATAGCTGTAGCAGTAAGGGCGAAGTTCGCTCCAGGTATAAGCACTCCCGTAACCCTTCCCAAACACATATATCACGGTTTCACTGTTGACCGTTTCAAAGCGGTATTCCAAGGGTGGATTCAGATAAGCTCGAGGGGTTCAGTCATTTTTTTTTTTTTTTTTTTTTTTTTTTTTTTTTTTTTTTGTTTTGTTTTTTAATAATCTCAATTTCCAATGTCGTATGAGTAGTGAAAAACCCATCAGTGACCGCCTCCAAACTGTCAGGAAATCATCAGCTTAATTTAGTCCGTTCTATTTTATTTTCAGGCAATCATCATACATACCTTTTCCCTGTGGAAACATATGTCTGCAAAGTCGAAAAAGACATTCATCAATAACGAGTCACAACCCTCTCACAAACGACGATGCTGACTTCGTAATAACACGTGATCAAGAATTATTCTCAATAGGAGACCAGGATGGCGGAAACGACGGTCGTGACCGGTCACGTGTTCGTGATGAGACTGAGGACGATTATTTCTATGATGAAATATTTGAAAAGTCTGCATTTGTGGATGAACAAACAAATAAATCAAACACAAATTTAACTGTGGACGACTTTGATGACGAGTTTGACATTCCAGATTTAGATTTTAGATCACCTTCAAATTTTAAGGCTTCTTAAAGCCTTTTGTAACTTGCTTTGCGTTAAAATAACTGACTCCACTTGGTGAATTTTGTTGTTTTATTGTAGCCATGTTTGCAAGGGAGGCAACTCTTCTTTCCTGTACAACAATCGGACACTAATGGAAAATAATTTATTCCCCTTTTCAGATGAGTGTTCTCCAGAAAGAGCATCCATTCTCTTTAATTTTATTAACTCTTTCACTACCATATGCGATAATAATAGCATAGCACTAGTTAAGGCGCATTTTTTAATCCAAAAGTATTGATATTTTTCTTATTTCTCCACGACAACATATGTTGTGGGTACTCATTAGAAGCGCCTCGGCGAGGCGCTTCTAATGAGTACCCACAACATACGTTTCCGTGGAGAAATAAGAAAAATATTTACCGGACACCCTCCCTTATCTAGACCTATGAATAGGCTTTTGCAAACAGCGTAGATTCTAATAAAACGGCTAATAATGAGTCGTCTCATTAGAATATACGTTGTTTGACATTCAGTCTTTCAGCTTTACAATATAGATATTCTTTACAATCAATAGTTTGTTAAAAACACAAAGCAGACTACAAATGTTGTCTGAAATTTGGCACCGAAAGAGTTAATTGAAACGGTGCATAATATTTTGATAGTTTGGAGAAAATAAAACGAACACCAAGCCGAAATATTTTATGATAAGATGCTAACAGAAATTCATTTCCAAATAGACACATCAACTCATCTGTATTTATTTCGTCAGCTGAGATTACGTCCAAGCATTGCAGATCCTGAAATGTCGTCTATGACCGTAGTCTGTGAGGACTAATGTATGTACGATGGGAACAAAGAGCAGTTAGGTACAAACATGGCTGGTCATAGGTTCGATATAAACCAGTGAGGAGATCAGCTTCTCCACCAACATTTTAACCAATTGGACATTTCCATGTTATCCTCGTATCATAAGATGCGTACACCACTATTATAAAGACATAATGAAGACTTCTAGATCAGAGAGTTAGAACTGTAAATCATGGATGGCCATGCACATGACCAACAAAATAATTCAAGAACTATACTGCCACAGCCCTTGATAAAAAAAATGAATAAATACGTTCAGGCAGCGCAGAATCAAAGATCATCATCCACCACCGATACATATGGGAAGAGCAAACAAATACATCCGAACCTCAATGGCTCGAACATCTTTGGGACCATGGAAATTCGTTCGAGACATGGGTAGTTCGAACCACTGAGGGTAATCATGGCACCAGTTCAGAAAGCAAATAGCGATAATTTAGGGAAGTCTTTTCGATTTTCTACACAATGATTGTATGTTGAGTGTACTCATTAGAATCGCCTCGAAGAGGCGATTCTAATGAGTACATACAACATACAATTTCATGATAAAATAAGAAAAAAATCATTAAATATTTGTTTTCTTGAGTAATTGGAAGAATTTTGTAGGGACTGAAAAAAGAGTTCGACTCATCCACGGTAAACGAGCTATCCGTGTTCGAGCCATTGAGGTTATACTGTAGAAATAGCCACAACAAGAACATACGGCTAAACGACAAGCCAAGTTATCAATTCCCTCTTCACTAAGTGAGATGATCCCTCCAGTACTGTCCTGCAAACCTCAAAAAATGGACAATAACTGATTATTTTCATATTTTCTAGGTCAGTTTATATACCAGGTTCTAACAGCATATGCCCAAAGTACCTTACCTTCGAATTTAGGAATTCACATTTTAAATGCGTTTAACTTCAGAATGTGCTGACAAGTAAGAAGACACTGCTTCCAAACAATCATGACATTCTGTCAGCAGATCATTCATTTGTCACCAAGCTATTAGTTCGAAAGGCATACTTCAATGTATATAAAATACTCAAACAAGACTTCCTGGAAAGCAATGTCGTACCTGCTGGTGCTGGCAGAATTATAAATGAGTTAAACACTAACATTCATGTAAATAATGACAAAGCCATTGGAGGTGACATTGTTTGTTGATCATGGTCATAAAATCATACCCAGTGTTTGACCCAGCTAGCATTCTACGTAAATCAACATCGGCCCGTCATCGGCCCGTCAGCTACCCTGACGGGCCGATGACGGCCCGATATTGATTTACGTAGAATGCTGACTGGGGAGTGCCTGCAACGGTGGAAGTGTTTGGTGAATGCAGGTCATGCTTTATCAGAAATTAAGCTAAATGCTAGGGCTGACGAAAAAAATAAACATTAGATCGAGAGACATTGGTCAGGGTCATTGAATACTCCCACTTTTTATTTGGGGAGTGTATGTAAGGTGTTACGGTTATACAATGTAGGTCCTATAATTGATCAGAAAGGGAACCAAACGTCACGATTGATGCCAGCACTGTCGAAGATATTTGACCGTGAAATGTAGGTCACGGTCAAAGAACAAGAGACCCATGGGCCACAACGCTCACCTGAGTTAACTGCTGTAAGTTAATCAGGTCATTCACTCATCATTCCCTATTAGCCCGTCAAGTTTCAAGGCAATGGCTTAAACAGTTTTTGAGATATCTTGCTTACAAGGTTAAAATGGACAAGAATTAATATTATGCGTAGATTAAAATATGAACTAGACAGGAAATCTTTAGAAATAATTTATACAACATTTATACGACCTATATTAGAAATGCTGACGTTATTTGGGATAACTGCTGCGATTATGAAAAACAGGAACTCGAAAAAATACAGATAGAAGCAGCTAGAATAGCTTCTGGTACTACTAAACTCATATCAATTCAAAATCTTTACAAAGAGATTGGTTGGGAAACTCTCGAAAAAAGAAGAATTAATCATAAGCTGATTCTGTTCTACAAGATGTATAATAACTTAACTCCTGATTATCTTTCATCACTTGTTCCTTCTTCAGTTAACGAAGGATCACGTTACAATTTGAGAAACGCAAATCATCACGAAAACATGCCTATATAATTTGGACCCCCTTAAACCCCACTTTTATATAGTAAAACTGGGGTTTATAGGGGTATACATTATTTTTCTTATTTCTGCTCAAAAACATAGCCGAGGCGGTTCTAACGAGTACTCACAATCTATATTTTGAGCAGAAATATGAAAAATATCACAGTTTTTTTATCTGAAAATTTTAAATTTTTGGAGGAGAAATTTTCTATATATTTGAATAGGTGTGTTTTCGTAATGTGATGTCCAAACTATTAACGCGAGAACTGCTTTGTACATCAATTCATTCCTACCGTCTGTCATACGAGAATGGAACACTTTATCAGAAAATGTTAAATGTCTAGATTCAATTGATTCTTTTAAACGACAGATAAGCCGAAACAAAACTGCAGTTCCAAAATATTTTTATACTGGAAGCAGAAAGTTACAAATTTTACATACTAGGCTACGCACAGGTTGTAGCTCTTTAAATCATGACTTATTTGTAAAATCAATTTCAGACACCCCACTCTGTTCTTGTAGAAGTGGTGATGTTGAAAACGCGGAACATTTTTTCATTCTCTTGTAACTTCTATCGAGATAATCGAATCGAACTTTTTCGGATAGAGTCTCAATACTGTAACGCGTCTCTACATGTATTTCTACATGGTGATGAGTCACTTCCTTATGAAACAAATCAAGTCATTTTTGAAGCTGTTTACAAGTATATACAGAACAGCAAAAGATTTTAGGCACTTACCAGCAGGTGATACCAGTATCATCTAATCAGATTAAATCAGAGCTGGTGATATATGAGGTCAGTATATTTTTGTTTACGATATTATTGGAAATTATCAAGTGAAACCTTCCACCCTTTCCGCCCCTTCTCGCCCCGGATTATCTTTTTATACTTTTTTTCTATTGTCTCATTTTTCATTTTCTTTGTTTCTTTTTTCATTGTCGCTCAAACCATCATTGTGGTATTATGTTATCTCCTGTTACTGTAAAGTTGTTTTAATTTCATTCTGCTATAATGATTGATTGAGTCTCTGTTCATATATCGTATTGTCTACGTTAAATAAGTAATCCTTGTAATAATGATAAACTGCCATGATGTAATACAATTCATATATGTGTATTAGGAGAAGAACTAAATAAGCTTATGCTTCCGTTCTAATCCTATCTTTTGTGTATATGTCATTTCTGTTTGTATAATCATTGTAACTTTGAAATAAATATGTTTAAACCAAGGTTAAAATGCTGAAATTTTCAAAAGGCCATAAGTAAAAAAAGTTTTTTTCAGAAGTTAATTGGTTCATCTACTTATCTTGTCTTTTAAAGTTGTTTTTTTTTTTTTTTTTTTTTTTTGTTTTTCTAGTTTTAGCTCTGGCAACTATTTTGTTCAGCAGAGCAGAACCATTTTAGCAATTTTGGCAAAGGGGCATAAGAGGAACATTGATGTGAAATTATTTTGAAATGCGGCCTCAGACCAGGGAGATGTCGTATAAAGGTTGTTTTCTTTTCTTCTTTTTTTAGCTCTGGTGACCATTTTGTTCAGCAGAGCAATACCATTTTGGCCATTTTGGTAAAGGGGGATAAGAGGAAAATTTCTTTGAAATCATTTTGAATTCAGGCCACTGGCCAAGGAGATGTGGTTTAAAGGGGGGTTTTTTTTTGTTGTTTTTTTGTTTGTTTGTTTTTTTTTTTTTTTTTTTTTGTTTTTTTTATTTGTTTTTTTTTTTTTTGTTTTTTTTGTTTTTTTTTTTTTGTTGTTGTTGTTTTCTATTTTAAGTTCTGGCAGCCATTTTGTTCAGTCGAGCGGAACTTTTTTAGTAATTTTGGTAAAGGGCCGTAAGAGGCACACTTCTGTAAAATTACTTTGAAGTCAGGACACTGGCTGCAGAGGAGATGTCTTTTAAAGGTTTTTTTTTTTTTTTTTTTTTTTTCTATTTTTAGCTCTGACCGCCATTCTGTTCAGCCAAGCAGAACCATTTTAGCAATTTTGGTATGGGGCCATTGGAGGGACACTTCTAAGCAAATATTTTGAAATCAGGCCACTGGCCAAGGACAAGATGTTGTTTGAAGATTTTCTACTTCTTGTTCAATGGAGCGGAACCATTGTGGCCATTTTGGATTTCCAGTCGATATAATTTTAGCTCGTTTCGATCCAGAAGTCATCCTGTTGCTACACAGCAAGTTTCGGTTCAAGGCGACCAAAGGTTTGTGAAGATGTCGAAAGTAGATTTTCAAGACGGCAGCTGTGGTGGCCATCTTGGATTTTCTATCGGCTCATTTAGCTTATGTGTGTCTACTAAGCGCCCTAATGCTCATCATCAAGTTTAGATTCAACTGAACTACAGAGCTGTCCAAAATATGAATTCTCAACATTTTCCCATATAAATGTTTAGGGCCTATACAAATGCATGGGGAAGCAAAGTTGACCTTGCCGTAAAAAGGTCAAACGTCAACATAGGGTTATTATTTTAGCAATTTTGGTAGATCTCCTGTCCCCGATGATTTGTGCCAAGATTACGCCCCAGGGCTTATTTGGTTCTGGAGAAGATTTTTAAAGGTTTTTACCATATATGGACATGGCAGCCATCTTGGTCAATGGACCATGACCATTTTAGCATTCTTTCGTTCCCCTGCCCCTTCAGAGGAGAAGTCGTTTTCTCATTCTCAACATTTTTCCCATAGAAATGTATGATGCCCATACAAAAAAATGCATAGGGAAGCAAACTTGACCTCGTCGTAAATAGGTCAAATGTCAATGTACAACCATTATTTTAGTAGCTTTGCTAGATCTCCTGTTCCCGATGATTTGTGCAAAGATTCAGCCCCAAAGCGTCTTCGGTTCTGGAGAAAACGATTTTTAAAGGTTTTTACCATATATGGGCATGGCGGCCATCTTAGTCAACGGACCGCGACCATTTTAGCAATCTTTCGTTCCCACAACCTAAGGAGGCTCCATATGAAATTTGAGCAAAATTGGCTCAGCGGCTTTAGAGAAGTCATTTGAAAATGTTAACGGACGGACGCACGCACGGACGACGGACAAAAAGTGATCACCATAGCTTATCCTGAGCATAGCTCAGGTGAGCTAATGACACTACAATGTGTGAGTCCATAGTTATGAGAAATTGACCTGAATGTCAGGCCTGATACAAATGCTGACGGACAAATGGAAGTTCTCACGAATGGTCATCCGTGTGGCTAATCGATACAGTTTTTAGCCACTTAAAAGAAATTTTAGACACAGATCACAAATATATTAAAATACAAAATAAAAGTAAAAAAGGATTGCCTTTGGAAACAAAGAACACACAAAATCACAAAAATCGGAGACTCGGTTTGATTGAGTCTCTTCATATGCAACACTGTAGTTTGCGAGGCTGCATACGCCCCCTAGTGCCGGCTTAAGCGGTATTCGATGTTCAAAATAACCAGGATGGGCTCAATGATCACAAAAGAAATTAAATATAACCTGCACTATGATGATGTATGGGGAGACTTTTACGGCCGCCACACGACACAACACCAGCTACAGTAGAGTAAAATAAGTCAAAAATGATTGCCTTTGGAACCAGCAGATGAATAGAATAAGTTTTGAACTGCATCACTCAGAACCTTTGCCCCTAACTTTGACGGTTTTGGGAAAACAAGGTTTTGGGGGTAAAAGCTGCCAAAATTCAAGTCAGGGGAAACCCTGCTGGTCTCTCTTCTTTATGTTGGGTGCCAATATAAACAAAGGCGGAAAGTACTGTATCAGTGTCTTTGGAATCACAAGTGCCTTCTATATCGGAAGCAGATAGTCTGCCAACTACAACGGCAAGTTTCTTTAATCCCAGCAGGCACATGACGTTTATACAATGACTCATTAACACAAACAACGTCATGACGTCGCATCACCGTTACTGCAACGTTATATTATTTTACTACCTTAATATAGTATCTATATTGCTTAACAAGCCCGCATCATAGCATCACGAAAACATGCCTATATAATTTTGACCCCCTTAAACCCCACTTTTATATAGTAAAACTGGAGTTTACATGGGTATACATTATTTTTCTTATTTCTGCTCAAAACATAGATTGTGGGTACTTGTTAGAACCGCCTCGTCGAGGCGGTTCTAACGAGTACCCACAACCTATGTTTTGTGCAGAAATATGAAAAATATCAGAATTTTTTATCTGAAATTTTTCATTTTTTGGTGGTAAAATTTTCAATATAGTTGAATAGGCGTGTTTTCGTAATGGTAATGACAAGCTCGGCCAATACGGAAAATCTCGGCCAGTACAAGTAATGACCAACTTTTTCTGTACTGGCCTAGTTTTTTTGTTTGTTTTTTTTTTTTTTCTGTATTGGCGGACTTTTTTCTGTACTTTTTTTCTCAGTATCCGGCTTTCTCCATATTGATGGAGTGTTCTATTGGGATGGAGATAGTATGCGGATTTGCTGGTTTTACGTCATTTTCAACGAATTTACAATCTACAATCATAGTAAGGATGTGGAAGGCATGGTATGGACTTGGCCATATAATTGTTATGAAAAATTTTATTATTGAGATTATCATCGCTAAGCAAGATGTTTTAAGATTAATGGATAAAATTGTCAATAATCAAGTAATTTTATGTTGGTCGAGTTACAGGTCCACGGTTGGCTGTATTTAATTTGGATCAGTCAGCATTGTTAGGGTCATGTTCAGTTGGTCAGTCATCATGCATTTTTCTTGGGCAGCCTGTCCTCTTGGTAGTTTACCAGAACTTTGTGCACATACTTTTGCCAGTAACTGACAAGTGACCTTCTAGAATCAGCTGAAGGAGACCGACCACAGAAATTATTTCAAAATCACTCTGCAAGTTATGTGGCTGAGCTGGGATTCGAATTCACGACCCCATGTTCTGGAGATACTGACGGTGCTATGGAATCTGGGTTTACAAGTTTCTGTAGAATTGTATTACAGCCCAGTCAGCATTCTACGTAAATCTATATCGGGCCGTCATCGGCCCGTCAGGGTAGCTGACGGGCCGATGACGGCCCGATGTTGATTTACGTAGAATGCTAGCTGGGAGCTAATGGCGAGTAAACAATAAGAAGTGGATCTACAGATAAGTTGGTTTATTCGAAGATATTTAATTTGTCCATGCAATACAAACTGGTAGGATTAAAAAATCAATAGAAAACAGAATGTTAATCCTTAAAGTGCCAATAACAATTGCAGAAGATAATTTTTATCTTTTTTTTTATTTATTTATTTTTTTTTCTCAGAAAACAAGTCTTGACATATAATCCCAAGTACAACTTTCCTGGAGTAAATAGTCTTCAAGACATGAAGCAAATTTGCTGGGCCATAACATATAGGTCACTGACCTACACATATTTGAGAAATTAATCTGATGGTCACACTGATGCATTATACCAACTATGATGTTAACCCATTAAATAATCTAAAAGATATTAAGCAAAATCACTAGATCATGAAATTTAGGTCATACTGATTTATATTTACTTTGACGTAAAGTTTGGGTCACACTGTGCCATTATATGTAAATATGACATTTAGGTATCAAACAGTGGGAGATATAAGACAAAATCACAGGGCTATGAAATATAGGTCACATAATCCCAAAATATGATAGTAATACATCAAACCGTCTTCAAGATGTAACATAAAATCACTGGACTGTGAAATATAGGTCAGGTCACAGTGACCTACATTTACTTTTAGGTCAACTATTTGATCATACTAATTCATAATCCTAAATAATGATGTTCATACATCAATTAACATTCAAGATATGCGGCAAAATTACTGAACCATGAAATATAGGTCAAAATGACCTACATTTGTTATGCTGCCAATCGTGATGTCACACAGAACCAATATTCCAAGTATCACATTAATCCATGAAATAGTCTTCAAGATATAAGGCAATATCGCTGGAGCATGAAAATATGATCACAATGATCTTGACTTTACTACACTGAATGTTGATGTGATAAACATGTCTGATGCCCATCCTTCTTTAAGAAGTTGTTTGTATAAACAAACTGCAACATACTACTTTACTGAGACATTAATCCATGAAATAGGCTTCAAAATATGTCAAAATCACTAAGCATGATAATAAGGTCACAATGATCTTGACCTTATTACACTGAATGTTGTTGTGATAAACATGTCTGATGTCCATCCTTCTTTAATAAGAGGTTGTTTGTATAAACAAACTGCAATATACTACTTTATTGGGGTGTCCTAGATTTTGACCTCTAGCCCCACCCTGGGGCATGACCCAGGGGTCCACAGAAGTAGAATGGAAGACAACGCTCCCAGGTACCCCGTACCAAAAATATGAAAAGTTTTGGATCAGTGGCTGCAGAGTTATAAGCAAAAGACAAAAACTTCACGTAAAACTTTGACGTAAACATCACACTATTTTCTAAGTCTGTGACCTTGACCTTGGGTCAACAACACCAGCAGAATGATGTCAGCTATTCTGTAATCATCTAGTAGTAACACTAACTACATATCAACAGCCTAAAGTGTGCGCTTTCAAAAATATATGCAAAAGGAAAAAATTTCACGCAAAACTTTGACGCAACATTAACATTCGTACGGATGCATGCACGGACAGACGGACAAACGGACGGAGAGACGAAAACTATATACCACTCGACATACTTCATATGCGGGGGGTATAATTAAGAATGCCGCCTGCTACAAATTCTGCTTGGCAATTTTAAGGGTTAACATATTTGTTCATTTATACTACAGTAACAACAAACTTGAATATACTGTGCTTCTGATCGAAACATTAACAATACCTGTTGCCAGATAGAATAGCTCGCCTGAACTCGCGATTGTCAATCAAATAAAAAAAATAAGCTTTGAATTTAAAATCCAGATCATACTTGGGTGAGAAGTATGGAAGGGGAGGAGACGTGGTACTGGATATAATTTTGGATAAAGTACATATTTCTAAGTCCGTGACCTTGACCTCTAGGTCATAAGCAGGGGTGGGGATAGTGCCGAGTAAAATTTTGTAACCAATACCTATAATCGTGCGAAATATGAAGTAAATCCATGCAAGGATTTAGAAATTCAGAGATAAAAACTTTGAAGCAAAACTTTAGCATAACTTTCTAAGTCCCTGATCTTGACCTCTAGGTCAAAAGCAGGGGTGGGGATAGTGTAAAATAAAATTTTGGACCAATTTCTATAATCATGCCAAATATAAAGTAACTCCATACAGGGTCTTTAAAACTTTGACGCAAATCTTTAAAGGCTCCATATTCCTCAAAAATATAAATTTTATCATCCAAGAAAGGTTAATTAATTTATATATGGTAGTAATACAAACATAAAAGGTGGCACCTGACAGCCTGTAAAATATCAGTTGGTCTCTCGTTCTTGAAATGAAATGATTTTTTATCGTATCTCTGAATTAATGTTGCCAACATTAATTCAGAGATACAATAAAAAAACATTTCATTTTTGAACCAGTTCAAAAACAAGAGACTAACTGAAATTTTACAGACTGTCAGATGCCACATTTTATGTATGTATTAATACATACTATATATCAATTCATTATACCTTATTTGGATAAAAAAAATGACTATTTTTTAGGAATATGGAGCCTTTAATATAAAATTTCTTAATCCGTGACCTTGACCTATAGGTCATGAGCAAGGGTATGGATAGTGCTCAATAAAATTTGGACTAACTTCTATAATCATACCAAATATAAACTAAATCGGTCTGAGGATTTAGAAAATATAAGGTCTTGAAAACGTTGACGTAAAACTTAAACATTTTTGCTAACACCAATGCCGCTGCCAATGCCAACGCCGACACCGGGGGTAGTCCAACAGCTCTTCCCGTACTTTCATACAGGCTAGCTAATAAGGAATTAATAAAATGCAACGTATGGCAATGAGTATATATTACAAGCCCTGGAAAGCAAAAAGGTATTTAACCCTTATCACATTGGATAATATTTTAGCAGACAACATTTTACAATATTTTTTTCTTCTTTTTCCCAGAAAACAAGCTTTGACATTTCAGGCAAATTGTCTCCTTAGGAAATAATTTACATGAAATGTCAAAGCCTACTTTCTGTTAAAAATAAGAAAAAACAATAATAATTTGCAATCTGCTGAATTTGCCTAGAATGGTAAAGGTTAAAATGCCAATTAAATTAAAACAGCAGATGATGGTTTTATTGTTTGTTTGTTGTTGTTTTTTTTCAGAGAAGAAAAAAAAAACACATTACATTACCTGTGGATTGTAAATAATTCACATGAAATGTCAGATTTATTTTCTCAAAAAAAAAAACATCAAGGGTTGATGTCCACTACAATTTTTAAAAGGCTCTTTACGGATTAATGCTTTACATGCCAAGAAAATTTTTTGAAAGATATGTGTTAATTTTTTATTTGACTACAGATGTTTGAAATATCTTGCATTTAATTTCTCCTTAAAGACAATCAGCATGAAATGTCAAACCCCTTTTTTCCAAAAAAAAAAAAAAAAAAAAAAATAAGAAAAAAAAATTACAATCAATTTATCATCTGCTGATTATAAAAAGAAAGTGCTCAAGTTTACTACCAGAAGATAAGTAAGAGCTGTTGCAGGACAGCTTAGCTCACTTGACTCGCGCTCTGCCTCGAAAAACTTTAAAAAACTTTAACCCTTGTCATGCTGAATAAATTAAGATGTCATGCCCACTTCTAATTTTCAGCCAATCAGATTACTTGATCCAAGTTGACATACAAATTCAAATACTTAATGAAAAACAGTGCAGATCCAGATCAGTTGGCTTCTGAAGAAGCCAACTGATCTGAATCTACACTGTTTGCAAAGGCAGGGTATATACGGGTTCAGCAGGACAAGGGTTAATATAATTTTTTCTAAGTCTGTTACCGTGATCACAAGGGCACTCATGTGAGTTGGGATAGTACCGAATAGAACTTCAGACTAGTACCGATCACTCATTTGGGTTAGGTGTTACAGCAGAGAACTTAAGACCAGTATCTAATATCAGGGCAAATATTAACTACTTCCATCTAGAGATATCAAGAGAGATATCCTTTAGAAAACTTAAAACAATGCTGATGCCATAGTGACTACCATAGTCCTGCCTGTACCTTTGTACAGGCGATCTAAAAAAGATCTATACCAACTTGTCTACAGATCTGTCAGAGCCTATGCATTTACTATAAGCACTATCTGGACTTTGCTAGACAAACACAATAGCATAATCAAGATCACATTGTGCTAAGATGGAAGTGCTCAGGTGAGCAATAAAAAAGCCCCATAGCAAGCAGCCTCAAGGTGACACAAAGAACAAACAACACCAGAATGATTGCTTTATAGCTGTCAGTAAACAAATCAAACAGAGGAATGACTAAGAAATACCACCTTGATTAGGTCTGAACAGATTGATTGATTGTGTTGGGGTTTAACGACACGTCAACCCTTGAGGGTCATTTTGTGTCGTCTCCCAGAGAAAGGGAGAAAAGAGACAGAAGAGAGAGTAGAGGAGATGAAAGAGAGGGACAGGGAAGAAAGAGGAACAGGAATGAAAGTGAAGAAACAGAAGAAATAAAAACATTCCCCCTCTACCCTTACCCACTACAAGGATAGCAGGCCTTGCCCAACTGTAAGCCAATATCAGTTGGACACCCCAGTGATGTAAGATACACAGCACCTTCGCACCACCCGACCACCCCCAGGTCTGAACAGCACTGATAAGCAGTTCAGACTGGGTCTTCACTGTGCACATACAACCAAAGGCAGAAGTTCCTTGATGCATATTTTGTAACAAAATCTAATCTGACAACAATATTACCGAAATAAGCCTTCACTTAGGGACAAGCAGCTCCAGGCAAACAATATAAACCCTGGGCCCAGTTGTTAAAAACTAACAATATCGTTAGTTAACGATTCGTTAAAATTTACATTGAGTGATACGCAAATATGCTGAAATTTTTTGCTGAAAAAATGTGAGTATTTTCAGCAAAAAATATCAGATTATTGTATATTGAATCCACTAAAACAGTTAACGAAATGACCCTTAACTAGCTCGTTAAGCTAACGACGCTTTGAACAACTGGGCCCAGGTCAATACCACATAATGCAGCACCTGATCAGGGTCTACACTGTATGCCACTCAGCCAGCAGATTTTACAAAATACAACAGGTAGAAATATAGACCTGTGCAAATTTTGAAAAAATGCAGTAAGGGGTAAAGGTGTCCCAATTTTAATAAGAATACAGAAACCTCAGGAAGCAACTCAACTGGTTACTTGTCAGAGGTGCTTTAGGTTTAACATAGTATGTTGGGTAAAAATTTCAACAGACAACATTTTAAAGTAGTTTTCTTATTTTTCCAGAAAATATTAACATTTCATGCTAACAATTTGCGAAATGTCAATGTCTATTTTCCAGGACGAATAATTAAAATACCATGTCGTCTGGTGAGTTGGCCCAGAGTGTGGTATTGGTTAAAACTGGCATTTTGGTTAACAGACCTGGCTGATTTTGAATCATTTTTGCAGTTATTTCTGTCTAACGTTAATAATTAAAGGGAAAGGTAAGATCTGAGAAAAGTGTGCAATAGATTCAAGATGTTGACAAGTTATGTATTTGATGCAGATTTGATAAAAATCGGATAAATATTAAGAAACTTTAATATGATCAAAGATTTAAAAACTGGTGTTAAGGGCTTTGCCATTTTGAATATTTAATAAGATTTTTAATATCTCAAATTATTGAATAAAACCTCCTTTATGAATGAAAACATTTCAGTTTCCAAGCAAAGTCATAACTGTGTAGATCCGCAACAAATCATTCTTGCAACAAATCATTTCAAGAATCGTATCTCCAGATAAGAGCAGATCCTGATAAATATTTTTTTTTCTTATTCCCCACTAGAACTACATTTTGTGGGTAGTCATTAGAAAAGGTGCTTCTAATGAGTACCTCTAACATATGTTTTCATGGGAAAATAAGGAAAAGATCAACACTTTTTAGTTGAAACAAGTATTGTCAATAAGCAGTGTTTTACTCACACAACGTCATGACTGCTTCTGATAAATAATTTAGTAGGATAAGAAGCAGAAACTAAAACTTACAGATGGACAGACATATGAGCAACACGAAAACAGTATACATGCACACCCACCCACACCCCTCCCCAACAAACTGGGAGAGGGGGGTATAAAAACTGTCTTATCTGCTTATCTGGATGAAGATGGTGGTCTTATTAATAACAATTCTGAACTAACAACATAGCTACAGATAAGAGGGGGTATTCACATAATATTTTTCTTATTTCTCCACGAAAACATGTTTTGGGTACTTATTAGAAGTGCCTCGCTGAGGCACTTCTAATGAGTACCCACAACATATGTTTTTGTGGAGAAATAAGAAAGATAGCAGCATTTTTCAGATGAAAAAAGCACCCTATTTGTTGTTATGCTAACAAAATGTGTTCTAAACAGCTAAGAGGTCTTACTTTCATGTGGTGTTAAGGGTGGAATTTTTTTTGAAGAATGCATCAAGTGTAAAAAAATATTACAGAACTTTGTGATTTTATTCATACCAAGAATTCCATGGAAGGCAATGTCACACCTGCCAGCATCTGTGACGTAAAAGATGGTCAAGAAGTAATTAAACAGTGAAAAGTAGGTCATAAGCATGAAATGCTACTTTGTTTTAGTCCTTGTTAGGGAGAAAGTGTATGCCAGGTAAGATGATTGCAGGTGTAACAATTATTCAGAAGTCGACTTCAATACTTGAATGGTCTCAATGTTGATGGAGCATGAAGACAGAACTATTGGGCAATTTGAAAACTGGATGCCTGTTTGTGTTGAGGTTTTACGGACCAGTCAACCCAATGGGGTCATGTCGAGCGCGGTCAGTTTACCTAACCACACATTTACTGGGCTGGCTTAGTCCCCTAAGCAATTCACCAGTATTGTGCGCATTCTTTCGCCAGAAACTGACAACTGCCCTTCTTGAATCAGCGGAAGGGAGAGAATGACCGTAGAAAATATTTCATGATCAATCTCCACGAAAGAATGTTGCCGACCTTGGCGGGGGTTAAACCCGCGACTTCCTGGTCTCCAGTCGGACGGCGCATCCAACTGAGCCACCGAGGCTGTATTGCACCTGCTTGCTAAAGAGTTTTTAGACCAGAATGACAGCTTCTGCACCTTTTACTCGTTCAGCAGTCCTCTAGCCCCAGATAAGAGGGATTATCAACATAATAGTTTCCTTTTTCTCCATGAAAACTAATGATGTGGGTACTCATTAGAAGCACCTCAGTGAGATGCTTCAAATGAGTACACACAACATATTTTTCTTTCATGGAGAAATAAGAAAAACATCAGTGCCCAGTTGGTCAAAGCATCGTTAGCTTAACAAGCTCATTAAGGGTCATTTCGTTAACTGTTTTAGCTGATTCAATATACAATATTCTGATATTTTTTTATGAAAAAATGTGAGTTGCCGCAAAAGCTACTCACATTTTTTCAGCAAAAAATTTCAGCATATTTGTGTATCACTGGATGTAAATTTTAACGAATCGTTAACTAACGACATCGTTAGCTTTGAATAACTGGGCCCAGTATTTTTTGGTTGAAAAAAGCACTTTATTTGGAGCTCTGATTATCTGCATAATCTTACAATGAAAATGAAGGGCCTTCTGTGTAAGGTAAGCTTATTTTATTAGGATTTGAGTTCCATATATTTTCCAATAATGAAATACAAGACAGTCAGTCAATCAACATTTTTTTTTCTTGACAATACAAAACCTAAGTAATGAAACAGACATATGCAACAGACATAACCCTTCTCTTGCAGAACACGACATGCCGTCTTAGCAAACAATGTAGATCCAGATCAGTTGGCTTCTGAAGAAGCCAACTGATCTGGATCTGCACTGTTTGTCATTAAATATGTGAATTTCTATCAAAAACATGGATCAAGTAATCTGATTGGCTGGAAATTAGAAGTGGGCATGGCATCTTAATTTATTCAGCAAGGCAAGGGTTAATATAAGAATTTTCTTGATATATACTCTAGGAGACAGGTTAATACAAGATACTTCACATACAATAAAACTTCAATGACTCGACCATGGATGGCTTGTTTACCACAGCTGATTCAAACTCATTTTCGAGTCACCAGGTAATTCTTCGGATAGCTCAAGAAAACAAATATTTAGGGATATTTTAAGGATTTTTTTTTTATTTAATAATGAAAATGTATACTGTATGTAATTATTAAAATGACCTCATTGAGGCAATTCAAATAAGTACACACAACATACCTTTGTTTCATAGAAGACTGAAAAGACGTCCCAATAGTATCCAAATTTGCCTCCTGACCTAGCAATATGATTAACCTCAGTGGCTCAAACTTTCTTCATCTAGAACACATTTCCAAGGTCCCACAGATGTTCCAGCCATTGAAGTTTGACTGTATGCTACAGTATTATAAAAGGAGTAGGGCTGTAGTGTAGTCCCAGATATTCTTGTGCTCAGTCTGATCAGAGCTGTAACTCTCTACATCTAAAAATCCAACAGCAAGAGCACTGTTTTTTTTTCATTGGTAGTTTTAAGGCCCAGTCAACACTGCTAAGCGAGTCAGTTAATCCATTCACATTTTTCCTGGGCAAACGTAGTCCTCTAAGCAGAAAGGAAGGCAATGATCAGGAATCGATAAAATTATCCCACACCTCCCATCGGAGACACCAAAAGGGAAAGAAACACAAAACGAAATAACTGGACGCTAATGGAAACATCACTAGCAGAAAGCCAAACGGACAGTTACTTTCCCACAAAGTGGCCAAATGGCTATCTAAAACAAAAAGATGTAAGCGACACACACATTCAAAGACGAACTATAACAAAAATAAACCATGACAGAAGATAAGATGTGGTATCCACATATTTTTCTTAGTTTTCCACAAAAAAATATATGTTGTGGGTACTCATAAGAAGAGCCTATATGAGGCACTTCTTATGAGTATCAACCACAATATATTTTGTGGAAAAAATAAGAAAAATATAAGAACTTTTTTGGTTGAAAGAAAACCACCTTATCTTGAGCCCTATTCTACATTCAATATTAAGACAACCCAACTAATAAGACCACTTTTAGGCTGTATCTAAGATGGTCTATATAGCAGAATTTTACTTTCACGTCTAAGTAATCTCCCTTGCCTATATATCCATTCAACTTAAGAGGAATGCAGATACTTTCATTTCAAAATTTGTATCCCTCCCTTTCTGCAAATTCAAAAAGGATGATGATGATTTGGGGTTTCTTCTAAAATAAGAAAGGATTTGCTCCATGTAAACTACACAAATACTACACAAACTGGCAGGCTTACCTGAGTCCTGTCATTGCTACATGCCCTCGAAATCCTTTACTCATCATAAAAATCAAATAATGACTATCATCTAAACATCATCACAAAAACACACCTATATAATTTTGACCCCCTTATACCCCACTTTCATACAGTAAAACTGGGGTTTACAGGGGTATACATTATTGTTCTTATTTCTGCTCAAAAACATAGATTGTGGGTACTCGTTAGAACTGCCTCAGCAAGGCGGTTCTAACGTGTACCCACAATCAATGTTTTGAGCAGAAATATGAAAAAAAATCAGAATTTTTATCTGAAAACTTTCAGTTTTTAGTGGTGAAATATTCAATATACTAGAATAGGCGTGTTTTCATAATGTGTACATAAAACAACAAGTATATATTTTTAACACCTGAAGTGCTAACCAAAAATTGCAAAAGATGACATTCCATTTTTTTAAATATTTTTCTGAGAAAACAGAACTGGTATTTCATGTCAATGAACTCCTATGCAGACAATGCACATGAAATATCAAGCTTTATTTTCTCAGAAAAATCAATTTATCATTATCATTTTTAGAGAAAATTGGACTTGGTAATTCATGTAAATTGTAATTCACATGAAATGTCAAGCCTTATTTTCTCTGAAAAATATATAAAAAAAATAATTCAAATATCATCTGCTACAGTTGTGATTAGACTTTCAGGGTTAAGACATCAAATGTGCATTAATCAAAAAAAAAATGTTTATTTACATAATAATTGAATAAACTCAGAAACAGACAGTATAACATTTATTTACAGTAATAATTCTTCGCTTATCTTTCTTTCCTATAAATGTTAAAGTTCTCAGTTTGCATATCTATCAGATGCACAGAGAACAAAAAGGGCCCAAGCCCCAAGGTTATATAAATTTTTCATGCTCAACTCAACTGAGCATGAAATTTGTCCTGCTAATACTAACAACTGCAAATCTTTCTTGCTAAACAGAGTTGAACATGAAAGTTTCTCTGCTAATAAATATGAAAATGCCAACTATTGTTGGCAGTTTTATAATTAAAGCAGAGAAAATTTCATGCTCAGCTGAGATAAGCATGAAAAAAAAGTTTTATAACCTTGGGACCTGGTCTGTGTTCAGATACATGTATGGAGCGCTTTCAGAACTATTTCATCTAGCTCGTAGGTCTACTTAAGAGTAGATATCAGATAAATATTTTTCTTTTTTCTCCATGAAAACATACATTGTGGGTACTCATTAGAAGTGCCTCAGTGAGCTCTTAATGAGTACCCACAATATTTGTTTTCATGGAGAAATAAGAAAAATATCAATACCTTTGGACCAAAAAAAGCATCTTATCAAGAACTATGTAGCTATTTTTAGACACATCAAATCGTACTATAATGACTCCATTTATTCATGATAAAACCAGTTTCAGCAACAAACCAGAAACTACTAGTGTAGATAAACCATACTGAAAAAATGGGACTAAGGTTGATGGTTTTACTTCCAAGGCAGATAACTCTAGCGACAATATATCTGCCTCCCTGTTCAAAGTAACACTGGGTACCATAGAATCTCTTATATAAAAACCACATGGATCTTCAGAATTGATATGAGGCTTTGCCAGTTGGAAGGGCCCTATTGCAGCCAGGGATGTGTTATACATTATCACAATTGTTTTCGTTTTGTTGCTGTTTCATTGTTCCGTAAAGTGCTTATCACAACTACAGCAGATGACATTTTAATTTTTATTGTATTTTTCACTTTTTACAAAAACTAAAGCTAGGCAGACAAGTCAAATGAAATGCCAAGCCTTAGTTTTTCTGGGCCCAGTTATTCAAAGCTAATGACGTTGTTAGTTAACGATTCGTTAAAATTTACATCCAGTGATACACAAATATTCTGAAATTTTTTGCTGAAAAAATGTGAGTAGCTTTTGCTACTCACATTTTTTCAGCAAAAAATTTCAGAATATTGTGTTTGTTTGTGTTGAGGTTTTACGGCCCAGTCAACCCAATGGGGTCATGTCGAGCGCGGTCAGTTTACCTAACCACACGTTTACTGGGCAAGCTTAGTCCTCTAAGCGGTTAACCAGTATTGTGCACATTCTTTCGCCAGAAACTCAGAATATTGTGTATTGAATCTGCTAAAAGTTAACAAAATGACCCTTAACGAGCTCGTTAAGCTAACGACGCTTTGAACAACTGGGCCCTGAAATATAATAATAAAACAAATAGTATGTTGTCTGCTACAATTTTGCTTTAAAAGAAACACCACCTGGGCAATCACTGGAATTAGATCTGAGGCAATTCATATGAATTTTTTCTATATATAAGTATTGATATTTTTCTTATTTCTCAAAGACAATATATCAAGGGTTGAGCCCAAGACTGGCGTAAGTCAGACGGTTGTTTTTCCCCAAACCTAATCTCCTCACCATGAAGGCATTATGAAGATTACAACATTTCTTTCTGTAAACAATGAAAATTTAGGTGCCATTGCTCGTATGAGCAATGGCACCTAAATTTGCATTGTTTACAAAGGGGTCCAAGTTGCCCCTAAACAAGGGTTTCAAAAATATGTTTGAGTTACTATAGTCTTGCGCTCAACCCTCGATATGTTGTGGGTACTCATTAGAAGCGCCACACTAGGTGCTTCAAATGAGTACCCACAACGTGTGTTTTCTTTGAGAAATAAAATATATTTATTTGGTACGACTCGTACCTTCAGATAAGCATTTTACACAAAAAGTATTGGTATTTTTTTTATTTCTCAACAAAAACATAGTATGTTGTGGGTATTCATTAAAATCAATTTGTCTAGGTACCCAGAACATATGTTTTAGCTGGGGAAAAAAAAATTGGGTACGGCTCATATCTTCAGTAAGGAGCATTTTACACAAACACACACACACACACACGAACACAGAGTACTGGCATTTTACACAAATGCACACAGTATTGTTGTTTTTTTTATCTCTCTATAAAAATATATATTGTCAGTACTCATTAGAAGCACCTCATTGAGGTGCTTCTAATGAGTACCCACAATATATGTTATCATTGAGAAACAAAGAAATATTCATCTTTGTAATCCTTACATCTTCAGAGCATTTTACAAAAACAGAAACACAAAGTATTGATATTTTTATTTCTCAATGAAAACCTATGTTGTTGGTACTCATAAGAAGCACCGCAATGAGGAGCTTCTAATGAGTGCCCACAACATATGTTTTCATTAAGAAATAAAAAAAATATTTATCTGCGTAATCCTGTTATCTTGAATTATGCATCCTCAGTGTACATGCATAAGAGTACTTTAACATTATCAAAGAAAACAGTCTTTTATTTCACACCTTTATCCCTGGTCATTTTCACCTCTCGGAAAAGTCTGTAGATTGTGCTGGATGAGTCTTCCACATGTTAAAACCTGATGACATGATCTTTGAGGAGACTTTTCAAGTCCGAATAGCCATAAGCTTTCATGAGCTTGAAGTGGATAGCTGTAATAAATAAAAACATGAAAATAAAAACATGAAAAGATAATTTTGTGTGACAGGAAGATAAAATTCTGCTCTTTTTTTCACACCAAAAGGTGTTGAGAATCACATCTTTTGGTGCGAAAAAAGAGCAGAATTTTGAATCAGACGTCTTATTTCTATAGGAAAATGTGTGTATGTTTTTATTTGTTAGCTTGAGTTGGAGCATTACGGCCCACTCAACAAGGTTAAGGTCATGTCCAGCTGGTAAGTGATTCTTGTTTATGTTAAGGTTTTACGACCCAGTCAACCCAATGGGGTCATGTCGAGCGCGGTCAGTTTACCTAGCCACACGTTTACTGGGCAGGCTTAGTCCTCTAAGCGGTTAACCAGTATTGTGCACATTCTTTCGCCAGAAACTGACAACTGCCCTTCTTGAATCAGCGGAAGGGAGAGAATGACCGTAGAAAATATTTCATGATCAATCTCCACGAAAGAATGTTGCCGACCTCGGCGGGGGTTGAACCCGCAACCTCCTGGTCTCCAGTCGGACGGCGCATCCAACTGAGCCACCTAGGCCGGCCCTCACTGAGGTGCTTCTAATGAGAACAGCAACGTTATGTTTTTGTTGAGAAACAAGAAAAACATCAGTGCTTTTGGGTTTCAGGGTCTGACGAATCTGCCGTTCTGCTGCACGGGACAAATAGAATCCCCATCACTGATGTTCAGTGGGTACAGGAAAATCCTAACATTAAACGTTCCAGTGTCTCCTATATAGCAATGTCCCATGTGAGCTATCTCATATATAGCAACCTTTATCTCACATGGGCACCAATATGGGATGGATTTTGCAGATAAGAAAGCATATGGATTTCTTGACCCCATATGCATAGGTAGTGAGAAAGTAAAATGGGTTTAAAAAGTGCCTTATCTGGGTATTCACTGCTGTAAATGTCCTAAAACTTTTAACACCAAAGTTTCTGACAAAAATGGCATATGCAAATAATGCAGACCCAGATCAGACTGCTCCTTCAGGAGCAGTCTGATCTGGGTCTACATTATTTGCCATTCCACTAAGAAACAACTGTATAAAGTGCAAAATTCAGGTCAAAAAAGTATGAACAAAAGAGTGTTCATAATCTTAGGACATTTACCAAACCGCTCATAGCTAGAGGTACAGGTACAGTTTCACGCTAACTTACGTGTTATGATATCTCTCTTTCTGAGTCTGTAGGTATCAAAGGCTTCACATTCAAGCATGATACTTGTTCCAGCAAACCGAAGGTCTGTTAGAGCAGGGATTACGACCTCGAAATCTCTGCGGATAACATCCACCTTTGGCATGTAGTAACCAGCCTACATAGAAAATGAGTACAAATGTCCCAATTAGGATTCTACTTAAATCTCTTTTGGACTGTTAATGACAGCATTCCTGTCAGGCCAAAAATAGTACAGATACAGATTTAATACTTAGTAAAATTTTCAGCAGACGACATATTGACATAATTATGTTATTTTTCCCAGAAAACAGGTTTAGACATTTCAAGCAAATTGTCTCAATTTCCAAGGGAAAATAAGAAAATAATTCAAAATGTTGTCTGCTGAAAATTTTACCCAGAGTGCTAAGCATTAACATTTCTCCTCAGGATGAAAATACTTTTAGTTTTCCAAGGAATATGACTTAACATTTTGTGTGACAAACTGCATGAAATGCAATCCTAAATTTTTTGGAAACATAACAAAACCATTTGGGCCGGGGCATGATAAAACCTACAAAATGGCATGTGCAACCAGCGTAGACTCAGATCAGCCAAGGCATCTGTCCAGTCTGATTAGAGTCTTCGCTGTGCACTCAATGGGTAGCTAAGTACCCAAGCTTTTGTCATGCGGACAGTGATGACTCTAATCAGACAGGGTGGATGCCCAGGCTGATCTGTGTTCACTGAGCGCACATGCCATTTTGTTGGTTTTGTCATGCGCTGGCTCATTTTTCATCTGAGTGTGATGTCAAACAAAGGAAAGATATTGTGAGAGCATATGCAAACAGCAAAGGTTCAGATGAGCCTGCACATTTGTTCAGTCTTGACAAAACCTTATGCTGTTCCGAGTTTTGCCTTGGCCTACTGCTTACACAAGTGTCACTCATGTGACACTCGTGTAAGCAGTAGGCCAAGGCAAAACTTCAGCCAAAAAACTACATACAGTCGAACCTTAATGGCTTGAACATCTTTGGGACTGTGGAAATCTGTTTGGGATATGAGTAGTTCGAGCCACTGAGGGTTAATCATGATGCCAGGTCAGGAAGCAAATAGCAATATTTTAATGAAAGCTTTTCAATTTTCTACACAATAATTGTGTGTTGAGTGTACTCATTAGAATTGCCTCGATGAGGCAATTCTAATGAGTACACACAACATAAAATTTCACAGTAAAATAAGAAAATTTCCCTTGAAATATTTATGTTTCCGAGCTATCCAAAGAATTTCATAGGGACTGAAAAACTAATTGGAATCAGCCATGGTAAACAAGCAATTGGTCTTCCAACTTCTGAGGTTCGACTATATGTTGCCGTCCTATGGGGACAGGAATGCACTTTAAAATATTGATTTGATGGAAAAGTCCAAAGAGTCTATTTCTCATGACACAGCTCTGTAGTTGTTTGTGTAACAAGTAATAGCTTTCACAAAAAGCTTAGTCTACGAAGACCAAGATTTTATGTGAAAGCTGTAACTTGGTTATAACGCTGAGCACTCCATGGAAAATACCACTGGACCAGTCCATGACCATTCATAAAGGGCTTCCGAAGCAATAACAAATCCTAAGATTGTCTGCGCCCACTGGTGTAGACAATAAGGCCTATGGGCACAGACAATAAGGGTTAAGAAATTTTACATAGCTCCAGGTAGGACGGGTATGCAGATAATTTTATTTCTCCATGAAAACATATGTTGCGGGTATTCACTGGAAGTGCCTCGGAGAGGCACTTCTAATGAGTACCCACAACATATGTTTTCATGGAGAAATAAGAAAAATATTTACGCTATGATTTTCCGTTATTTTTAGGCTATTAGAAGCTTATCAAAAAAATAACCATCACAAGCTTTACAGATCAGAAGTTAAGTGGTGCTATAACCTTTAGCACACTATGCAGAGCCATGGTCGAACAAGTCTGGTAAATATTCTTGAGTTCAACTTTTACGGCCCAGACAGCACTGTTAAGATCATGTCAAGTTAGGCAGTTAATCTATTTACACTTTTCCAGGAGTTAACCAGTATATTCTTTCACCAGTAACTGACAACTGCCCTTCTTGAATCAGCACAAGGGAGGAATGACCACAGAAATGGTTTCAGGATCAATCTCCACAAAAGCTACTTGGCCAAACTGGGAGTCAAACTTACGACACATGGGTCTGCAGTTAAATGCATTACACACACTCAGCTTTGAAGCATGGCTGGTGAATTCTCTGTAGCCAGTCTCACAGATTAATTTACTGTGAAAAATGTCCTAAAATTTGGAATACCAAAGTGTCTGACAAAATGACATGCAAACAGTGCAGACCCAGATCAGACTGTTCCTAAAGGAGCAGTCTGATTAGGGTCTACACTGTTTGCCATACCACTAAGTAGTTTAAGAAACTGGTGCATAAAAAGCTAAATTCAGACCAAAAGTGTATGGAATAACGTGTTCAAAATTTTAGGACGTTTACCGAACTTACATTGTATCTTCGGATTAGTTCAGCAAAGCTTCTCGGCGGGCTAATATGGTCTCTGTCTAGGTCCATCAGGAAACACTCCTTGTCGTCATTATCCACAATCACAGTCAAATTCTGGAAAAAAAGAAATTATACATTACTACTATCCACACAATTTCTGGCCATAATATCCATTAAATTCTGGACAAAAGAAATTACTACTAAGCCACAATATCCATTAACCCTTAAAGCGCCAGTCACAACTATTGTCGTCTGCTTTGTCATCTGCTTGTGATTTTAAAAGTCATTTTTGCAAACAGAGTGGACCCAGATCAGACTGCTCCTTTAGGAGCAGTCTGATCTGGGTCCACACTGTTTGCTGATATGCAAAATGTAAGTTTGAAAAGTTTGCAAGAAGTTGCAGCAGACGACATAAGCAGGCGACTTTTTCAGATGCAGATTTTCTTGGCGCTTTAAGGGGTTAAATTCTGAATGAAAGAAATTATACAATTACTACCATCCACACAATTATTGCCAGCTACAATATCCATTAAATTCTTAATGACAGAAATTATACATTACAATCCACACAATTATTACTGGCCACACAATCCATTAAATTCTAAATACATGTATAAGAAATTATACATTACTACCATCCACATAATTATTATAAGCCACAATCTCTGTTTAATTCTGAATAAAAGGGAGTCAGATTCCGAGTGCATAAAAGATATTAAACAATATTACAATTATTACTAGCCGTAATCACTTTTAAATTCAGAAAAAAAAGGAATTATACACAATATACTGGAAGAGTCCAATTTCAATTTTAGGTACGAACATCCTGCTAGGAGATCTACATATTCCTAGAGAAAAATGGCTAAACTATTTCCAAACAGTAGAGACCCTGATCAAACGCTGCATTCTGCGGCGTCTGATCTGGGTCCGCACTGTTTGCCAATTACCCTTTTACGGGTCTCCCGACTACAATGGGTTAATATATCAACTTGTAGTAAAATGGACTTGTTCAAATGTTACAACAAGTATGGAAAGAATACTTAGAGTAAATACATGTAAGGTAATTATTAACCCTTGTTATGCTGAATAAATAAGATCCACACCCACTTCTAACTGTCAGCCAATCAGATAACTTGATCCAGGTTGTTGATACTAATTCACCTACTAAATGACAAACATTGCAGATCCAGATCAGTTGGCTTCTGAAGAAGCCGACTGATCTGAATCTACACTGCTTGCAACAGTGAATGACTGTAGAAAATATTCTGTGATCAAATCTCCACGAAAGAATGTTGTCGACCCAATAGGGGGTCGAACCGGCAACCTCCTGATAACCAGTTGGACCCGCATGCAACTGAGCCACCGAGGTCAGCATGGCATATCTGGGATCGACAGGGCCAGGGTTAAAGAAAAGTCTGGACTGCTGACAAATGAAGGAAAACTCACCATGCGGAAGTCGTGAATCACAACAGACCTACGACATTCGTCAAACCTCGGTACTTCAATTCTTTCTGTCTCTTCATCTTCAAAGATATCAATGTCCTCTTCCATCAAATAATAGCCCGACTGTGCCACTGGGGTCGGTAGCCGTTCAGGCTGCGTGTCAACATAATCTTTTACATAATCCTCATACTCCTGTTGCTCATACTGGACAGTCACATGACATTTCTTAGTCTAAAAAATAGAAAGAAAAATGTCGCATTGAGAAATAAAAACATAAAACGATTATACCCTGCAACTACACCACAACCTCTTTATAACACTATTGTTTGGGTCCATAGCATAAACCCTGTTAGTTAAACAACCGTGTTATATCCAAACCAAAAATGTATAGATTATATTGAAAAATGACCATTTATGGTCATTTTTCAATGTAATCTATACATTTTTGGGACCCATCTTTGAACCGTGTTATATCCAAAACCATGTTATAACAAACCGTGTTATAAAGAGGTTGAAGTGTATTGTGTGAAGGACAGGTAACTATGAATTGACAAAAAAAGGCACATTAGCAATTCCAAACCAGACCTCCACAACATCAATGCACATACCAAAGTTGGTGACAGTTCATTGATAATTACTCAAGTTATTGACCAGAAACAAAAAATATATGGACTGTCGGACGGACGACAGAGTACAGATGAATGAGAGAGACAACTAATGTGAAAACATAATACCCCACCACTATTATGTGGTGGGGTATAAAAATGCACCTTTGAAGACATAAGCCCAGCCAAGACTCAGGTAAGCCTATGCATTTGTGCAGACTGATCTGAAAGAATCTTAAATCCTTGATTAGCCAAAGACTACTCAGCAAAGACTGATCAGACTGCCAAGGCAGGTCGGAGTTTTCTCTTGGTGCACAAACAGATTTAACTCATTCCTATTAGAACAGACCCTTTTTCAGAAGCGGACTGGTATGCAAGAATGCAAACAGCACAGCTCTAGAAAAGAGGGAGTATTAGGTAAATATTTCACACATTTCAAGTTGCTGAGCTGCTTCTAATGAGTACCATAGGTCTAGATAACTAAAAATTGTTGATATTTTTCTTATTTGTCCATTAAAACATATGTTGTGGGTACTCATTAGAAGCACCTCAGTGAGGTGCTTCTAATGAGTATCCACAATATATGTTTACGTGCACTCATAAAAAAATTATCCGGATACCCCCTTACCTGGAGTAATGAGTACCACAATATGTTTTCGAGGAGAAATAAATAAAAAACAGCAGGTTATCTAGAGCTTTCAAAAACGGAAATAATAAAATTTGCCTCCCTTATTAAAAATGGCAGAAATTTACCTAACATGTCCAATCCTCAAAAGAGTTTCTTATACATGTACATGTACTATAAACCGGCATGGCGGCCATCTTGGTCAATCGAAACTCTTTCATTTCCCCACCCCAAGCGCTTCTACATGTACATGGAAATTGATTCAGACCATCCCGGAAGGTTCAGAATCGTTGTTTAACACTTAGCATTCTGTGTAAAATTCTTATTTTTCCCAGGAAATAGTATGACGTTTCATGCAAATTCTCCACTGGAGACCATTTTGCATGTACACATGTAAAATCAGATGCCGTTTTCTGGTAAAACTAAGAAAAATATCACCAATATGCTAAATTTTCCCTGAGGGTGGTAAAGGTTAACAAGAGCTGTTGTAGGACAGCGAGCTCGCCTGCTGGGTATATTTTATATTGTAACATTTTTATCATTAAGCCATATAATATAGGTCACACTGACCTAGATGTATTTGTATGTAAATCATTTTGTCACACAGATATAATAATCCAGGTATGACAATTCTCCAGGAAATAGTAATAAAAATAAAAGGCAAAATCACTGAAGCATGAAATATAGGTCACAATGACCTAGATATAGTAAGTGGTCATTCATTGGGTCACATGGAAGTAATATCCCAGGTGTGACATTTATCCAACAAATAGTATTCAAGATATAAGGCAAAATCACTGAACCATGAAATATAGGTCACACCAACAGAGATATATTTTGACGTCAATAATCGGGTCACAAGGAACTAATATCCCAGGTGTGACATTTATCCAACAAATAGTATTCAAGATATAAGGCAAAATCACTGAACCATGAAATATAGGTCACAATGACCTAGATATAGTAAGTGTTCATTCATTGGGTCACATGGAAGTAATATCCCAGGTGTGACATTTATCCAACAAATAGTATTCAAGATATAAGGCAAAATCACTGAACCATGAAATATAGGTCACACCAACAGAGATATATTTTGATGTCAATAATCGGGTCACAAGGAACTAATATCCCATGTATGACATTTATCCAACAAATAGTATTCAAGATATAAGGCAAAATCACTGAACCATGAAATATAGGTCACAATGACCTAGATATAGTAAGTGGTCATTCATTGGGTCACATGGAAGTAATATCCCAGGTGTGACATTTATCCAACAAATAGTATTCAAGATATAAGGCAAACTCACTGAACCATGAAATATAGGTCACATCAACAGAGATATATTTTGACGTCAATAATCGGGTCACAAGGAACTAATATCCCAGGTGTGACATTTATCCAACAAATAGTATTCAAGATAAGGCAAAATCACTGAACCATGAAATATAGGTCACAACGACCTAGATATAGTAAGTGGTCATTCATTGGGTCACATGGAAGTAATATCCCAGGTGTGACATTTATCCAACAAATAGTATTCAAGATATAAGGCAAAATCACTGAACCATGAAATATAGGTCACACCAACAGAGATATATTTTGATGTCAATAATCGGGTCACAAGGAACTAATATCCCAGGTGTGACATTTATCCAACAAATAGTATTCAAGATATAAGGCAAAATCACTGAACCATGAAATATAGGTCACAATGACCTAGATATAGTAAGTGGTCATTCATTGGGTCACATGGAAGTAATATCCCAGGTGTGACATTTATCCAACAAATAGTATTCAAGATATAAGGCAAAATCACTGGACCGTGAAATCTTGGTGACCTGGACCGTAAAATGTAGGTCACCATGACCTTCACTCTCTTACACTTAAACCCATGTCACATAGTTAGCTGATGTATAACCAGTTGTGTCTATAACCTGTAGGCATATAAGATTTTACAAATGTGTCCTAGATTTTGACCCCTAGCCCAACTCCAAGGCCCACCCTGAGGTATGAACCCAGGGGTATGTTCTTTTGGAATCTCAGAAGACTCCTCCAGGTACCCAAATTCTAAATATGAATGCTCTATGAGGAGTGAAAGTCAAGATATAAGAATTTGAAAAACTTTAACACAGTATTACAAAGGTGTCCTAGATTCTGACCCCTAGCCCCACCCAGGGGCATGAACCCAGGGGTTTATTCTCTTGGAATCTCAGAAGACCCTCCAAGGTACCTAAGTTCCAAATTTGATGCCTCTGTGAGGAGTGACTGTTGAGATATAAGCATTTGAAAAACTTTAACGCAGTGTGACGGGAACGGGAACGCAAACGCAAACGACCAGGGTGACTACAATAGCTCTCCTTGTACTTCGTACAGGCGAGCTAAAAATAAAAAGTTTCATGCATGGACAGATGGATGTTTATGTTTTGGTTTTATGGCCCAGTCAACCCAATGGGGTTATGTCAAGTGCGGTCAGTTTACCTAGAACCACACGTTTACTGGGTAGGCTTAGTCCTCTAAGGGGTTAACCAGTATTGGGTATTCTTTAGCCAGAAACTGACAACTGCACTTCTTGAATCAGCGAAAGGCAGAGAATGACTGTATAAAATATTTCATGATCAATTTCCACAACAGAATGTTGCCAACCTCGGCGGTGGTCGAACCCATGACCTCATGGTTTCCAGTCGGACGCCCAACGGAGCCACCGAAGCCAGCCAGAGGGATGTAAAGTATACCTTAGACTATTATTGTTATACAGTCGACTCTCGTTATCTCGACCTCACTTATCTCAAATAACCACTTATCTCAAAGTGAAAATCCCGTCCCTGTTTTAACACAGAGATCTACCAACAGGCAACAAAATATTGTGGAAAAGAGGAGAAATTGCTCCTTATGAGCAATTTCTCCTCTTTTCCACAATATTTTCAATATATCTCTAACTTAGGAGTCAAATTACATATTCATTCTGTTAAAGGTGGTTGTTCGATTAATTGTTTTCCTTAGTTCTGCAAAACTGATATGTCGAAGTACGGATATCTCGAAGTGTTTCATAGAGTTCCTTGGATTTCGAGATAACGAGAGTCGACTGATGTTTTGCTGGTTTTATTTTCACGTGTTTTACTTTTACTAAGCTGCTTCATACCACTTTGATTTGATTTTAGTTTTACTGCTCACTCAACACTGTTAAGATCATGTCGAGCTGGTCACTTAAGCTACTTATATTTTTTCCCAGACAGGCTCAGTCATCTACTTGGTTAACATGATAATTACACTGTACCCTTCTTGAATCAGCAGTGCTGAGAGAATGATCGTAGAAATTATTTCACATTATGTTATGTGATTGAACTTGCGTTCTATCTTCAGTCAAATGGGCTACCAACTTCACTATGGAACCGGTTTCACTGCCATGAATAGAATTACTGTGGGCCATAATAGCCATACTAGCATACCAGATAAAGAAATCTTGAGGTTTTTGCTGGGGATAAATATTCTTATTCTTTCCATCCTATTCTACTCAGGGGTAAGCTATAAAAGGAAAAACTTCATGTGTGGTTGATCAATGCAGTGGTTGTATAGGATGTCATGTAACTCTGTTGCTAATGTGATGTCAACACAGTGTGCCAAATGACGTCAATTTTCAACATGGCAGACGTCAACTTCATTGTGTATTGAAGAGAGTGCTGCCTCGAACTCTTTGTATGCTGGGTAATTTTGCATGCTTTTTTGTTGTCTGTGGATATTTTTTTTTAAATTAACTTTTTCGAAAATATTTTTCAGGAATACGATCAGAATGTCAAACAGTTTAGGCCTGATGTTTTGTCTGGCCTGATCTGGGTCCAAACTGTTTGCAAAGATTATGAGGAGCCAACATGTCGCCACTGGTGGGATAAGCAATGAGAAGGATCAACATACATTGGAAATTGAAAGATACATGTATGCAAGAAAAAGAATCTATCACAGGTGTTCAGTATGTACAGAAAATTCCATCCCTCTGAATCAGTTACATGTAGAATTAATCTGGCATCACTTCTCGGCTGCGTATAGAAAAATCCCTCACTTGGGATCACTGTATGGGATTACTAAGCTGCTGAGTGATGCCAGACAGTGATCCTGACGGACTGATTTTTTTTACATGCATCCAAAAACATGTAAAATCCAGCAGGCATATGACATTTATACAACATCAAATTAACATCGATGCAACCTCATGAATATGCATCAACCTTTATTTGACATGGTATTTACATCATGCACCTGCTGGGAAGATTCTTATAGAATGTTACTCACCTTATGAACCATATACTTGAAGAGATAGACCCCGCCTATTATACCAGCAGCTAACACCGCTAAGGCAACGACCAGAAGAAAAACGTTGAAACATCGTTTGGACCTCACTGTGGGCGTGACTCGTACCTGAACAGCCCTTACAGGCACTTCCGTATTTTCTGGGGCCTACAAGAAATTTACACTGTTGTCATGGTTACTGTCAATATATAGCTACAGATAAAAAGCATTTTATTTCAACCACAAAGTACTGATATTTTTTCTTATTTCTCTATAATACAGATTTTTCTGGAGAAATAAGAACAAAACCTGTCGTAGGACAGGATAGGTCCCCTGAACTCGCGCTTGTCAATCAAATAAAAAAAACATCATAATGTGGAGGGGGTTGTGTGTGTGTGTGTGTGTGTGTGTGTGTGTGTGTGTGTGTGTGTGGGGGGGGGGGGGGGGGGGGGGGAGCGGGAAGACATGGTACTGGATATAATTTTGGATCAAGAACATCTTCCATAGCATTCTCTATACCAAATGTAAACTTCATGAATAGTTTGTTTGTGTTGAGGTTTTACGGCCCAGTCAACCCAATGGGGTCATGTCGAGCGCGGTCAGTTTTCCTAACCACACGTTACTGGGCAGGTTTAGTCCTCTAAGCGGTTAACCAGTATTGTGCACATTCTTTCGCCAGAAACTGACAACTGCCCTTCTTGAATCAGCGGAAGGGAGAGAATGACCGTAGAAAATATTTCATGATCAATCTCCACGAAAGGATGTTGCCGACCTCGGCGGGGGTTGAACCCGCGACCTCCTGGTCTCCAGTCGGACGGCGCATCCAACTAGTATGATTTGAGAACTAGCAGAGTAAATACAAGATCTTAAGTAATTTGAGGTAAAACTTCAACATAAAATTTCTAAGTCTGTGACCATGACCTATAGTCATAGGGTGGGGATAATGCTGAATAATTTTGGACCAATATCTATAATCATGGCAAATATAAAGTAAAACCATGCAAGGATTTAGAAATTAAGAGATCTTAAAAACTTTGATGCAAAACTTTAACATACATGTAAATTTCAAAGTCTGTGTCCTTGACCTCTAGGTCATAAGCATGGGTGGGGTTGTAGACAATGTAGCATGCCTAATGGACCGTGAAATAAAGGTTGTCAAATATGGATGACTGCATTCAAGAGGCCATGCTCAGATGTATGCAAGTGCCCAGTATAACTGCTGTAGGACCAATAGTTACTGAGAAACTAACCTCAATATGGCAAGGTTGTGCGAGAGCAACATTATTTTTCCATGTGTCCATCTGCCTGTGGGCAGGAACGAATATATACTTGTGTGTTTTAAAATTATGGACACTTCAGTGTATTTCAATGAGATTTATTCTGTAGACACACAAGCCGACTGATTTGCGTGTCCAAAATTATGTACAAAGTACCCTTGTGAGTCTTATTTTCGACATACAATGGTACTTAGTATGCAAGGAGACACAGAAGTATACATCCGTCAAAACGTCCATTCGACGTCCCTCCATCTGTCAGTCAAGCTATCTCCTCCTAAACCACTGGGCGGACTTCAACCAAACTTGCTACATCACTTCCCCTCATGGTTAGGGTGTGCGAGAGCAACATTATTTTTCCGTCCATCTGGCTATCTTCTTAACCACTGTGCGGAATTTAACCAAACTTTCTACGTATGACCTCCCCTCATGATAAGGGTGTGGGAGAGCAAGTCCATCCGTCACGCTATTAGCAACATTAGCAAAGAGCGTGGGGATCTGCAATGGCATGCCATCGACTGTGCACTCTACTTTCCTGTGATTTGACCTTGTGACCTAAATTTGGACCCCAAGTGACCCAGTTTCGAATGATCTAGATTAATGGGGGCAAACATTTTGAGCAAGTTTTCATTAAGTTTCATTAATGCGGGCAATTAATGAGCAAGTCATTAATGGGGCAAACATTCTGAGCAAGTTTCATTAAGATTGGGTCAAAACTATGACTTCTAGAACGTTAATAAACTACATTTAATTGTAACAACGGACAACGATGGACAGTGGGTGATCACAATAACACCCTGAGCATCCACTCAGGTGAGCTAAAAAAGAGAACTTTATTTATTTTTTTTATTTTGGAAAAAAAAAACATTAATTTTGAAAGAATAAGTTCATATTTATTTTTTTATTTATTTTTTTTGCATTAATATGATGAAATCGGCTACAGTTTAGCAAAAAACATCAAAACAAAAAAACATGGGCTGCAGCATGTGAAAAGGTTCCTCTCAAGTGTCAGTGATCCAGATTATTACATTAATGCACCCAGCTTTGTGTGATCACTGGTACATTCTATAACATCACAATCAAACCAGAATGTTGTCTGTTTTGTGAGCAAACATACATGCACTCCAGTCAGGACATACTTAGTTTTCTCCCTTTCTTTTTTCAAAGATAATCTAAAAGTAGTGACCCGTGAAAGGAGCTACCCCATAGCTCCAGATAAGGCGCTTTTTTTTTTCATCAGAATACCTATATTTTTCTGCAAGAAAACATATGTTGTGGGTACTAATTAGAAGCATCTCGCTGATAAGTTTCTAATTCAGTACCCACAACATATGTTTTCATGCAGAAAAAAGAAAAATAACAAGACCTGTCGCCAGACAGGATAGCCAGCCTCATATTGCATATTTTGTTTCTGGATATTCTAAGTCTGTGACCTTAATTTATTTCCAAACACTTTCTGGAGCAAAAGTGTGAAATATGCAAAATTTCCTTTTCAAGAGGGTACCCCTAACAATTGTCATTTTATAACAAAATGTCAAGTTTTAAAATGAAAAAGCCCACACGGAATTTGGTATGATTGATGGTTTTGTAAAAAAAAAATTAGTAAATACAAGTTTGTTTTGCTTTTGGTATTTATTTTGAAAAATGTATTTGGGGTGGACGATAACCCGAGAAACGTCCGAAAATGCATCAAAGATTTGTAAATGCTGAGAAAATATGAAAACAACAGAATTTCTTGTAATTGCTTGAAGCATCATTCAAAACATACCAAGCACTGAGGAAAAGTGGTCTGAGTTTGAAGTCTCATTGATAGTTTACTGGTAATAACAAGCACAGCTCGCAACGCGCAAAGCATGCCGTGAACGAAGAGAACTATACGGTAGAGAATATGATCAAGAAAAAGTAACATACAATGATATATTCAGCAGAAATCGCTCTGACCAATTTTCTTTCCTTATTCTTTCTGGAAATTGTCACCGGAAGTTGGCAGGACAAAATTTGAGTCTCACTAATAAGCGTCACATTTAGTGACAATAACAAACAAGTGTCAGTAAGTGTCATGAACATATTTTGCTGATTATTTTTATTATTAATTTACATATATTTTTGGCTAGACTTTAGAATCTGTCCGCCACTGTTTACTGACTTCAGTATGTGAGTCTGTACACCCATTAACTGCACAGCATTTTGGGTTAGTAGAAGTAGGTCACTGATGGTTAGGGTTAGGTTAGTCAGGTCATCATATTTTTTTATATAACTGATATTCATTCTTTAATGATGCTGTAAAGGACTTTTGAAGAGACTACAGATAGGTCTGTGCTGTGCTCTCGCATTTAGGCTAAGCCTATTTTCATATTACTGGAAAAAAGGTAGGTTATGTTAACTGGAGAAAACAGCATGTTTATTTCTATTTTATTTTCTCACTTTGTACCATTGGAATTAATCTTCCAAGCTGAAGGCATACTGGAAAAGTATGAACAAAGCATTACTGTTTTCTTAGGGGATACCAAACCACATGCGCATGTAGTCTACTCCTTGAAATCTCCCCTCTGGTTATTTATCATTATCAAGTACAAAAACATGAAAAATATCAACAATGGCGACGAAAAAATGGAAAAACGTTTTATCATACCAAGGGAAGAACTGTTTCATCTTCCTTCTTCTTTATGATTGCTTTGCCATCACGTGACACTTTTATGATAGTCATGGTTCGAGTCTTTTATCGGGCAAACCACAGAAAAGTATAATAATTTTCTCTTTTATTTCCGCAACAAAAATTGCTCAAGCTTTCCGGATTGACGCGGTAAATTGAACTTCCAGACAAAAAAATTTGTCGAATAATTGTTCTTCAAATGTTAGAAATGAAATGTGTCATCATTTTGAAGCCTTTAGTTGCTACAAATCAGGAAATTCGATAATAAGATGTATTTTGATATGGTAAGACTTAATTTATTATATGATACTTTGCAGAAAGTTTTGTTATATAATTAAATTTATTCAATAGATATTTAGAGTTTTGGATATACCCATAATTTCTGGTTCCTGTATGGAATCAGCTGTGCTCTACTTTTGCAGCCGGAGGTTTTATCGGTCTTTTCCGCCGGACGAGGTTGCCTAAAGTGCGAAAAGGACTCCTGCTGCGTTCGTCTTCGTCTTCCATGAAAAGGTCATGAGTCTTCGTAGACTGTACTTTTGACCTGGTTAGGAGGATGGGACAGCCGTCTCCTTCCGGTTAAAAGCAATTAAAAGAACATCTATATACAGTTAAAAACACAAGGGGATGGCTGTTTATGGAGCGACGATATACATTCGTGTAGCCTAATGTGTTGCTTTTCACAGGAAATAGGCTTTGACATTTCATGCAAATTGTCTTCTAAGGAGAGAACTTGTATGAAATGTCAATGGCTATTTTCTGGAAAAAAATAGAAAGAAAATATTTCAAAATGTTGTCTGCTGAACGTTTTACCCAGTATGCTGTGTGTTAAATGAAAATATATAGGTCCCGAGAAAGTGAGTATTCAGAAAAAAAATCTTATGTGCCATCTTGTGGGAACCTTTTGAAATTAAGGTGAATGGAGACGCTTGTTACAGTTTCCACCAATTTTGACAGGGGAGCAACTTTTTGTAAGTTCCCGTTTCACAAATCCACATAGGAAAAAAGTCTACTCTGAAAGAAACAAATTCTTTCCTTTTAAATTAGACCCCTTTTCAAAAGGCAGCAAAAACAATTTTGATTTTGAAAGTGTATCAATTCGTCATCACATGTACACTCTCTGGGCAAAATCAGCAGACGACAAACTGATGATATTTTTTTTCTTATCTCTCGCAGAAAACAGATTAGTCAAAGCCTATTTTCTTGGAAAAGAATATTTCAAAGTGTCGTCTGCTGAAAAACCCAGTCTATTTACATAGAAGTCCACAACTTAGACCACCTGTGATATTCCACACGCAGGACATTTCCAATTGGTCGCACAGTCACTTCGTATCCCAACGCATTATTTATGGTACTATTTTCTTCATCTCTTAACTTCACAACCAACCACATCATCAAAGAACTCACGCACGCCACCAACACACCATGATTCCACAGTTTTAAATGTTAACACTAAGCTTATATTCTATCATAGTTTAAGACATCGGTAAATGTTTTTGGTCCCGGCCATGTCCGGGCATATTTTCAAAAAAAAAAAAAAAATAGTGGATATAATTTTGCACTTCTCCACAGGTTCATTTTAGATAATATCATATAATTATTCAGCCAGTCACTATGATGTCTAAAAAAAAAAAAAACAAACATGACGAAAAAAGTGTCAGAGAAAAGTCCAGGGAGTGCCACAATCACAAACCGCAGCCCTTCCCAGACACTAAGAGGAAGAGGAAACCGACAAATCCAAACAAGCACAAATCGAACAAACGTACGAAAAGCACTAAGATTAGCTCTCTCTTCCCTAAGCGAGGTAATCGCAATGCTAAAAGGACTGAAAAACACAAGAAAAAAAGGACACAAAGTAAGACATAAAACAAATCCCCTCGTAGAATAAACCACAAAGCAACAAAGAGTAAGATACTAACACCGGGACCACCGCCTTAGAACGGTCAGTAGAGTAAAAAAAAGTGTCAGAGAAAAGTCCAGGGAGTGCCACAACCACAAACCGCAGCCCTTCCCAGACACCAAGAGGAAAAGGAAACCGACAAATCCGACAAGCACAAATCAAACAAACATACGAAAAGCACTAAGATTAGCTCTATCTTCCCCAAGCAAGGTAATCGCAATGCTAAAGACTGAAAAAACACAAGAACAAAATGACACAAGGTAAGACATAAAACAAATCGCCTCGTAGAATAAACCCCAAAGGAACAAAGAGTAAGACTAACACCGGGACCACCGCCTTAGAACGGTCAGTAGAGTAAACCACCATGGGGTTTAAAGCACTTTTACAGCTAGCCAACACCCTGGGTCCAGATGCTACTCTTTATACAGAAATACATAAAAATTCTGTCGGCATAAAGGCTCCCAACTCAGTCAATGCACAACCACAGTTTCTATAATTTTTTTTTTTTTTTTTTTTTTTTTGTCCCGGCGTGGTCCCGGGCGTATTTTTTCGAAGACTAGTGGGTGCATTTTCAAACTTTTGCGATTTGAGAAATCCATGGAATGAAAGTAGTTAATATATCCCATAAAAATTATCTCACATTCATTATTTTGTCGATACTTGCATAATTTCTGGACATGGTCATTTGCGCGAAAATCTGGTCCCGTCTTTTCTCCGGCCGACATGGGCCTATTCAATTGGCAATATTTCCTTAATAATACGCATTTTAAAGAAGACTCTATAACTAATATGCTTGTCAAAAATTATTTAATCCGTGAAGGATAAAGGTTTTTCCTCGGCGATCAAACTTTGGTCCCGTCTTTTTTCGGGCAGTCCCGTCGAATGCAACTACTCATATATCCCTTTTATATATTTCGAGCAATATCTCTATTTTTAATTTTTTAAATATCCACAAAAGTACCAAACTGGGTTTCAAATATACCGAAATGTCAAATATCCCATACCCCTTGAAGTAAAAAAGCCAATATACCACATCCCTAAAACCCCTAGACTAGCCTCAAATGTACAACTTGGTCAACAGTTTCGATTTTTTCTATAAAATCAAAGGAAAAACTATTCAAAATATGTTTGTGAAGTTTTAGCTTTAAATGAAATGTTGCACAGTGACATACATGCCATTAGCTGTTGACGGAAATCTGTGAGATTTTGCAAAATTTTAGTGGAGATTTCGTGAAATTCTGTGAGATTTTTATGAAAATCACCTTCAAGCTTACATAAGTAAGTAAAAAGCCATAATTTTAATGAATTAAGCTTGGGATAGCCATGCTAATGTTGTAGTTCTTCAAAAAATAGCTTATTAAATGGCAAGAAAATTCTGTGAGATTTCAAAATTGTGGCCAATTTGTGGCATGTAAATATAGTATTGTGGGTTGTATTTCTGTTTATAACAATTAATGAGGTTTTTTTCGAATGTGCAAAAATGTGCTATTTTACTGTCAGTGGCATAACTTCGCAGTGGGTTGGCCTTTTGATGCGGTTTTCGGCAAAAAGCTCTATCATTATATAGCTATTTCATTGAAACAGTAAACACTATGTCATTTGATCTTTAAAATCCTTCTCTGAGATTCAAATCATTGAGGCAACGTTGTATTAACGTCATATGCCTGTTTGGCAGAGGCATGTTTATTTTTTTTTACCCTAATGAATAAATAAAACACAGAAAACTAAGTGGGAATTAATGTTACAAAAAAGGTAAGAGAAAAGTCCAGGGAGTGCCACAATCACAAACCGCAGCCCTTCCCAGACACCAAGAGGAAGAGGAAACCGACAAATCCAAACAAGCACAAACCGAACAAACGTACGAAAAGCACTAAGATTAGCTCTCTCTTCCCCAAGCGAGGTAATCGCAATACTAAAAGGACTGAAAAACACAAGAACAAAATGACACACGGAAATACTGTTTCTTCTCGACTTCTTGACTAAAGGTATGTAAGACAGGGCAAGGCAGTTGGCTAACGGAAAGACAATACTGTTTCTTCTCGACTTCTTGACTAAAGGTATGTAAGACAGGTCAAGGCAGTTGGCTAACTGAAAAGAGTATGCTCGTCACCCCACTCCCACCCTCTGAACTGGAACATAGATAGGTGCAATAGATAATGGAATAATCTCCCGGAAATAATCTCAACTAGTTGAGAAAAGAAATGTGTCTTCCAAGAGGGTTTTTTTTTTTTTTTCTTTTTTTTTTTTTTTTTTTTTTTTTTTTTTCATTTTAGGCAAAATAAAATGTTTTGATATAAACTGAGACTGAAAACCTTTATCGAAGTAATAATTTAAAAAAAAAAAGAAAGAAGAAAAAAAAAAGGAAATGCATTTTGCTGGATTTGAACTCGCGTCATCCGGATTCCAGTTTCAACGACTTAACAACCACGGCGTCCACGATTGTGACGTCATTATGCACAAATATTGTTATTATTCAAAACAAATTTTACACTGGGCGAAGAGAGTTTCTCCACGAACAAAAATCACCATATATTTGACATAACATTCAGATCCTCATTCTATCTATGGGTGTTTGCACTCATTTTTTTTTTTTTTTTTTTTTTTTTTTCTATGAAATCCACACCAATGCCAAGCACATTTTACTGCTTCATGGCACCTTCAGTAAAAAAAAGGGTAAGAGAAAAGTCCAGGGAGTGCCACAACCACAAACCGCAGCCCTTCCCAGACCCCAAGAGGAAGAGGAAACCGATAAATCCAAACAAGCACAAATCGAACAAACGTACGAAAAGCACTAAGATTAGCTCTCTCTTCCCCAAGCGAGGTAATCGCAATACTAAAGGGACTGAAAAACACAAGAACAAAATGACACACGGAAAGACATACAACAAATCGCCTCGTAGAATAAACCACGTAAAATAAAACCTATTTTTTTCATGCAATAAACTGCATTTATGGCATATTGGAATAGATGAATGAACAAATTACCTTAAAATCTTGCCTCTATATGCTGGTTTCATAAATTCCTACTTCACACCTCCAAAAACACAGTGTAAACAAACGCGGTAACAGCGACAGGAAAACCCCCATGAACACTTAGCAGACAGCAATAACTACATCACGGAATTTCCGAGGTTGTGACGTAATGCCAACTTTCTCGTGCACATTTTATCTTTTTTTCCAATACAATGTAAGTAAATTCGATTATCTTTCATTTCGTTTGGCATCTGATTTTGGAATTTAGACTTTGAAAAATATTTGGAATAATTTAAACGTGAAGTTAACAGATTTTAATCCTCTCTCAATATTTCGTGAAGAGACTTGTGGGCAAAAATGTGTTCCGGCTTAATTGAGCGTTAGTCAGAACTCGTATTTGATGCTGGGTCAACCATTGTTTATAGAAGGTGCCATTTTGTCCAAAGTTTTTAAGTTTCTTAGCTACATAACTACATTTGAATGAACTTTATTTAAATGCTACATGTTATCTATAAGCTTGCTTCGCACGCGGTCCGCTATGCTTTGCGCGTATTAATATTAGAAAATCCATAGAGGACATGAATTCAATAACAGTAAAGCAAAATCTATAGACCGATTTAAACACTACGTCACACAATAATCATTCGGAACCTCTCGGTCGTTAACGGAGTACGTTCTAGCCTCGTTCTGTTAGTGGTTGGCAGAAAGTTGTTGTTTACATTTATCGGACAATGAAATGACCGGTGTTTTTTCCAGAAAAAATAAAGCAGCTTCCATTCATCAAAAATGTCTTTTCAGAAGAGATTCTCATCGACTGATCATTTCAATGTCATAACCACACATATGAACACATATTTTAACTATTTACTAGCTAAAACTATGCATTAAAATGGTCACCGTAAAGCAATATTAGGTTGCGCGCTTGCCTGCTAATATCGGAAAAATATCATTGAAACAGTTGTAATTATCCTTGGAAAAGCAGTCAAATTGCTTCTTAAAGCTCTATTTTTAAACACAAGATACAATTTACGAGTGAATATTAACCAGTTGTTAATGGAGGACAAAGCTTTTCAGCTATGCGATTTCATTGGTCAGTAGTTTTAGGGTATTCTGATATCCAAGAAGAATGACAGGTATTATCAGTTGATTGACAGCTCTTATCAGATGAATGACAGGTCATATCAGATACAGTTATAGTTCTTTACATGATAAAACAAATACTGTTCACTACAAATATTAAGAAGATATTTTCTAACACACTGAATGTCAGTATGGAATGCAAAATAATCTTTTTCAGTCCAAACATCGGGTTCTTAAGAGATAATTAATATTTTTTCTAAACAAAGGAAAAGATATAAAGAATGAATATTCACTATCTTGTTAATTGAAATGCAATTGATTTAGTCACATATTAAAATAAAGGTAATCGAAGAGTCCAGGGAGTGCCATAATCACAAACTGCAGCCCTTCCCAGACACTAAGAGGAAGACAAAACCGACAAATCCAAACAAGCACAAATCGAACAAACATACAAAAAGCACCCAGATTAGCTCTCTCTTCCCCAAGCGAGGCAATCGCAATGCTAAAATGACTGAAAAACACAAGACCAAAACGACACAAGGAAAACCAAAATTTCCAATCTATCACAATATAAGAAAAAAAGGTAACAATCACAAACCGCAGCCCTTCCCAGACACTACGAGGAAGAGGAAACCGACAAATCCAAACAAGCACAAATCGAACAAACGTACGAAAAGCACTAAGATTATCTCTCTCTTCCCATAGCGAGGTAATCGCAATACTAAAGGGACTGAAAAACAAAAGAACAAAATGACACATAGTAAGACATACAACAAATCGCCTCGTAGATTAAACCACAAAGCAACAAAGAGTAAGACTAACACCGGGACCACCGCCTTAGAACGGTCAGTAGAGTAAACCACGGGGGGTTTAAAGCACCTTTACAGCTAACTAACTTCACCCTAGGTCCCGATGCTACTCTTAATACAGAAATACATAAAAATTCGGTTCGCATAAAGGCTCCCAACTCAGTCAATGCATCAAAGCGAAAACATAAAAATGAAATTAATCACTTTAATAAACAAAGACGAGTACTCATGGCTAATTCTACTGTATGCCAGAGTAAATGAAAACCAATAGTTGAACCACGGCGGGCCAAGCCAAAGACATATCATCAAGCCCCAACCCACTGGTTAAAATTTTACGAAAAGGCCATCATTGAGTCTGAGGCCCGAACCGCCGTCGTGCAATTAAAGAGTGAAGCATAGCCATCAACAATGATTGGGTTGACAACTAGGCACGCAGTCTGCCGCATAATATCCAGGCTATAAGAACACTTATGAAGGATATTTTCATCTTTGTTGAAAATATTCTGTTGTCTAGATTTAAAATACACCTAAATTAAATTTGTTACTTAGGTTTGGACAATTAAACAATTAAGTGGACCCAATTAAGTGATCGTATAAGCAGATGAAAGCACATGTCCTCATTTCAGGTATCAGCAAGAAAGTACAAACTGCGAAGATATGTTTGTCCCTTTGATCTTTGCATGGCATTTACATTAATTTCGCTATTCAACAGAAAAAAAATGATCATTTGGTCTTGATGTAATGCTTGTCATATAAATCATTCATTTGTTTATGGAATTATAATGAAAACTGATACAGAGCATGGGAAAAATGACATAAAATTATTTACTATATAGTCTGAACAAAGTCTGGTCTGGTCTGCACGGTACTTGCCTGCCGTGGTTCAACTATTGGTTTTCATTTACTCTGGCATACTGTAGAATTAGCCATGAGTACTCGTCTTTGTTTACTATAGTGATTAATTTGATTTTTATGTTTTCGCTTTGATGCATTGACTGAGTTGGGAGCCTTTATGCGAACCGATTTTTTTTATTTATTTCTGTATTAATAGTAGCATCGGGACCCAGGGAGAAGTTAGCTGGCTGTAAAAGTGCTTTAAACCCCCCCCCCACCCCCCCCCCCCACCCCCCCCCCCCCCCCACCCTCGGTGGTTTACTCTACTGACCGTTCTAAGGCGGTGGTCTCGGTGTTAGTCTTACTCTTTGTTGCTTTGTGGTTTATTCTACGAGGCGATTTGTTGTATGTCTTACTATGTGTCATTTTGTTCTTGTGTTTTTCAGTCCTTTTAGTATTGCGATTACCTCGCTTGGGGAAGAGAGAGCTAATCTTAGTGCTTTTCGTACGTTTGTTCGGTTTGTGCTTGTTTGGATTTGTCGGTTTCCTTTTCCTCTTGGTGTCTGGGAAGGGCTGCGGTTTGTGATTGTGGCACTCCCTAGGCTTTTCTCTTACCTTTTTTTGGTCTGCAAAATGTCCCAGTTTGGTCCACTGCAGACAGGTCCATGGTCCACTGGTCTGCATGATTTAGTCTGCAAATTATACCAAACAGAGAGAGAGAGAGAGAGAGAGAGAGAGAGAGAGAGAGAAAGAGAGGGGAGAGAGAGAGAGAGAGAGAGAGAGGAAAACCAGTACTAAACCATACGGATCTAAGTAGTTGCGGTCATGGTACAAAAGCCGTGATCCAAACTCATAAATCCATAAACAAATGACGAATCAGAATGTTCAGACCAACAGACATGGACCCCAGAACAAAGGGTGTAATCAGGCGTCCGCGGATAGTAAGCATTAGTTGGTAAGCAAGCTTCGCCCAACATGCCCATAGGCCTGAACAAAGGAAATATCGGTAGAAGGGCGCGTCACTGGCAAAAACATCAGAAACAATTCTGGAAACTGCCACATTGTAGGGATTGACTAGATCATGATGTCTCCCATAGAGCTTCTTAAGTGTTGCTACCAGTTTGGTTTTTTTGATACCCCTGGCTCACCAACTTTGTAGTGAGCACTTTCCTACGCTCCTTGAAGTCCTGATAATTTGAACAGGTTCTGGCATAACAGATTAACTGTGAAACGTAAACGCCGTATGCTGGTGCAGAAAGGATATTACTGCTCAGGAATGGAAAGTTAACAATGGGAAAATTGAAGTCATCCCGTTTGTCGTAAAGCCTAGTAGTAAGCTTTCCATTGTCAATGTAGAGATTACAATCCAAGTATGAGGAGGAGGCTGCAGTCTCGATTGTTTCCTTTATTTCAAGTTCACGTGGATAGATGAATTCTAAATACTCTGCAAATTTTGTGTTTTACAGACCAGAATTGAAGTGTACAGACCTTTTTAATGTTATTGTTTAAGCTTACTGACTTTTCACCAGGTTCGCCCGTGGTCGTTTCGCCCCTCTACATTTGGATGTTTCTTCCTGAACCCAGTTCGTAGTTAGGTCGTTAAGGCACCACCTCAACCCTTCTCGTATTTACAATAAATAAATAAATAAATAAATAAATAAATAAATAAATAAATAAATAAATAACGAAAAAGAAAACGTATTAGACGAAAAAAGATACCGACGTCTCGTGGGTTGGGGTGGGGACGGTAACTCTTTTATATAGCATAGTGCGGATGTGCGTGCCGAATAGACCCCCTTTTCAGCACTACCAGGTATATGATTAGCCCCATTTCTTCAACAAAACGTACGTGTATATGACTGACATGATTTTTCTTGATTCGTATGTGATTCGTATGTGAAAGTCCCCACTTTTCTGACATCCCGGTATATGCGTATATTTTTCACTCAACGATTTTTTCTAGGCTGCTTGTTCTCTATGTATTTAATGAATTGACTGCTTTATTTCTTACTACCAGCAATAAATTGGTATAAAAATCAAAGGGCAGTATATAGGTCAAAATTTCAGACGCTCACGTATATGAATGGGCCCGTTTTCTCAAAGGCCAGGTATATGAACGGGATAGGTTTCGAAACACTGGCTCACACCGTACCACCATAAATACCCCAGCCACACCCCCTCACGCCCCCAACTCACCCCCTCACGCCCCCTCCTACCCCCACAGACCCACACCCATGAGCCCGCCGTATAATTCATTCTCATTAACACTTAATTGCAATCAGCTAAAATTAAAATTCACATTTAAGCTTGTGAAATTATTTTAAAAAAAAACCTATTCGTCCTAATTAAATCTTTCACAAGCTATAATTTGGATTTTGCTGATTTTAATATAGCTACAAAAACAATTAACAAATTGATTGTGTTGGGGTTTAACGACAGATCTTATAACGGTAGCATTGTTTCGGTAATTAGTGTACCCCGGATTTGGAAACAATCGTTAATTTCCGAGTAAATCCGTCATTTTTCGTATTGTTCCGGACCTTATGTAAACTTCGTAGCAGGATACCATCTTCATCGTCATACCCGCTAAGTTCAAGAGCTTAGTAGATAGCAAGAAACAATAATATTATTATTGTCCATTGAAGGTACACTTGTAATAATTTTTATATGACATTTTTCTGTCAAGTTCGTCGTTTCCTTATTGTTGCTTCGAATACTGGCAACCGAAAGGTACGGAATCGAGACAATTCATCGACAACTCATCGACATGGTTTTTGGAGACAATTCACCGACACAATTGAAGACAACTCCTCGACACTTTTTGAAGAAAATTCACCGACACATTTGTTTGAAGGTAATTGGCACTCATAGGTAATTAAGGGTAATTATGGATAAGTGGTACATTGTATTTGACTGATCATACCTGTGAATGACTAGCCTACCTGTTCTGCCTGTCAGTGAACAGTTTCAGAATCGATTATTGGGCTTAGAATGGGAAAGGTTTTTAATTTTAGTCATGAGTGACGTTCTGCATCATTTACGATGCAGCTGCTGACGGATGCGCGCTCAGCGCCACCGCTGTGCCGCAAGATCGGAATTGGAAGTTTAATAGACTTGATGACTTGATCATGTTGATGTCGCACACTTTGACTGTGGGGGAGCTGTCTCAAAGTCCCACTGAGGCTAACATGTAGCTTTTAGGATGTTGATTGCTATGGAACTGCAATACTGATAATACGACCACTGGAATTGCAGGATAATTGAGCCTCGAGAATTGTACAATTTGTATTTAGATACCAATTCTGATCATCGAGATATAAACGGTGTCGGTTAATTATCATCAAGATAATAAGCCTATGCGATGAAGACCTCGGTTAATCCCACTTTAGGGGGATTACGTTGTTTCATATTTCTGCCTATAAACGTTAGGCGTTTTGTTAAAGTCGTTTTGGTTTGAGCAGATTATGAAAACTATATGGTTCTGTATTTTCTCCTTAAAAATGCAATGTATATAACAGCGCATTGTATATGCGTATGGGCTTCTGAGACTAAGCAGTCTGGTTTTGTCACACCTGTATGGAAACCCCAAAGTTTTTCTCGCGACAAGGTCCATGTTGTTTCTTATTTTAGGCTGAAGTTTCAGCTTGACATAAAGCATGTATTAGCGAACAGTGAAGCTTTTGACGAGACTGCGCGGATAAGCAGGCTCGTCTGAAGCTTCGATGTTTGCACATGCAACATTTCATGATGGTTGGCTTGCATCTAACAGGATGTGGCTCAGCAATAAAATACATAAAGGGGATAAGGGAATGAAAGTCAGGTATATCATTTAATAGTTTATTTACAAAATAAATATCAATAAAAACAAACTAGCACATAAATCAGTTAATATATATATAAACACGTTCCCTATACGTATATTTTCCTTTAAATCATGCTTTTAAAATAAAATGCGTAAGTTTATTTACGCCAGCTATCCTATGCGGTTAAAATGATCTCTTAATTGTCATAAGTAAGCCAAAAATATTGAATTAATATCCTAAATTCGTTATTTTGATCATAAACGTGATAATAAATCATTTCATTTTCAAAACATTGTCTTCATTTTATCAGCTTGGGTATAATTTCAACATAATAATGTGGCGGTGAATTGTCTTCAAAAAGTGTTGATGAGTTGTCTTCAGTTGTGTCAGTGAATTGTCTCCAAAAACCGTGTCGATGAGTTGCCTTGTCGATGAATAGTCTTGTTCCCAAAGCACCTGTTGTGGCATGAGGTCTCATCGTCAATAATGATTCAATATATGCTTACATCATGTACATTTAAGCATCGGAGTCTGAGATTCCAGTGATTTATTTACAGTTTTATACCTATGCGTCCCAGGACTCGCTTGGGCTATTACTAGAAAATCATTACGTCCATTACAGAATTTTCCACTATAACTGCGAGTCCCAAAGCAAAAAATGTGAGTACGGGACTCGGGATGCGCAGGTAAAAAAATCACTGCTGAGATGCGTGCAGGTCAGAAGTTTTCCCTGGATCACTCTTGGTGCGCATCATTAGATTTAGGGATCCAGGGCAAAACAGTCTATAATGTTACCAGGTATTCTTTTGACCTTCAAAAGAAAAAAGGAAAAACAACCCAAAATAAAGATGAGCACGCTTCCAAGTTTATTTATTGCGTATCTGAATGAAAGTGAGCGCTACATGGAGTTTCCAAATGGAAATGGGAATGTGTCTCAATACACAAACAAAAGGGTCAAACCCGTATGAAAATACCCGCTTGGAATCTGGGTGGAAATGACACGTACTTCTATAGTATATTCCTGGTGTGTTCCGTCTGGAGGTTTAGTATTTTAAAGTACAGACGGAGTTTTATTTTTAGTAAGAGATCAAAGGAAATTGACCTATTCCAGGCGTAAAATTGGTGGTAATATTTAAATTAGTCCGCTCCATATGCAAATTGAGGGTTCAGGCGAATTCCTGGTGTACAAATGAAAGGTCTTTCAGATATTCCGGGTGTACTTTTCAAAATCCAGGCGTAACAAAGGTGTGGTCCACCTCATGTATTGAACAAAATCCAGGCGTAATAATGGAATGGTCCACCTCATGTATTGAACAAAATCCAGGCGTAATAATGGAATGGTCCGCCTCATGTATTTGTCCTGGCATAATTTTTACATAAAATCCAAGCGTACTAGAAGTCCACCTCCAGTCAAACTGAACATAAGAAAAATTCCCAGCCACTGTTGAAATTTAATCAAATCCTATTTTTAGAGCAGACAGCAATTTTATTTTGTAAATTATTTTTCAGGGAAAATTAGAAAATCATCTGCTTAGTAACTGATTAACCTCTAATGTCAAGCCTTATTTTCCTTGAAAAATGAAAGAAAAAATATTTGATATTTGATGACATATGCAAATGTCATGACTGGCAATTTAAGGGTGTAGGTACTCAATTCTACAGAAAAAAAATATCATATTGTCATATGCTGATGCTGTAGTCTGATCAGGGACTACACAGTTTGCCATACATAAAGTAATATTTTAGACACAGTCATGTCTTTTAACCTGCCAGTGCAGAAGTGATAACTAATGAACTTACCCCTGACTTTGAAAATGACTTCCTTTCCATTTCATTCTGCATCTTTTTTCCACCTCGAAGGTTTGGATGTTAAGTCTCTGTGAGTTTTACAAATAACACTTGGTGAAAAGTCCTTTGGGAAATAGGTACACAAACATTTGTCCTTTGTTAATATACCAGCAACATTAAATAGACAGATAATTGTCCAAAGTAAAGATTCATAGAAATGCCACATGGAGCAAACACATGCAATTGGTGATTCCTTTGAGGTGTCAGGTTACATATAGGTCAATGGGTCTATGAAGAAACTTTAAGTATTAATAAAATTGGCGGGTTCTTATTCCAGGCAGACTTGGAAAAAAATAACAGTGTTTCTGAAAGGTTAAGTTGTAATAATCCGGGTGGATTTTTATTCCTGGTGGACTTCAAAACAAATACGCTTGCAGCAATGCTTTAGAGTACGCCTGGACTCGGAAAAAAATACATGTCCGGGCGTATTACGCCAGAATTTTCTAAAATCTTTGATACTTCCGCTTGGATTCCGTTGGAATCCAGCTGGATTCCGTCTAGAATTTTCATATGGGAAGGACCTTTTGTTCATATGACAAATCATTGTATTCCTAATTCGTCACATGTCCCATGTGACACAAACACATTCTCCTACATTTCAGAAAGACCATAGAACACTACAGTACAAAATAATATATGATACGACTAGATGTAAATGACAAGGCATCTAACAAAATCTCTGGCTTATAAACATGTTCCATTTCCATGCACATCAATAAAACCGTCCTTCTTATAACTTACGGTAACAAAGTTGAAACCTGGTACACACATGGACAGTGGGTAGATGTATAGTGTATACCAGATTTAGAGCCAAGGGCCCATAACTCTTGGATTTAAATCCCTTCATAGGTTATACATTGCCATGTTACCATGTCCTATAATTATGATATCTGGTAAGAATATATTCTAAATATTTCAACACCATAATACATGTAGCCTGCAGCAGGACTACAGTCAGATCCTTCAAAAGACAATTCTAGTTTTATGAAAAGAAACCAGTATAGATTTAAAGTTGGGTTCATTATTTATGAACTTTTATCAACTGGTTATTTAACTGAAATTTGCCTCAACCAAAACAACTTCAGATTTGCATGAATTATAAAAGTACATGTACATGTTTGTTTCCTGTCATAACTTGCTTTCCCATAAACAAATGTCATTTTACTTTTCATAAAATGTCTTGCACAAATGTCTGTGAGTAAAACCACAATGTTTTTAATTCGAAACTACCATCAATGGCAAATCCCCTGACCGCACCACAAATGGCCATCTTTTTTTCAATCTAGGGCATCAGAGATGTAATTTTATCAAGGGTTTAACCCTGCAGTGGGTGATAACTTGACAACTGTGAATCAGACATAGAACTCTAAAACCATAAGTTGTGGAACTCAATGTCCTCTACCAAATGGTGAAGTATCATGGAAATACCTTGAAGGGTTTTAGAGTAATTGGCCGCACAAGATTTAACAACTATGGGAGGTAACTCCAAAACGGAGTCAGAGTTGTCTTTCTTGTATGCAACATGCCGACTCAATGTCCTCTACATATTGGTGAAGTATCATATAAATATCTTAAAAGGTTTCAGAGTTATGGTCCGCACAAAATTTTACAATTTTGGCAGACTATGGGATATAACTCCTGAACCAAGTCAATTAGAGTTGTCATTCTTGCACATGACACTCCTACCCAGTGCCCTCTACAGCCTGACAAAGTTTCATGAAAATAGCTCAAAGGGTATAGGAGTTATGTGCACAAGGTTTCATCTACAGACGGACGGACAGACGGACGCCATGGCGATCGCCATATCCCCCAGATTTGATCGGGGGATAAAAAGTGTTGCTTGGCTTAGCCTTCTTATACCACATACAGATGAAATCTTCTAAAACTGGTTTATTTAACAGAACAATGTCAATTAATGTCCCAAAGAAATTCAGTGCATTCCATCAGAAGAGGTACATGTACATGTACCAAAATATCAAAAACGTCATGTTCTTTTTATAGAAATTTGACAGTGTACTCTGTTATGCATTTAAAGTTGAACCATGTCCTTACAGTATTTTTATCCTTCTATCGACTGAATGCAATACAAATGCATAAATGTAAGTTCCTTTATTCCAAAATGCATTTTAAAAGGAAGCTACTCATACGCAAATGTTGATTTAGATCCCTTATTTGTTTCGGTAAATGCCATTTCCTTTTTCTTCGATAGAGTTTCCTGAAAATTGTTGCAAATTATGCGTAACTCATATGTTCTAAACTGTGATAACAATAATTTATGCACATTTGTAAAATTTCTGTGACATTTAAAAAAATAGTTACCTGTATACTTATTTTTGCCTCTCAGTATATATGAGCGTTAAAATAGGCATTAAACAGTTATTCAGTTTTACTTTTTATTCTTTTTAGAACATTATTATTCCAGTTTAAGGACAATTTTTCCATAACTTTATTGGAAAATATAGCTGGTTGTCAGCAGACTTTTAGGTCTAGTGACAGCCGGTTGTCACCAGACTTTTGGTCTAGTGACAGCCAGTTGTCACCAGACCTAAAAGTCTGCTGACAGCCAGTTGTCACCAGACCTCGCCATTTAGAAAATAGGAGGGAATTGGTACAGGGAACAACCATATTGGGGAATGGGGTCAGGGAACAAGCATGATGGGAACTGGTAGAGGGAACAAGCATGATGGGGAATGGGTACTGGAAACAAATATAATGAGGAATTGGGACAGGGACCAAGCCATGACGAGATTGGGTACAAGGAACAAGCCTGATGGGGAATGGGTACATGGAACAGGAATGATGGGGAACGGGAATAAGCATGATGGGGGATGGGTGCAGGGAACCATGATGGGGAATTGGGGTAGGGAACAGGAATGATGTGGAACAGGTACAGGGAACAGGAATGATGTGGAACAGGTACAGGGAACAGGAATGATGGGGTACAGGAGTAGGAACAAGCATGATGGGGGATGGGTGCAGGGAACCATGATGGGGAATCGAGGTAGGGAACAGGAATGAGTTGTCAGCGCCTTCCTGGTCTGCATTGTCAGACATGGGTCGGATGGAGGATCAGTCGCCTTATTCAGCTTGGGGGCTTCCCAGGCATGTGTGAGGTGTGGTTTTGCATATGGTTTGGGAACCAAAATCATGAACTGGCTAGAAAATATTTTTGAGAATCATTCTGTAAGCTGTGTAAGGTATGAGCTTTAGGTCTTGTATTTGTTGAAGTCGGTGATTTTATGAAGACTCCAGTAACTATTTCCCAATGGCTAATTGATTATAATTTGCTATGGCCTCATTCCCTGTCACGTCATGTTGCCCGATCATGTTTGTTCCCTGTACCTGTTCCCTATCATTCCTGTTCCCTGTACCTGTTCCACATGCACACATGCGTAGGCTCGCCCGAGCCACTACTGGTCCCTGTTACCATGCCGGCCACAATCACATGAACTGGCACAATTATATCATTACGAAAACACGCCTATTCAAATATATTGAAAATTTCACCTCCAAAAACTGAAAATTTACAGATAAAAAATTCTAATATTTTTCATATTTCTGCTGAAAACATAGATTGTGGGTACTCGTTAGAACCGCCTTGATGAGGCGGCTCTAACAAGTACCCTTATTCTATGTTTTTAAGCAGAAATAAGAAAAATAATGTATTCCCTTGTAAACCCCAGTTTTACTGTATAAAAGTGGGGTTTAAGGGGGTCAAAATTATATAGGCATGTTTTCGTGATGAATACAACTTTAATGATATACGCTTGCTTACATTTCTTCCTCTTTACCATCAATTCCTTTTTTCCATATATAATGCACCTTTCAGACTGAAGTGTCTCCGAGCACTTGGATAAACATCCCAACAATAACAGAATGGTGCAAGGGAAGTAACTAGTGCACTAGAGATATCAACCTCAGGTGGCTGTCTCTAGGACCTGGCCATGCAATGTATATGTAGTGTTCAGAGGTCTCCTGGAGCCAGTCACCTGCACCACTTGGCATTTGGAGGAGTTGAAGGCCATGTCCCGTCTGGTTTCCCAAGTCAAGAGTCTGTCAAGGTGATTCTGGAGGGTGGAGCTGTCATCATCGTTTTCAACTGTCAGATACAATGCTCATTAGCAAAAAGCCGTACCAGGCATAGCTACAGATAAGAGGGGGTATTCACATAATATTTTTCTTATTTCTCCACGAAAACATATGTTGTGGGTACTCATTAGAAGCGCCTCAGAAATAAGCACCTCAGAAATAAGAAAGCAGCATTTTTCGGATGAAAAAAGCGCCCTATCTGTTGCTATGACCAGGGAATGGGCCCCATCAGGCAGATCATTAATGTAAACAAGGAAAAGAATTGGTCCCAAGACCGAGCCCTGGGGGACACCAGAGGTCCATAGGTCTAGATAAGGGAGGGTATCCGGTAAATATTTTTCTTATTTCTCCACGAAAACATATATTGTGGGTACTCATTAGAAGCGCCTCAATATTTTTCTTATTTCTCCACGAAAACATATGTTGTGGGTACTCATTAGAAGCACCTTGCTCAATATTTTTCTTATTTCTCCACGAAAACATATGTTGTGGGTACTCATTAGAAGCTCCTCACTCCATGAAAACATATGTTGTGGTACTCATTAGAAGTGCCTCAGTGAGGCGCTTCTAATGGGTACCCACAACATGTTTTTGTGGAGAAATAAGAAAAATATCAATTCTTTTGGATGGAAAAAAAGCGCCTTAACTAGTGCTATGGGTAACTGGTATTGAGTCCAACTCCTCCCCATCCATCACTCCTCGCTGGAGTCTACTCCCAAGGAAGGCTTTAATCAAACTCAACACCTGTTCTTGAATGCTGTACATGTAAAGCTTCTACAGAAGTTTACTGTGGTTTACCTTATCGAAGGCCTTTGAGAAGTTCAGTAGTATTAGGTCTGTTTGCTTTCCCACACTGGCATTCCTAGGGAGCTCCTCTATGAGCAAAACATGTTGGGTCTCACATGACCTCTTCTCACTGAAACCATATTGGAGGTCATACGAGACTCCCTGCTCATCAATGGTTCCGGTTGCTGGTGACAACCTTACTTTAATCTGTTCTCTTCAAATATTCTTACAGACGCTTACAGACATTTGTTCTTGCCATACTGATATTTCCAAGTGCTGTTATGTTTGCTTTATCTTTTTAGTCCACCGACTTTGTTCCCCTGTCTGAGTATAGGTGTTATTTCTAAATTTTTGTTAACTCGTCTTGCTTATAACTTCTGCGCATGTGCAAGGAACATCCATTGTTTACTTCTGCCCAAATGTATTCAGCATGAAACTGCTATTTTCTCCACAGTGCTTTTCTGCCCTCAATCCTTCACTCATCAGAGGTGTAAAATTCCCTCAAAACTTACTCGCCCAAGTTTATGGTCTGAATTTTTCATTTAGATGCTAAAAATGAAGAAAAAGTGAAGAAACTTCTGATAATCTCACTTACCCTCCCTTAAAATTGACTCGCAAATGCGAGCGGGTGAGTGGAATTTTACACCAATCTCATAGGGAAGGATGTTTTCCAGAGCATTGACAGCATCATGTTTGCTGGGACTACCTGCATGTACAAATCTTCTCTTTGTACTCAGTTTGTAATGGCTATGAGTTTCACTATGTCAGAAGCTAAAGGGCCTGTCTGTAGACATAAATTAGTCTTGCTGTATGTGTGCAGCCTTCTTTTAACAAATTCTTATGCTCCAGTGGGGTGGTCGGGTGGTGCGAAGGTGCTGTGTATCTTACATCACTGGGGCGTCCAACTGATATTGGCTTACAGTTACAGTTAAGCAAGGCCTGCTATCCTTGTAGTGGGTAAGGGTAGAGGGGGAATGTTTTTATTTCTTCTGTTTCTTCACTTTCATTCCTGTTCCTCTTTCTTCCCTGTCCCTCTCTTTCATCTCCTCTACTCTCTTCTATCTCTTTTCTCCCTATCTCTGGGAGACGACACAATATGACCCTCAAGGGTTGACGTGTCGTTAAACCCCAACACAATCAATCACTCTTATGCTCAAGAACCTAATCCAGGTCCTCGTCCTGTTAAATATCCATGTGGTCATTGTCAGAAAGCGGTGCAATGGCCAACTCCAGGAGTGGGATGTGATACATGCAAAGCCTGGTACATGTATCACACAGATTGCATGGGAATGTCTGTGATAACATAGAAAAACCTAAAAAATGTTAACTGGGAGTGTGTTCAGTGCGGTATGCCAAATTTTTCGACGTCTTTGACACTACTGTGAATGGAACTAGTAACTCTTATGATCCTCTAAGCAATAGTCAGTACTCTGACATCAGCTTTGACAACCCTGCTGCCACTTCCTCGCCAATCATGCTAACCGATCCTTAACCCTTTGTAGTCGGGAGACCTGTAAAAGGGTGCTTGGAAAATAGTGCACCCAGATCAGACACTGCAGAACGTGGCATCTGATCGGTGTCTCCACTGTTTGCAAATAGTTTAGCCATTTTCTTTAGGAATATGTAAATCTCATAGCTGTACGTACATTTGTACCTGAAATTGAAATTGGAGTCATCCAATATATAGTGTGGGAGAGTCTATTCAGTCTACAATGGGTTAAATTAGGGTATCCACCGTCCCAAGTCCCGAGAAAGGACATTCTGCTCAAAGTACTGATTGTGAGTTGCCAATCTATCAGAGGTGCCAATAGGAATCCACTTTTTCACAATCTGATTGACATAGCAACTGATAAGGCGCTTTTTTCATCCGAAAAATGCTGATATCTTTCTTATTTCTCAACAAAAACATATGTTGTGGGTACTCATTAGAAGCGCCTCGGCGAGGCGCCTCTAATGAGTACCCACAACATATGTTTGCGACAAGAATAAAAAAAATATTACGTGGATGCCCCCTCTTATCTGTAGCTATGCAGATTGAGTCAACGAAGCTAGATAGTGTCATCAGGTGTGAATCCTGGCTACATAGTAGTATATCATGGGCTGAAATATTCCCTTCTGGCTACAAGTCTTTAGGAAACTAACTCCTCCTGGTAAGGTACTTTTTCATCAGAAAAGTACCAATATATTTTTCTTACCCCTTGTCATGCTGAATAAATTAAGATGCCATGTCCACTTCTAATTTCCAGCCAATCAGATTACTTGATCCAGGTTTTTGATAGAAATTCACACATTTAATGACAAACAGTGCAGATCCAGATCAGTTGGCTTCTTCAGAAGCCAACTGATCTGGATCTACACTGTTTGCTAAGGCAAGGCATGTTGTATTCAGCAAGAGAAGGGTTAATTGTGCACAAAAACATGTTTTGGGTACTAAATATAATGAGTACCAGAGCATACCAGAAAATCAAGTAAGAAACATAATATATGTAGCTACCCCCCTCTTATCTGGAGCTGTGCTTGGTATTTCATGTGAATCATTAAATGTCGTCTCTTTTTTTTTTTTGAAAAAATCAGAAAACATTGAAATCAAAGTATTCAGCACTTCAAAAGTTCAGTTTTCATTAAGGGCCATTATTTTAGTATTTCTTGCACCAATTAACCCTTTCCATGCTGCATGAAGATGCTACACCCACTTCAAATTTCCAGCCAATCAGATTACTTGATCCAGGTTTTTGATACAAGCTCACATACTTAATGGCAAACAGTGCAGATCCAGATCAGTTGGCTGTTTGCAAAGGCAGGGTACATGTATATCTGGGTTCAGCAGGACCAGGGTTAATACAATAGGGTATTGTAAGGAAAAATCTTGGTACCAAAATCAGTGAGAAATGGGTGAGTAAAATTAGCTGGAATACCCAGTGGCTTAAAATCTTATCTAAGGCACTGAAGTGCCCAGACTTAAGATATTCATAATACATGTATTATGCCAGTGACATTTTTTCTTTCAAAATTTAGGGGCCTAGTCAAAGTTAAGTGGCAACAGGCCCCTGTTATTTTCCATCCCCATAAAATATTCTAAATAGTTCTAACGTGTATCATTTGTTCCTTTCAGAATAAAAAAGATCAGCAACAGCTACAGAACACCTGGATATTACCAAACATTCTTTAGTGCCCTAATATTGTAGGGTGAGCAAATCTGGTCCATAGCACTAGATGAGAAGAGTTAGATAATTATTTTCCTTTTTTTCCACAAAAACATTACAGCTGCAATAACAGAAAATGTACCCTCGGACATGTGCCCCCAAGGAAGACTACATTACGAAAACATGCCTGTTCAAATACAAAGAAAATTTCTCCTCCAAACACTGAAAATTTTCAGATAAAAAACTCTGATATTTTTCATATTTCTGCTCAAAACATAGATTGTGGGTACTCGTTAGAACCGCTTTGGCAAGGCGGTTCTAACCAGTACCCACAATGTATGTTTTTGAGCAGAAATAAGAAAAATAATTTATACCCCAGTAAACCCAAGTTTTATTATATAAAAGGGGTTTTAAGGGGGTCAAAATTATATAGGCATGTTTTCGTGATGACTCAGCCAGTACATCCGCACAGTCTGACTGATGATCCATAGCTCTAGTGGAGGATATTTTTATTTAATCCAAAACAGTATTGATATTTTTTTTCTTTCTCCGCAAAAACGTGTTGTTGTACTCATCAGAAGCATCTCGCCGAATCAATCTGATGAGTACCTACAGCATATGTTTTTATGGAGAAATAAGAAAAATATTTACCTGATACCCACTCTTATCTAGACCTATGCAGTGATCAGTCTTCATTGTCCACATGAAGAAACTTTGCATTCTTGACTATCCAAAATGTGCCCGTTGAAGATTTTGATCAGACTGCAGAAATGCACAGGCTGATCTGAATTTTCATTGATTGCATATGTTTGAACTTGTGTTCTGATTTTGCGACTCATATAATAACTGGATTTGCCTCATTGAGTTGACTCCAATAAGTACTAAAGGTTTGTTTTTGTGGAGAAATAATAAAAATACAATCTATCAAACCCTTAAACAGCCTGGGAATCGGTCAACTTGTATGCTGTAGTACTATTGAACAATACATTGACTTGTTCCGGTAGTGTCATCTCACTAAAATGTCATGAAATACACAACGGCTGCATCCTATTCCTCAGTGCTTATTGTTCAGTGCATGATATTTGGTTGCCAGAAACGATATCTCGAGAAATCTGTGAAGTTTTCCGTTAAAACAAGTGTTATAACAATCTTGAACTTTTATTTCAGTATATGACATTCTCCGATTCTTAGTAAAACACAAAATAAGTAAATGAACTCACATTTTATCCAGCTTATCAAGACCTTGGGAAGTTGTTTACACACATCAATAGGTCCACCTGCACAAGTCAGCTTATTCCTTTATAGTTCACTGTCGGGGTACAAGTTGAACGATTCTAGGGTGTGTTAAAGCTCTAATCACAGCTAAACAGATGACATGTTGCAATTTTTTTTTTTTTTTTTTTCAAAGAAAATAAGACAGGACATTTCATGTCTCTTTAGGAGACAATTTGCATGTAATGTCAAAGTCTGTTTTCTGGAAAAAAAAAATAAAAATACGTGTATTTCAGAATGTCGTCTACTGATTTTACCCAGCATGCTAAGTGTTAACAGATGTTAAATGAGATTTGTTCTCTCCAGAATAAATTTGACCAAAACTTTGAACAAAACTGTTAGAAGCAGTACTTCTCTACCCCTGATCTTTATTTGTGAATTTACTTCTTTAAGCAACAGAAAAGTTAGTCTAAACAATTGCTTTTACCATCAGTCCAGAAGTATGTCGGAATCAAAGTCAGAAAAAAGAAAGCTTGAAAATGGTGAGGGTGATTCGGCCATTAAAGATAGTGGCAGTGAGTCTAAGAAACCAAAAGAAGAAGACTTCCTTACAAAGATAGCTCTGTCAAGAACAGATGTGTGTCAGTCCGTCGCCGAGTTCAAGTTCAATAAGAAGAGGGTGAGGGTTCTGTCCAAGGCCCAAGATTTCCCGGACAACTCTGAGGGTGTAGTGTATTGGATGTCCAGGGACCAGAGAGTTCAAGGTGAGTTAGCATGCTAAATAGTACGACTGGTGATCTGGATGTTGAGGGTTCAACTCTCGCTGGGTCAGCACCATTCTTTAGTGGCGACTGATCATAAAATATTTTCTGTGATCATTCTCTCCCTCCCGCTGATTGAAGATTGGCAGTTGTCAGTTTCTGGCAGAAGAATGTGCACAATACTGGTTAACCACTTAGAGGACTAAGCCTGCCCAGTAAGAGTGAATTTAGGTAAACTGATCGCACTCAACTTGGCCGCCATGGGTTGACTGTGCCGTAAAACCGCAACACAAACGAACATGCTAAATAAAATTATCAGCTTATAGCTCCAGATAAGGCACTTTTTTCAGTCAAAAATGTCAATATTTTTTTTCTTATTTCTCCACAAAAACATATGTTGGTGGTACATGTACTCATTAGAAGTACGGAGACACTTCTGATGAGGACCCACAACATATGTTTTAATGGACAAATAAGAAAGATATTAGATGGTGGACAAATAAGAAATATATTAGGTGGCTACTCCGTCTTATCTGGAGATATGCAGCCACTGACATTTTGATATATTTTTTCAAAAAAAATACGACTTGACAATATGTGTAAAAAAAACATATGTCCACTATATTCACTTAGTTTTTTTTTTTGTTTTTTTTTTTTTCCTGAACAGGAAAGTATGTACATAATTTAGAAATGGAAACTGGCATTTTTTTTTTATATATTTATTTATATTTTTTTTTCTTTTTTTTTTTTCAATTTTTCAGTGCTATCTTACTGAACTTTGATAAATGTCATAAAAATTAGTACCTCAAAGTTTCTAACAAAATGAAAAATGCAGATAGTGCAGCCCTATTAAAGTATTTTAAGAAACTCCATGGAAAGCAAAGTTTAGGCCAGAAAAGCATGGATTGAAATGTTAGAAGTTTTAGGACATTTACCATACTGAGTTGCCTACTTTCTTCTTGTGTTGTTTTGGTATTTGGAGCTGCAGAGGGAGGTATGGGTGTCAGGTGACACAGTTTAGTCCTGATCTTTACCAATAGCGTTGAAATGATTTTTGCCATCCCACCTCATCAGGTCATACTGAGAAATATGTATTCATTCCAGACAACTGGGCTTTTCTGTATGCACAGAAGTTAGCCTTGAAGATGGAAGTACCGCTTTATGTCTGTTTCTGCCTGGTTCCTTCTTTCCTGGAAGCTACAATTAGACACTTTGATTTTATGCTGCGAGGACTACGAGAAGTGGAAGAGGTAAGATATTTCTCAACTAACCCTTGCATTGCTAAATGAATTAACCCTTGCCATGCTGAATAAATTAACATGCCCGTCCACTTCTAATTTCCAGCCAATCCAATTACTTGATCCAGATTGTTCATATAAATGTACATATGTTTTGGTAAACAGTCCAGATCATGATCATCAGAAGCCTTATCTGGATCTACACTGTTTGTAAAGATAGGGCATATCTGGGCTCACACATTCTTTCGTGGAGATTGATCATGAAATATTTTCTACGGTCATTCTGTCCCTTCCGCTGATTCAAGAAGGGCAGTTGTCAGTTTCTGGCGAAAGAATGTGCACAATACTGGTTAACCGCTTAGAGGACTAAGCCTGCCCAGTAAACGTGTGGCTAGGTAAACTGACCGCGCTCGACATGACCCCATTGGGTTGACTGGGCCGTAAAACCTCAACACAAACAAACAAAATATCCGGGCTCACCAGGACCAGGTTTAAGGAGCAATTCATTGTATTTGATGATAATTCTTGGACAGTTTTTTTCTTATTTCTTAGAAAACAAAAACAAAAATAAGAGTCAGTAGAGTCCCAGAATTTCCGAGCATGTTTAAAGTTGGATATCTTTACCTCCAAGCTACATTATTTGGAAGTTTGTTTGTGTTGAGGTTTTACGGCCCAGTCAACCCAATGGGGTCATGTCGAGCGCGGTCAGTTTACCTAACCACACGTTTACTAGGCAGGCTAAGTCCTCTAAGCAGTTAACCAGCATTGTGCACATTCTTTCACCAGAACTGACAACTGCCCTTCTTGAATCAGCGGAAGAGAGGGAATGACCGTAGAAAATATTTCATGATCAATCTCCACGAAAGAATGTTGCCGACCTCGGTGAGGGTTGAACCCGCGACCTCTCGGTCACCAGTCGGACGGTGCATCTAACTGAGCCACCAAGGCCTGTGAAACAGAGGAATTTTTAAGGTGGAGAATTTGATGATAATTCTGGGATAATCTTCTCTGTTTTACAACAAAAGGTATATGTTGTGGGTATGGTAAATGTCCTAAAGTTTTGTACATCAAAGTTGCTGACAAAATGTCATATGCAAAAAGAATAGACCCAGATAAGACTGCTCCTTCAGGAGCAGTTTAATCAGGGTCTATACAGTTTGCCATTCCACTGAAGTTTTTAAAAAAACAACTGCATAAAAAGCAAAATTTAGGCCATAATAGTATAATAAAGTGTTCGAAATTTTAGGACATTTACCATACTCAAATGAGTACACCCCATTTCAAAAAGGAGCAAAGACAATTTTGACAGAGTTATCACCCTTGATTGTGTATCAGATCCCCTTTAATGGTTAGCATACTGCTTAAAAAATTCAACAGAGTGCATTTGGTAGTATTTGTCGTGTATTTTCCCAGAAAATAGGTTTTCACAGTTCATGCAAATTGACTCCTTAGGGTATGACTGACATATTGTTGGCCACGAAAACTCAAATGAAATAAACAAAAGTAGGATATCCTTTACTACTTTGCACATAATGTGTAGATTCAGCAGATGACAAATTTACGATAGTTTTCTTATTTTTCCCAGAAAATAGGATTTGTCTTTTTGTGCAAATTGTTTCTATTGGAGACAATTTGTGTACAATGTGAAACCCTGTTTTCAGGCAATATAAGAAAAATATTTCTAGATGTAATCTCTTGAAAGTTTTAGCCATCATGTTAAGTGTTAATATTGATTATGTGTGACAGGGAGAAAAGTACATAGATCATTAATACAGCAGGGCCTGACAAATCAAAAAAAAATCCACTTGCCCACTGGGCAAGTAAATTTTTTTTTCACTTGCCCAGCTCAAATTCCTACTTGCCCAGGATTTGTGCGGCTCAAATTCCTATATGCCCAAGATTTGCAAACAGAAATAGAAGTCCCACTTTTAACATTGCGTTAACAAGTCTATGAAAGCAATACTCTTGTAAATCCCAGATAATATACAGAAAAGCGAGGTTTTAAATGGCGTACATAAGTTTACTCCTTTTTTTTGGCTCAAAAACATAGATAATGGGCACTCAGTGAGGTAGTTTCAGACCCCACAATCTAAGTTTGCAATGGAAATAAGAAAAGTATCATAATTTCACATCAGAAAATACCAAAGGGATGAAAAGAGAGCATATTGAAAAAGAATTTTATTTGTATTTACTTGAAGCCTTGAATAAATACTCATGTGTTTGTAAAAAAAAAAAAAAAAAAAAAAAAAAAAAAAAATTCTTAAGGTAAATGTATACACCTGCAAGGAAATTAACTTGATTGAAGAACTGCCTACAAACTATAGGACAATTCATGATTAAAAAACTTCATTTTTTATCAAAGAAGCCATTTTGAAAATGGTGTATTCATTTATCCCAAGAACAGAGAACAACCTCCAAGAAATTGGAAAGAACTGAATATTATTCTGTGTGGTATTGTATATCAGTGCTCATCAAGTCTTTCTGGTTTTAGGAGCACATAAGTCATCAAGCACTAGTCAGTTGTGTAAGCCATCAGTGTTCATATTTTGTTTTTCATCCTAACACGTTATCAGTAATATCAACAGAGAATAAATTTTTCATAAATGACTTTGACACACAGTATTTTTAGTCTTACAAATTCATTATTATTTGATGAACACTAAGTAAATCCAGATTTCGAGAGGGAAATAACAAAGGTTTTGCAAACAGGCGAGATCGTAACGGTATCACGCTTTTTTTTTCTTTTTTTTTCCAAACAAAAACTCAATTTCTTACCTGTGTTTTTATATTGTGTCATTTTGTACTTTCGTTTTCATAGCCAAACACGTCGTAAGCAACGACTTATTTCATTGGTGTATGCCCAGTCGCATAGCCAATGAAATACGAGAATATAAAAAAACAATAATTGCCGACCTTACTTGGTTCATACTACACAGAAGCCATGTTTAGATACAATTATTGATCAGCTGTTACGACGGAAGAGTAAAGGCACGCGCCGGAAGGTAAACAACTGATCAATTGGATTAACGGTAGTGTGATAATGAAAACCGTTATACATGGGTTGTCTGCATTAATCAGGACAGCTGGGCAATTATCAATATTTATTGACATCTTTTGATCAGACTTTTTTACCGTAAATACTCGCACTTTTAACTGTCCTGGCGATTTTTTGACACTTGCCCGACCGGGCGTCTTAAAGACGGAACAGACTTGCCCGGCGGGATTTAGGACTTGTCCCGGGCGGCCGGGCAATGGATTTGTCAGGCCCTGAATACAGCCTTGCTTTATGAGCTGGCTTTTATAGCGACGTGGTATAGTGGTCTGGCTTTTCTACGAAGTTAAGCAACGAATGTCTTGGTTAGTACCTGGATGGGTGACCCTATATGGATGGCCACTGCTTAACTTGGCAGAGAACCAAATCGCTCGGTTACATTTGGCGCTGCGAGCAGGTTTATGAAAGCAGGGTAATTCCCTGACCCTGTACACATTGGCTCCTCGCTCTGGAGTTTGCTTCCTTAGCATTCTCAGTTGACTTCGAGGGCGAAGTCAAAAGATGAGGGGGAGAAATGTGACAGGGAGAAAAGTACATAGATCATTAATACAGCCTTGCTTTATGAGCTGGCTTTTATAGCGACGTGGTATAGTGGTCTGGCTTTTCTACGAAGTTAAGCAACGAATGTCTTGGTTAGTACCTGGATGGGTGACCCTATATGGATGGCCACTGCTTAACTTGGCAGAGAACCAAATCGCTCGGTTACATATGGGAAACAAAGAATGAAACCGTTTTGTTCTGGCAGAAGCTGCTTTTAACTCTTTCCCCGCTAGTGGCGACTTTTGTCGTTTGCTGATAACCTTTGCAAACAGTTTGGACCCAGATCAGGCCTGACAAAATGTCAGGCCTGATCTGGATCCAAACTGTTTGACACTCTTATGGTATCCCTGAAAGATAATTTTTGAAAAAGTTAATTTAAAAAAAGTCTAATTTAAAAAAAAGAAATCCATAGACAACAAAAAAGCATTCAAAATTACCCAGCATGCAAAGAGTTAATAGTAGAGTGGACTTAATTGTGTGGTCTTAATTGCAGAATTTTCATGTTTTTTTTTCGTTTTTTTTTTTTTTTTTTTTTTTTTCTCAATTTTAGGAATGTCAGAGACTAGATGTACAATTCCATCTTCTGATTGGTCATGCTGCAGATGTTCTGCCAGGGTTTATAAAGGAACATCAGATTGGTGGGATTGTGACAGATTTCTGCCCTCTTCGTGTCCCGGCGCAGTGGGTAACAAATGTGAAAAAAGCTATTCCCAATGATGTGCCATTGTGTCAGGTATATTTGGAACTGTCCACATTTTATATATATTACCCTAAGTATCCGGACTCACTAACTCCTTACATTACTTGTATTAAACTTTGAAAAAAAAAGCAATTTTACTACCAGTTGATGTATCATAAATAATACTGGTTGAGAGGCAAAGAGTGTAGACCCTGATCAGATGCCATGTTCTGCAGCATCTGATCTGGTCTACACTGTTTGCTCAGTCCTATCTGTCACAATATTTAGGGTTATTATGGTACACCCTTGATAGCTCAAACCACTGATCTCCAAACCAGTGCATAATTCAAACTAAAGTATGGACAAAAAAAATGTTTATTATATACAAAGTAATGAAATATAGAGAATTATTAATGAAATAAAATGCATATTTTCACTAGTGAAATATAAGTTTTATATTTTCACTAGTGAAAATATAAAACTTATATTTTCACTCCTCTG